>JARVLU010000179.1:17192775-17206571 GCA_031762415.1 Simpsonichthys santanae | reverse complement strand
GTCTTCTTTTACAAATAAAGTCCAGTTGTTTTTGTCTTGAACTTTTTTGAATTACTTGCAGTGGTTGTAATTTATTACAGGTGAGCAAAAGGCAAAAGTAAAACATTTGCGCCATGCTCACCTCCCTTAGTTTCTCTTGTCTGTTAACAAAACATTTTAAGCGACGGTTAAAAGCAATCATCAAATGGGTTGAGGGTGTTTTTCTAAACTGTCTGCTGCACTGAAAGCCATAATTGTGATTCCAGCAACACCAAATGGTCTCTGCTGTGTTTAATCACATCAAACACAAACAAAATCAATTCTGCTAACCCCCCAATACTGGAACTCTAAACTGCTTCTTGTGACGCCCCGTGAATCTTCCGCACCTTGCCTAACTGGAGGGAGTCACCTTTAAAGCACAGCCAGGTTGTGTCATTGGCGTCCAGAAACAGGATCAATACATTCATCTCAAGTTCATTCCAATATGGCAGCTGGCAAAATAAAATAAAATAAAAAATGGACCATCGTTGTGTCAGCTTTTCACAGCCCGATGACGCTCGTGCACACGTAGGAAAAAATACGCCAGCCCATAGGAAAGTGAGAACCTTTACAGATGTTTACAGAGTGTAGTCAAAATGTAAGGAGGCTTGAAATTTGGAAGCAACGTGTGAATAAAAGCACTAAAACTACTGAGTATACATAAAGTTTTGTAAGATTTTTTGTTGGAGGTCCGTCCTCTTGTAGCCAAACCACAAGAAGTGAAGCAGCATCTGGAGTCTAACTTCTGACCATGTGCCTACACAAGACAACATTCAGATATTATGAATGAAGCATTCACACGAGATCCATTTTTCTTCTGTACATTTTTTGGCATCTTTCTTGTGGTTTTTTTGTTGTTGTTGTTTTGTTTTTTGTGTGTTTGTTTAGATCAAAACGTTCAGCTCTTTCAGGACAATCCTATGTAGTTCATTTACACCTTAGGGCCACCGTACAATCCTGCTTTGACTTTTGGCATTGATGCAACTTTAACTTTTTGAAATATTTAGCCTTTTCTGACATTTTTTTCCTCATAGAAAATGAATTGAGCTCATTTTACATCCTTCAGATCTTTACATATGTTTAAATCCTTTTACTGCTCCTTTCACTTTTTTTTTTCCTGGTTGTTTCTTTCCTTGTGTAAATTTAAACTTTTTTTTTTTTACAGCTACTTTCAGATAATTTCAGTTTTTTTTTTTTCTTTCAATTTTGTGCTCCTTTCAGATCTTGCATTTTTCTACTTTTACCTATCTCTTACCTACGTTTAGCTTTAGCAAGCCAGTTAAAATTTTTAGCTTATGTTTTGCTTCTTTTCATTAGCCTTCGGTTATGGTTAGCTTTAGCTGGCCATTTGCTACCTAGAGCTAGTTTAGCTTCTTTCAGTGTTTTGCACCTTTTAACTTTTGTTCTGTTGGTTTTAGCTTTTAGCAATTGTTTAGCTAACTTTGGATTTTGCTTTCCTTTATTTAACTTTAACAATAAGTTTTAGCTTCTTCAACAAATTTCAGCAGTCATTCAGGACCCATTGCTTGTGTTTTAGACGAAAATGTAATTTCTCTAGTCTGTGTCTGAAATCTAAAGTAGTTTTAATTAATTAATTTGTTCAATCTTTATTTATACAGGTTAATCCCACTTAATTTTTAAAAAATCATCCAATTTAACAAACATAAAGCAGCTTAAATGACAAACTTCTTAGCTTTAATTTACTGAAGTGTATTTCTGTGTTCAGCTAATTTGCCTTCAGATAAAAACCTGATTCTTCAGCACTGAATTGACACAATCAAAGTTTTGCCTGTTTTGTATATAAGGAGATTTGAGCTTAAAAATTAAGAAGTGCTTTCCATGCTCTTGTGTCAAAATGACCCTTGACACCTCAGTTTGGCCTTGTGGGTCATTTTGACCCTCAGCAGGAGGGTTACTAAGAAATGTGTCTTTTTAGTTTTAAAGGACTGCTGGCAACTCTAGATGAGCCACAAAAGACTAGAAAATCCTCAGCTTCACTCCAGGAAGTTAATTGAAGACATTTATCTGCTTTTAGTGTGTTTGTTAACAAAATCATCTTTTTCCCACTGAAAAAAAGAGTTGGCTTTTCTATTTAAGATTCCTCCACAGACAAGAGAATATTAATAATAATAATAGTTTAGCTGCTCAAAACATAATCAGATCAACAGAAATTACAAGGCAAACGTTAAAGCAAATCTGCACAAACTCTTGTTTTAAGGAAAACCTCGACTCCAACACTTAGCTCCCCTAAGATCCGGGGATGACTTTCATTTAGCCTCACCTCTCCATCCAACCGGGGTCACCCCTGTTGGTATAGCAAGCACAGCAGTCACATTGCTCTACCATGCGCGCAGATTGCTTACTGGACCCGCCTGAAACCCTTCATATTTCCCTGTCAGCATTTTTGCAGGATAATTTTGGCAGCCTTTAAGGATATCGCTGCCTTAATAGAGGATAAAAATAAACGGGTGCTGGAAGGGCTATATCAGGTTGGTATAATCTTGTATTCTACACCGTGTGGAGCTAAACGGCTCCATTCAATGAGATTAAACGTCTCCCCAGCTGATTCCAAAAGACCACTTGTCTATTTTTAAAACAAGTAAGAGTAGATACAAAAAGGCAAGTTACATTGATTAAAACGCTGTGGTGTAAATGGTTTTGTAGAGCAGCGTTTAAAAACGTCTTTGGGCGATTCAGGTCAGCAGATTTATCTCTTTCTCGTGGTTTTTGGCTAATTTAGTTTGTATTTGTGCAGGTATTGCACTTTGGTGTGTGGCTTATGTGGGGCTTTTTTGCGTTTAGGTGAACGCTGTGCGTGCATATTAAGTTGTAGCTTTGAGGATTTCACAAAAGAGAGCTTGTCAGAAACGTCTCGAAGAAAGAAAAAAAACACTTAATTCAATTAGTACTTTCAAACGCACCAGGGAGACGACAAACGGTGTTTGGAACTTGAAAAGTTGCGGGAGAAATAAGCTTGAAGAAGTTCTTACTACCTGGGAAAGAAGTCTACTCCTCGAGGCTTTTCCCATACTGTATGATAGTAAAAGCTCCACTCTTCTGGGCCTTGTTGCTTCTTTGTGAGCTCAAATGCTGGATTTGAGTTGGTGCTCCTCCCATGAGGGGCAAAGCTTTGCAGAAGTTAGAAGAGGGTTATATGAAGTTCAGTCAAAATGTTTTCACTCAGTCAACTTTTTAATAAAAGACGCCGAATGTGGATCGAGATGTTCCGCTGAAGCATGTTCGGAAGGGAGCGTTTGGGGAGTTGAATAATATAAAGGGTTTGTAAAAGTGGAAAGAGGGAAGTTTTCTCTAAATAGCATCCTGCGGGCTTTACCTTAAGAGAAAGAGACAAACGTTAAGATAGAAGCAGGAGAAAATCATGACACTGTGCCTCAGGTTGTGTCGTGCGGTTATGGACGGTGAAGGTGCGCACCTCGATCGCTTCCTCCACCCTTCCCCCTTCTCCGACATTCACCCACATTAATCCCGTGATTGTGTCTTCCTCTCATTTTCCCCCTCGTTATGCGTTTAATGTTTCCAATTTGCCATCATCACAGAAAAACGCCACAAGAAGCTATAAATTCTTTTCTAATTCAAAATAATTAGGATTACACGGATCAGTGGTTTTCAATCAGCGAGATCATCTCAATGATAGATGGTAGGATAACTGGTCATTGCCGAGACATAAATATTGTGTCGTTCAATTAATCTGGTCTAATGAGGTGTCAAAGCTGCCACTCATCCATCAAATACAATTAGGAATAAACACATATGCATGGAGATGGGTAATTAATAATTAGCAAAGCAAAGAAATCAGTATTGGTTTCAGCAGCCACATCCACAGAACAATTTAGCACAGCTCTGAGTGAGACAATGCACCATCAAAGGAATTTGAATCAGTTTGTATTCATTCTCCTGTTTGGTGCTTTCATGCTCTGTGATTGTACTTGAAGCTAAAACAGTCGGAGACTTTAAATAAGGAGGTCTAAAGCAAGCTGAATAACAAGTTGAATGGTTACACTGACTGTTAAAGGCATACACTTTAAAAGACAGAACTCTTATCTGATCCAAAACATCGCTGAAGCACTCGTAGAGCGCACACCTTCGCAAGGCCCATGGGTCACTTGCGCAGTAACAGGCAGGAATGCTCAAAACAATTCCTGGGTCTCAAAATGTAATATTTTTGTTATTTGTGGCAACCTCAGAATTTCCAGAAAATGTCATGAAAACCTGTTCTGAGTAAACTTTACAGACCAGACCATCGGTACCGAAAACATGACTTTCTTGGCGGAGGTACTTAAAACCAAGCATTCATTGAAGGACTGCATCCCCTGGCACCTTTCATGCTAAAGTTTTAAACAAATATCAAACATGATCTTTTTTTTTTTTTTTTTTTTTTTTTTTTTTTTCAAATATTTGATGGGAATGCCACCATCACACCAACATTTAGCACACGGTCTTTAAAAATGACCATGTTATAATCATTTTTATGTTACATTACATCAGATACCTGATTCGCTGACTATGTCACAATAAGTGTTTTTCAAGGTTCAGTTTCTATATTTTATTATATGAGTCATGTGTTTGGTTATGTTCGTCAGTGTTTCCCTGTAGCTACCCAGTTACATTACTCCCAGTACTTTCCCATTGTTGCCCTCTGCTCCTTAGTCCTGCCACACACACATCTGTTCTCCATTCCATTGCGTTCACCTGTTTCACATATACAGTACTCATCTCCACAGTCCTTTTATTCCCACTGTCTCCATTCACTTTTAGTGGAGTATTATGCATTCACACATCATGTCTGGTTCTCCTCAGTGTGACAGTGACATATAAATGATTAAATAGTGTTTGGACGAACTAATGATTTTGGCTTTTTTTTTTAGAATAAAGTTTTTTTTAGAATAAAGTGCCAACACACTGTAGGTGTTGCCACTTTAGTTTCAGTTTATTGTAATTTGCATCACATGTGATACATGAGGTGGAATGAAACGATGTACTCAGGGTCCCAGTTACACTCAGAAAGAGCAAAAAATATAAAGTATAAAAAGAAAGAATATATAAGCATGTCAATCCAGTTAAATTAAATGCTGTATTTTTCTAAATTGAGGTTTTTCAAAGAGCTACCCACAACAGTTAAGATATTATCTGTCCATAACCATTCCACAAATTCTCGCTTTCTAAGATCTGTAATATTCATTTGAATTTATATCAAGTTCATTGCCCTAAAATCGTTTCATATTAATTTTTTTCTAAACATTTATAATGTTTAGACAGAGTGCAGCATCCTCACAAGGACAAGCGCTTCTGGGAAAGGAAAAAGTGAATAGTTTATTTTACCAAGTCCAAGATGTCAAAAGCTTTCATCTATATCTGTGACACAAACGTCTAAATGTTTGTGACCTGATCTGTCAACTTTGAGAGAAAGGTCTGGATTATTACATTCTTCTGAAGCACCAAAGTCAACACCTGTCAAGCCCAAGAAAGGAGGTAATTTGATTCTGACACCTCACTACCACTAAGTTTCACCTCTAAACGTCTGCTTGTGCTTGTTAAACTCAGGCAAACAAAAAAATTGAGGAAGTAGCTCTTTCAAATCATAGTGCTGTACATTTAATGAAAATGTAAATTACGATTTGAAGTCAGTATTACTGTGGATACTACGATGGCGCTTTAGGGCCATGCTAATAAAAAAAGCCATAAAATTACAAGAATAAAGTCGTAGTATTATGAGAATAAAGTCGAATAAAGTCTTAGTATTATGTATGGAAGCCCATTTCCACCATGAAAGAAAAAATAAAAGCCCAACAGGAAGTCATAATTTCAACTGTTAAAGTAATAATTTTGACTTTTAAAGTTATGAGAATAAAACTCATACTTAAGTTTAAAGTCATAATTACAAGACTAAAAGTAATAATTATGAGTTTTAAAGTCATAATTATAACTTTTATCCTCGCAATTTTGACTTAATTATGACTTCCTGTTGGGCTTTTATTTCATAATGAGCTTCAATACTAAATGCTATATAAAGTGGCAATGAAAGATGTGTACATTACATAACCTTTATTTAAAAGGATTGATGTTTACAGGTAGAGGGGCATACATTGAATGAATGTCTGACAGGAAGTTCCATCCCTAGAGTCACAGTGTCCAGCAAGGAAGAAACTTCGAAATTAAATTAGAAAAGTCAAAATTATGATTTTTATTCTCATAACTATGACTTTGAAACTCGTAATTAAGACTTTAAAACTTGAAATTATGACTTTTATTCCCATGATTATGACTTTAAAAGTCGAAAATATGACATCCTGTTGGGCTTTTATTTTTTCTTTCATGACGGAAATGGGCTTCCATAATTCTGAGAATAGTCGTACGAGACTTTTTTTGTTTTTGCAGCTCTCGTTTTTTTTCTTCCACTTTTTTTTTTTCCACGAGTAGGATCACAATGCGACCTGTCAATCAATCCAGTAGACGTGTCAGCAAATGCTCTTTACCTGCAGAGAGCTGCGCTGCAGCCCATCAGAGCGTACCACCTGTAAACTGGTTCAAAGTCCTGATCCTGATAATAGTCTGATGCTGATGTGCTACAGATTAACTAGCTCCTTATTTGTAAAACCAATACAAATATAATTTAACAAGAAGCTCAGCATTCTTCATTTTACCACTGTTAAAATGTGGTAAACTCTGCTTTATCGTGTTGGAGTTTGGATAATATTATGACTCATTTAGCTTCTGATGGTGGATCTGACTCGTGGAAAAAAAAAAAACTAAAGCTGAAAAAAAAAAAAGTCTCGTACGACTTTATTCTCGTAATATTAGACATTATTCGATTTTATTCTCGTAATTGTTATGGCTTTAATTTTTTTTTTCTTAGCGTGGCCCTAAAGCTCTGTCGAAGGATACAAATTAAAACCAATACAAAATAAGTAAATCATATTTATCCTTGAGGGGACCTCTGTCTTCCTGTAATTTGTGCTTGCGTGTTTTTGAGTGTTCTTTTGAGTTCTGTGTAGATTTTAAAGAACACGTTCCACAAGATGCAAAACAGTCCTTTCCCCAAAACGAAAACTGCACTAAAAGGTTTAAGTTTTGCTGTGCCATCTTTTTGTTTTAAACCAAATAAATGTGTCCTTATGCTTTATTATTGGCTGCCACCACATAAAGCAGGCAATCTCCATTCTTTTATAAGCTATTTTCATTATTCTGTATTTATAGTCTAGAATTTCAGGGTTTTTTTTTCCCTCTATGTGGGCTCCGCAATTTTATTTTATTTTTTTACATTACTGGTAATTTATTTTCAGTAACTGGTGCATCCTGTTCAGAGCTAAATGCGAGTGGCGGTTAAGTGTTCAGTTTTGCAACATGGCAATTTATATTTTTTATCTGTTTTAGACTGAGATATGATGCATAAACACCCATTTTAAAATTTAAATAATCTTTATTCCATTTACGTAACACACACAACAACACAAACTGTTAAAACACAGTGCATGTCTGCGGTGCACAAGCTGATTTTGGTGGAGACGCATTAATACAATATGACGTTTGTAAGACAGTCTTCGGGGAGTCTGCGTAACAGGACAGAGACATTGAGATACCCTGACGGTTTGGTTCAGATGTAGCAGCAGCAAAGAGGCAATTACCCGGAGGCATTGGGGCGAAAGACAGGAGGGAAATCAATACATAATTTCAGCATTTCAGAGGGTGTTTTCTTCAACCGAATCAATGTCTCAATTCACCGGAGTGAGTTACTTTATTTATTTTAGGTTAATCTTTCTTTATTTTTCACATTACGCAATGAAAGCGCTAATAAATAATGGTTTACCTGTGGTTCCAGTTAAGAGTTATATAATGCAATTGTAGTGGATGCATGCAAATGCTGTTTTAAATTTAATCCATTACGTGTGAAGTCTAACATTAACAAAAACCTGATGTGCATGTTGAGTCCACAAATAGTTAATATTTACACACTCAGACAGAAAGGTTACCTTCGTGGTCCTTTGAGTGGCATATTTGGGAAAAATTCACTTTACCTGACCTGGGGTTAAATGACAGAGAGGATTTTTTTTCTGGTCCTGATGGCATAAAAGCGTGGTGTAAGTTCACACAAAGTTTACAGCTTCGACACAGTACGTTTTAGGGCACAGTCTGTTATGAGGGTGGGCGGAAGGGCAATCCCAGTGAACACAGCACCAAGATGCAGCCAGACTCCAAAAAAAAAATAAAAAAAAGAAACAAATCAATAGTGGCGCCTTTTACGGAGAAGACCAAACCACAGCACATGATAATGACCACGAACCCACTGAAGCGTCGAAGCAACCCCGAGAGAGGCACTTGTTTAAATGACTGTAGTTTAGTATGATTGACTAATCACCTCCTAAATTAGAAAAGACAATATCACACAGCCGTGTGTCGCTTCCGAGAGCTTTGGTCTGAGCTGACTGATAGGAACACTCATGACCTGCAATGATTGTTAAACATATTGATACAACTTTCCCCAAACAGGACATTTATGCTGCCTGCAAAACCTTCATGCATCATCTCTTTATAAAATCGTGAAAGGCCAATTTTTTTTTGGATTAGATATGGCTAACTTTTATGTTGTGGATTTGAATATGAAAAGGAGACTGGCGGTGTGCACGGGGGAGCCCAAGAGACTCAAACACAGACTTCCTCTAAAATGTTAATCGTTTGGCTAATTGAAGGTATGTTCTTTGTCGGCTCTGCGTTTTGGAGGGTCCTTTCTATGGACCGCGCAAGTACAAGGTAACGGGTGGCTGTTAGATGTTATTGTATTTGACTGCTTCTGCACAGCGGCGCCAGAGGATTTAGGCGCTTTCAAGATAAGTTGCGGAGAAAACACACTTGCACCCACAGATGTGCATAAAGTAATAATAAAACCTGCATGTAAACTCATCTATTCACACAACGACACACCCTCACACACATGCATGCCAACATTTGCATTTCATAAGAGCATAATTGCCCAGGGTGGTGGCAGGGGGAGTGTGGCCTCAGGATTCCCCGAGAGTGCCTGTGAAGTTAACGAATCATGAGTGGAGACTCAACCGAAGCCCCTCTTTCATACAAGCGCATTCACAAAAGCATCCTCCTGAGTATGAGGCAGGTAGAGCAGTCGCACACGGTTACACAGAGCACCAATTTACTGCACTTTGTAATTCAAGACAGCGGTAATAGTTTAAAATGTTAAACTCACTTATAGCTACTTATCAGTTGATTCATCTGGTTTTGTATCATCATATGTAAAAAAATCAAAAGTTGTACAAAAGTATGTCTTGGATTTAGTAGGTTGTTTTTACAGACAGTTATGCTTTTATTATAAGGTATTTAAAGAGATAATACTATCTAAAGTCATTTATTCAAGTTGCTGTGGGAGTTCCTGTTTCACTACTGTCCTGAGGTCACTAGATGGCGCCAACCTGCCACATCTGTGAGCAATCAAGACGAGATGCCAGGCGCATAAAAGGTAACGGATGACTTCTCCTCACTGCTGGAGCATTACTTGCCAATGGTAGTTGTGCTTGTAACCATTTAGTACTCTCTTAAATTGAGAATTACTGTACTTACCTGTCTTTTTAATATCTCCAGCAATTTCCCCTGTGACTTAACTTTTCCTGGACTCCTCTGTGAAACCATGGAAAGCTCCTTGTGATCTCCTCAGCGGTCTTCCTCGCCTTCCAACTATGCACCCACCCGAGAATGTCCACTCTGGACGCCACTTTGCTTGCACAGGATTTATTGAAACATTTCCTCCTCAACAACACAAACTTCTACCTGTAAGAACCAGAGACAATCTTTATAATCTGTTCCAGAAGTACAGTATTCCTGTCCGACACTTCTCCTTGCTCCTCAGGGTTCCTGATATTGCCTGTGCCATCATCTCCACTGTAAATAAATTCACTAAACTTTCCGCGCAGTCTTGGAGTTGTTCATTTTTTCAGTCCATTTCTCTGGGTATTCAGTTATTGTAACAGTTGTGAAACATGGAAGTATATGAAGGTATATATCCTGTCCTGTCTAACTTTGAGTGCTAGGAAACACATTGTAACTGTGACTTTCCTTTCCTCAAATGACTACGGTGACGTTATTTACATGAACACCATACAGGCGCCTATCATAGTGCATGCATTGTTAGTTTGCCATCAGACCCGGCCTCTCTTGCAAAATAGATCTGTGATTCAAATGCTTGGTTAAATAAAGGTTAATTTAAAAAATGGTGCGCTAAGATTCATAACTGGCTGTAATACCATGCCCATCACTGCACCTTGTTCTCACTGGTTAACTGGACATCATTAACTTCATGCAGTCTCTCTCATGGGTACATTTTCATCTTTAAATCACTTCTTGGTCTGCTGCCTTCATACATCTCCTCCTACATGTCACTGTGAGTGCAGCTACAGCGTGCGCTCTCGGGACATTATTACATGCAGTGTCCCCTCAGTGCGGACTGAACTTGGTAAAAGAGCCTTCTCCTACTCTGTTTAAATAAACGTTGAATGAATTGATTCGGTGGAAAAAACGTGTCAATAGGGGATTGGGGTGGGGGTGGGGGTATTATTAAATCTGAATTGTTTTGAACATTGTGATCTGTTGTGGTCAAAGCATAGTTGAGCCCCATTTTTTCACAGCAGCTCAAATAGATTGCGGAAAATCAAGGTTTTTAATCAAAATGTGTGCATGGTCATTTAATAGACAGACACAAGTTCCTGAAAAAATCTACAAAGATCTGTGAACTATAGAGAATAGGAGAGTCTGTCTTTTCTACATGCTAAGACTTGGGGAATTTTGGTTGCTTTGGCAATTGTTGTGTCTTGAGCAACAATGACCTTCCCTTCATGTACAGTATGGGTGTCTATGTCCATTAGTTTTAATATGGGGCCACTGTGACATATGCACATCCCACATGTTGAGTAATAATGTAATGTAAACTAACAATCTGATGCCTTTCGACTTCATCAAGTGCTGGTAGTGCTCTCTAATAAGCTTTTGTGACCTTCACTCATTTTTGACTGTGATGCTCCTGCAACTCCCTGATAACACTATTGTTTTACCTGAGATGCCAGCTCTCTGGTACATGTCTGCATATTAAGCCATTTACATCTGCATGTGTAAAATAATATACTCAATTAAAACAATATCTTATAGGTGCTTAACATTGTTTTGGAAGTGTATTCCTAAAAAATCTCAGTTTTAAGGGCCAGATAGCCCTACACCTTTGCCATCTACCAGCAATACATAAAGATTTGGGACAGCCCTGTTCCTCTGGGCAAACATGAAATTTAGAGGCAGAGCCAAGCAGCCCAAGAGGACGTTCATGTAACAGGAGGGGGAAACATAGTCCGAGTCTGATTCTGCATGGACTCAGTTATGTGATAGGTAAGCTGTCTTGTTGTTAGAAAGAGTGATGGTGTAGCAGAAGTGCTATTTGTCTTGTATTTCTGGGTGAGCCCTCACGTCCACTCTGAAAGAAATGAACAAGGGATGGACAGTCTGTCTGGGAGAAGTGCTATAGCAATGTGGCAGAGGACAATCTGTCATCAGCAGTCATCACTTAACTGAACCCAGAGCTGCACCACTCACTCAATGAGAACCTCACTAGATTTAAATGGGAATGCTGGGCAAAGCCAGCAAAGAGACATGATTAAAAATATCCATGAAATGAAATGCAAATCCTTTTACTTTACAGTTAGCTTTCGACACAAACTCACAGTCACATTTAAACAACAACAACAAAAATGTTGTGAACAAAATTATAACAAGACAGACTCTCAAAGTCATGTTTTGTCATCCAATGCTGACACTTGTATGTTTCATAAAATTACACTTAAATAGAATTTAGTACCTGATAGAAGCTGACATTGCATATGAAGGTGAAGGACATGCAAAGGGACCAGCCTGTCTCATGACACAATAAATGACTGTGATCGAGGTTCCAGCAAAAACAAGCTCTGCTTTTCAATTCCACCTCTTTTGCCCGGATGAATGATGAACCCTGGGTAAGAGGTTTAGTGTTGTGGTATTAATATACATCAGGGGCCAGAGCGCCACACTAAATCAGGAGAGCCAGTGCATTTGTTAGTCAAATGACAAGCAGTAGCCATGTTAAAGCTGGTGGGAGTTGGACGATTCTAAGTTGCAGGAATAGTGCAAAAAATGAGGAATTTTTTGCTTGGACAAATTTTTTTTATGTAACAAATGCTTTTCGGCAATAAATCTTATATAATTGAAAAACCTGTATTTCCCCATAAATGTTGCCACTTATGTTGGGACAATGCATTTTGTAGGTTTGCAGCAAAATTGTTTCCGTACATTGCACCCATGAAATATTTGCCAGATTTTCTCTGCCAATGCCAAACAGGGCTTTTCTGTTATTGACTTTTGTTTGGTACAGTTATTGGATTGGATGATTGAAGTCTGAAGAAACAAAACAAATTAGCAGTCTAATAAATTATTCATTTAACAAACAAAGGCCTCAGTAGCATGTAGAAGAACCTTACACAGCCACAACAATCTGGCACCTCCTCCTCGTGCTGTTCACCAGGTTTTAGTGCAACATTTCCATCCATTCATTATATTTACCCGCTTCTTCCTTCTTGGGTTGTGTGGAGTCACTGGTGCCCATGTCCAGCCATTACTGTGCAAGAGGCGGGGTACATCCTGGACAAGTTGCAAGTCCATCACAGGGCCACATAGAGACAAATGAGATAAACCGTTGTTCACTCTCATTCACACATATAGGAACAATTTAAAGGTACCAATTAGCCTAATATGCATGTTTTTGTTCTGTGGGAGTGCAACATTTATAAATCAGTAAAAATTAATTTTAAAAGGATATTTTGTAAGGGCTGACATAATGAACAAGAGTCAAAAAGACTAATGGGTGTTAAAATTACAATTTTATAATGACATATGTACTGCAGCACAACTCCTGTAAAGCATTTTATTTAACGTCAAAGTTCATGTTCAATAATCCAGGTAAAAAAAATCCAATAAAGTTGCATTTATATGGCAGTCCCCAACTAGAAAGTTCCTGGAGAAACTTTGATGGGACTGCCTATTTATATTAGTAAATTATTATTATTAATAAATGCTAATATTAATTATTATACATATTAATAATGAATACTGATTATTAATATTAATAATTATTAATATACTGTATTACCCATTTTTAATTGTTATTAAACATTAATGATTAATAATCAAAATTGATCATATTATACTTTATATTACTACCAATATTAATTATAAATATTAATAATTATTCATATTAAACTTGATCATTATTAACATTAATAATTAATGTTAATTATTATTATTATTAATTAATATTAATAATATGTGTTAATAGGTGATAATAGGTGCCTTCCTTGCTTGTTGAACCAAAATGGCTCCATACGTTACTTGGTTTCTCTGAAGAGTTTTCTCCTATTCATTTCCTATGGGAAATTTGGCAACTTTGTTAGCAAAATATGTTGCCATGGTAACTGCAAATGTCAATAAAAGTAATAGCACACTTCCCGTAGCCGGTCCGCTCGTTTTGATATAATTCTTGTGGTGGTCCACGTTGCGGTTCGGGCTGCTTTAAAGTTGTAAAAGATAAGCTTTTCAGGTGTAGAATAATAAGTGGGCAGTCACCAACTAGTTCCTGGAGTTGGTGAAATATTGCATCTTTGTTCACAAATTACGTCGCCATGGTAACTCAAAATGCCAATAAAAGTAATAGCACACATCACGGGGCCGAGCCAGTCGTTTTG
>JARVLU010000179.1:17174811-17187366 GCA_031762415.1 Simpsonichthys santanae | reverse complement strand
CCATGAGTGAGATGGACGTCTGTGATATAGATGTGCCTCTTGTGCTCTGTTAAAGTAATGGACTTGTACAGCCTCATATACCTGAACAGTATCGGATCGGGAAAGTATCGGTATCGGCCGATACACATAATTAAATATCGGTATCAGATCGGAAGTGAAAAATGTGGATCGGTGCATCCCTACAGTAAACACTAAAAACAACATTGTGAGATCTGGGAATCGATGAAAAACAAAGATAATGGGAGAGGTAGATGGAGATTTTTAAAACAAATCAACAGAACTGTACTAAATATAAATACAGTAGATGCATACTTAAGGCACTTGAAGGTTAAAGAAACGTTTTTCTTAGATTCATGTAAATTTAAAAAAAAATTGTTACAGCTCAAATGTGTTGTTCCTTAATTTAACCAGAATTAGGTGGTGGTTTTTAAATTGCATGGTTTTGAATGGCAGAGCCAATTTCAAGCTCTGTGTTTTAATTTTCTGCCATCAATCTTCCTCTCTGCCCTAAAGCAGCACAGTCAAGTCGATGCAATGTCAAACTCATCAGCACATAATGCACAATCCACCATGGAGCCATGGGAGGCTGACAATCATCTCAGTGTTTGCTGTGAATGTTAAAAGCACTTATTCTAATGTTTCCACATGAATGCAGTAGTACTCTGTTGGTGTGCATGAAGTACTGTTGGGTCAGAAATCGTCACGATGCTAATTCAAAATATTTTTGAAGTTTTTTAGAGATTCAGTTGAACTTCATATTTCACAGTTGCCATTTCATACAAAACAATTGCCAGTTTGTGTGCAACTGTTAGCTTATAGCACCCACGCACGAAGCACATGAACATTTTACTCAAGGCACCAACTCCCAGAGACTTTGCACAAGATCAAACTGGTAGAAAAAAATGGATGAATGGATACAGTGAAAGTGATATTTGTTTCATTTTACATAATTTGGGCTTCCAGCTCATGAAACCCACAAAAACAGGATAATAAAAAAATTTGAATACAGTACTATGAAGAAATCAGCCCACACTACTCAGTTTTTGCAGGAAAAAAAAAAAAGAAATAAATTAGGATCACAACAAATCAATCAAAATATAGTACTTTCAAAACAATATGTCAATCTTCAAAACTTGGTTGGGAATGTCTTTGTCATAATCACTGTCTCGATGCGACGTGGCATTGAGACAATCAGCCTGTAGCATTAACTGGGAGTTATGAAAGCCTAGATTTCCTTGATGCTTGATGTCAGCTCTTCTTTGTTGTTGGGTCTGATGCTCCTCATTTTCCTCTTGAGAATACTCCATAGCCTCTCAATGGGGTTTAGGTCCAACAAGTTGGCTGGCCAGTCAAGCACTGTGGCATGGACATCAAACCAGGTTTTGGTGCTTCTGGCGGCAGGGACAGGGGCCAGGTTCTGCTGGAAGATGAAATCTGCATCTCCATACAGATCCTCAGCAGAGAGAATCATGAAGTCCTCTAAAACATTCTGGTGGACTGTTGCAGTGACCTTGCATTTAAGAAAGCAGAGTTTACCAACACCTGCGCCGGACATTGCACCCCAAATCATGACTGACTGGATATTTCACACTGGACCTCAGGCAGTATGGACTCTGGTCCTCACCCTTCTTTCTCCAAACACTTGGACCTTGATTTCCAAATGAAAGACACACTTTACTTTCATTGGAAAAGAGGACAGAGGAACCAGACAGTTGTAGCCCATCTCCCGGATGGGTCTGAATGTGGTGGTTTTTGAAGCTGTGACTCCCGCCTCATTGCACTCTTTATGGATCTCTGCCAGATTCTGGAATCTTCTCTGTTTGATAATCCACTGAAGCCCACGGTCATCTCTTTTGCTGGTGCATCTTCTCCTGCCACATTTTGCCCTTCCACTAGACTTTCTATTGATATGCTTGGACACAGCACTCTGTGAACAGCCAGCCTCTTTAGCCTCCTCTTTGAATTGAGAAAGCTCCTCGGATGAAGAGCGAAACGTCTTTCTGTTACAAATAAAGTCCAGTTGTTTCTGTATTGATTTTTTTTTTATTCCAGCCTCCTTAGCTATGAACCTTTGTGGCTTACCATCCTATGGAGGGATCAATGATGGTCTTCTGGCCAGTTGTTATGTCTGCAGTCTTCCCCATATTGAACCAAACTAAGACAATTGAACCAAAATGAAGCAATTTAATGACACCTGGGGAAACCTGTGCTTTGAGTTTAGTAGATGATCAGTGTGTCACACTCAGTTTAAAACATTCATGCCCTGCAACATTTATGCTGATTTCTTCACAGTATTCTAATTTTTTTGAAATCCTGTTTTTGTGGGTTTCATGAGCTGGAAGCCCAAATTATGTAGAAATAAACAAATAAATACTTGAAATTGTTTAAATTGTGGGCCCTGAATCTATCATCTATTAAAGATGAACTTTTTGAATGGAATTATGGAAGTCAAACAACTTTTCCATGATATTCTAATTTTTTGGAAAGGGTCTGTATGTAGTACTACTAGCCCAAAGACAATTTTCTGTTACAAAGTGTGACAGACAATAAAGTTTATTGAATCTTGAATCTAGAATACAAAGTATAAAAAAAAAACGAAAACACAAATACTTCTATTTCTGATACATCACAGTTTTGATTATGTCAGTGTACTGAACAGAAAAATGACTGACATTGTTTAAAACTTTAATAGTTTTTAATTTTCAATGAAAGCTGCTCTCTCCTGTAAGCCCACTGATTTTTCTATGAAATACAAAAACTGGTTTTGTGCTGAGGTCATTAAGGTCAGCATGAATGAGGAAGAGGTGTGTGTGTTTGTGTGTGTGTAGGGGGGGCTCAGAGGGCTCCCCTCCTTTTCTTCAACATCCTCACTCCTGGAGCCTCTTTGTTAAACTGGCTGACGTAAGATCCTATGGGAGAGTACTGGCAGTGACCTTTAGGAACAGATACACAATGGCAGGTCAAGAATCACATGTTAAGATAGAAATAATATCAAATTAAAACTATTCAGTTTTAACAATTCATTCAAGGAAATGAGGTGAATTTGTCCTCCAGTAGTCTAAACTTAAGGCAGCATAACAAGCCAACCCTAATTATAGGATTTATCAAGAAGAAAAGTCTTAAGTCCAGTCTTAAAACTGGACATGTCAGCCTCATGGACAGGATCTGGAAGTTGGTTCCACAAGAGAGGAGCCTGATAACTGAAAGATCTTTCTTCCATTCAGCTTTAGGAAACCACAGGATAGCATACAGTCCGAGAGTGAAGTGCTCTGTTAGGAAAATATGGAACAATAAGATCTTGAATATAAGATGGAACTAGGTTGTTGAGGGCTTTGTAGGTTAGAAATAAGATTTTGAATTCAGTTCTGAACTTGACAGGGAGCCAGTGGAGAGAAGCTAAAACTGGAAAGATATGAATTATCCTACTAACTCCAACTAACTCCTACTTTCCATTGAGGAAAACAAGCTTATTTCGAGGAATCAGAAATTTAGAGATGCACTAAGAAAGACTATTAAAACTTGTCTCTGCAGCTTCTGCTTTGAATGAGTTTAATTCTGCACAATGCAAGAGTTGTAAAGACATGAAAACCTACAAGAAAAGCACCAAAGCTACCATTTGTGCACCATTAACTGTGTTACAAAAACAGATGTGGCCACTGGTTCTTAAATTATTGGTTCTTACAAATATCCATCTCAAAAGAAACATTTTTTGTGGATTATTATGTTAATATTTCTTTCCACAATTTACTCTCCAGTTTGACAGAGGTTCAGCTATTATTAAAAAGCATTACAGTTTCTTCAGATAATTACTTTGCTTGTTTATGCTTTTGCAACACATTTTTTCCACATCAAACATTACTAGTCACAGGCCACAATTAAACTGGTCTTTATTTTACAATTATTTAAATAATTTTAATAAAAATAGCAGTCTTATGCTAAGCTGATTGCACTGGTTTCACTGTTAAAGCCTCCTAGTGATTCCTCCATCCATTCCTTGCCTTCCACCACCTTCCCACCGATCTATGCAACCTTTCAGGGACCTCCTGACTACAGTACTGGGATTATTAGACCCTCACCTATGTGATGACCTTTTCCTCCGATAGTAAAAGAACAAACATCTTGAATCAGACTCAAAGATCCAAACCATCATATTAACCAAGGTTCCAGCTCTACTGTTGATTTCACATTTTATAAACACTGTTAATTTTTCCAAGTCTCAGAGTTGCTCTTTTTGGTCACATACTATTTGAGTATTAGGTAAATTGTTACACTGCTATGAAATTTTGGAGATTGGAGTTGTTCACTATCTCTGCTAGTTTCCTATAACTGAGGAAGGCTTTAAGCTAAAGAATATGTTTGACTCAAACAAGTGAAAAAATCATTCAAGCTTTATTTTGAAACATTGAATGAGAAGGGTGCAGAAAGAAGAAAATTCTTATAATATTCGTCCCTTATTTAAAAAATATAAAATAAAAAAACAACAACTCGGGCTTGAACAATCCCCAAAGCGAAAAAAAAAAAAAAAAAAAAAAAAAAAAAAAAAAAAAAAAAAAAACATCAGGCATCCTTTACATGGTATCATACCTTCCTAACAATTTTAACTTATCTTTTTAAACATAAAAATTGTTTTAGAAATGTTTATGGTGATATCAAGTCAATTCCACAATCCTGTTATCTGATTTACAACTTAGCTCCTTCAGACTAGTTCTAAATGGAGGTTTTACAAACATTTATATTATCTTAAGGTTATATTGACTCTCTTTTTCAAACAAATATTAATTAAATACAAGTATTAGGGGGTAATATTTTTACGAGCTTTATACATGACTTGCAAAACACTATCTTCAACCAAATCATAAGAGTTTGATAATTTCAATTGATGAAATAATATATTTGTTGGGTGGCCATAGCACTTCCTACTAATAATTCTTATTGTGCTTTTTTGTAAAATAAATATAGGATTTGTTTTGCATGCTTTTCCCCAAACGTCAATACAATAAATTAAATATGGAACAAGCATTACATTATACAATATATACAAAGCTTTGTCATTCAAAAACTCTTTTACTTTATACAGTAATGTTGATTTTGCTATTTTTATTCTTAAAACATTTACATGAGATGTCCATGTCTGCTTCTCATCACTAACGACACCCAAAAAATGTATTTCATTAACTCTATGAATTTCAATACTGTCAATTTTAAATTGTACTTTGATAATTCATTTATAGTACTAAATATCATGTACAGTATTTTGTTTTTTCTTATTAAGTTGGAACCAAGTTTGTATTTTTACGAATTCTGCCTGTATCATCTCTAACATCCATTCAATATCTTCTCCTGAACAAAAAAATGTGGTTATCATCTGCAAATTAAACACACTTCAAAAGCCCTGATAAATCAACCAGATCATTCACGTACAAAATAAACAACTTTAGTCCCAGCACATAGCCTTGAGGGACTCCACATCCATTAACACAAAATTCAGATATTACATCATTTACCTGTATAAACTGTCTCCTATAATTTAAATAACTAGATACCCACTGTAGTGCTAATCCTCTAATGCCATATTTATTCAGTTTTTCAAGGAGAATGGGTGTGGTCAATAGTGTTGAAGGCCTTTTTTAAATCAACAAAAACGCTAACACAATACTGTTTTTGATCAACAGCATTTATTATCTCGTCTAGTAGTTCCATGAGAGACACTGATGTTGAATTATTTGCTCTATATTGACTTATTACTCATTTACAAGAGAGACCTGATTTTAACAAAGAATGACGACAACAGTAAACAGCAGTTGAAAATAGTAAAGAAAACATACAAATTGAGAACAAATAAAAGAAAATGGTATTATAAAACAACAACAGCAAGATCGTTAAGCGAAGTAGAATACTAAAAACAGGAACATGTCTGCATTGGTTTTTGCCATGAACATAGCAGATGTTTGAAGCCACTTAAAATGACTGAAATTAATGTTTTTTTTACACAGTATGGATCATATATTCCATTTTCTGTCTGCAATAATACACAACTGAAAATAGCTGATTACAGAGTAATTATGCAATGATTTTAAAATTGTATACATTTATTTGTGATTAATACTGTATTCACATAGTGTACTGAATCATTAGTCTATGCAGCATGTGTAAAAAAAAGCTTACATGGATATGAAAACAATAATGACCAATTAAGACATTCAAACCGTCTAACTCTCTTTATTAGTCATTGTTTAGTCAAAGCACTACACTTTTCTAAAATCTTTTTTGCTAAAATCCCAGATGGGCCAATTCTATTCAAACACTATCTGCTTTACATTTATCTATACTATTTATTTTGAGATGTGTGGCTCTCCCTTTCCACTCGATACATCCCTCAGTACATCCCCCTAGCGTGTCCTCGGGCCTTCTGCCCCAGGGCTCATGGGATGTGAATATTCCCTGGGGCTGGTGTTTTCACAGCCTGTGAGAGGAGCACTCGAGAGAGAGAAGAGCAGAAAGGAGCAGCAGCGTTTCTCTGTTTGCTTGATGTGACTATAATGGAAATATGCATAAGTGAGAAAAGGCATACTGGGCCTTTGGGGCCTAAAAAGTACAAATATTTTAATAACAAACACGTTCTGTGTTTGCCTCCTGTGACAGCACCTGGGTATTATTTCCTACTGAATGCAGTCAGTCAGTGCCGGATTTCATATGCATAAAGACACAGATGTTGTCTTCCTTTACTCAGAGTGAATTTCATGCTGTGAAAAGTTTTTCTGGCTATATGTCCTTTGGAGAACTGTCATTAATCAAAAGTCAAAGTCACCTCAGATCTCACATTAGAAAAGACCAGTTTAGCTTCAGCTGAAATTGCAGCTGACCCTCTAGCCCTGAGCACTTATTCAAAATCAGCAACATGGCCATAGGGGGCTAAAACAACTAAATTGAGTGAGGTTGCAAGAAGCTAGTAAGACTATGAAGGGAGCATACAGAACAAAGCACCACCAACTGGAAATCTCTAGGGTTTTTTGAGCTTTTAATGTCCTGATGGGTGACCTATGGCTTTGTATTTACTATTAATGTAAATGACAAAGGGGAAACAATGCTAATAATAAAAAAGTGGTAGTGCTCATGCCAACATGGTAACCTTTGTTCAGATCAAGCTACTACAAAATAAAGCTTAATTCAAGGTGAGGAAATGTTGCTAGGACTGAAAAACAATCCAGATGTTACATCATGGATCATATGAAAAAGACTATCAGTGTCTTATACTGTATGTAGCAGTGAAATACAGTAATGTAATTCTTCATTCACAATACCTTTAATTTAAAGAACAAGCACTGCATTAAACTGGTCAGTTTGGTAAAGTGAAAAAAATCTGTATCAAATGTTGAGGGACAACACTTTGCTGAATCCAGATGCTTAAAGACAGAATCTAAAAAACTGGCAAATCACTTTTTTTTTGTAAATGATTATAACAATTTTGTGCCAAAGAGCTCAACTGTAATGTGCAGAGACAACAGCAAATACTACTAATACTGCTACTACTACTACTACTACTACCACTACTACTACTACTACTACTACTACTACTAATAATAATAATAATAATAATAATAATACTGTAATAATAATAATAAGGATAATAATAACGGCAGCACAGTGGCAACTGGTAGAGCTGCTGCCTCTCAGCAAGAAGGTTGCCGGTTTAAATCCCGGTCCAGGGGCCTTTCTGGGTGGAGTTTGCACGTTCTCTCCGTGCAAGCATGGGTTTTTCCTCCGGGTACGCCTGTTTCCTCCCACAGACCAAAAACATGCATGTTAGGCTGATTGGTAACTCTAAATTGACCCTAGGTGTGAGTGAGAGAGTGAATGGTTGTTTGTCTCGTTGGTCTCTATGTGGCCTTGTGATGGACTGGAGACCTGTCCAGGGTGTACCCCGCCCCTCACACTGTGATTGCTGGACATGAGCACCGGCGACCCCCGTGACCCAAAATGGAAGAAGCAGGTAAAGGATAATGGATGGATGGATGGATAGATAATAAGAACAGTAACAACAATAATAATAATGTATGTTAATAAAACAACTAGACAAATGACCATGCAGAGTCAATGCCAAAGAAAAGCAAAAGACTGTGCTAGAAAGCATTTTAAACCCTTCCCACACTCTTGCAATACTCTAAATAATGTTTCTAAACTCTAAACACTCTAAAAGTTTCTCTCAGCTACCTCCAAGAGTTCTTAGCCACGCCCACTTTCCTACTCTGCGTGGAGAACAGCTGATCAGTTGTTCAGCTGCAGGAAGAAGCTTATTCTGTGGGCTGCACAGAGACGCAAGAGGAAGCTTTTCTGTAGCTGTGGACTGCACAGAGGTGCAGAAGTTCAAAATAATTTAAAATAATGTACAGTATTTTAAATAAAAATTCCATGCTGATTGTGCGGCTCATCCATCAATCAGCCAGTTGTGTGTCATGTCCAGTCTTATTTTGAAAAACAGCGATAGAGCGAGTCCCTGAAAAATAAACTGCGAAGTAGTGATGGACTACTGTATATATTATAAATGTATATAAGACATTTTTAACTCTTCCCACACTGTTGCAATATTCTAAACAATGTTTCTGAACTCCAAATGTTCCAAAAGAGCAGAGAATGTCATGACCTCCGCTCTCTCTGCCACTTGCCAATGTTCTCGGTCTCGCCCACTTCTCTGCTGCAGAGCGAAGCTCGACAAGCTAAAGGAGCTGTGAGCTGCACAAAGGTGCAGCAGGTGCTAAATAAATTTAAAATAATATATTTTAAATCAAAACAATCCATGCTGATCTTGTGGTTCATCCATCAATAAACCAGTTGTGTGTCGTGTCCAACCTTACTTTGAAAAACCGCAAAAGAGCAAGTCTGCGAAAGCCGAACCTGAAAGTAGCAAGGGACTACTGTATTGACTGATATTGATATTGGTCATAAATAAAAGGAACAAAGGCAAGTTCGGCATTGCATAGTACAAATAAGTGAAGGTAGTTTACAAGCACACCATTTCCTAATTGTGTTTGATAATGATTTTATTTAGCCATGCAGTGAAATGGTCAAATTAATGAACATTACGGGATTTTTTTTTTTTTTTTTTTTAAGTATTGATTGACAATACTTATCTTACAAATACAATAATTATATTACATTTGGCAATGCTGTGTATGACCAACAGACTGGGAAAAAAGACAACACAAAAAACTTAAAGGCTTGCCTGAACAAGTTGTACTCTCTTCTTGGATTTTCTTAATGAGCTGTCAGTCATTTTTCACTGCCCAACAACTTTCATCTGCCCTGATTCCTCCCAACCTTTCCCATTTATCACTTCTTTCTCTCTTCTGCGATGCACTTCTTCAAAGCCTCGTGTTGTTTATCACATCAGGTGGAATAGAGCTTCTCCTGCTGTCAATTTAGGAAATGGAGTGATGAGTGAGACACCAGGGACCCCTCACTAATCTCAAACTACTGTTACAGAAAATGATGTACATCTGCAGCAGCCAATAATAATCCCATCCATGTTGGCCAAAACAGACATCAGTTTCCTGTGCTTCCTCCACATTTGTTGCATCAGTAAAACATCAAGATAAAATAGTATTGTTGTGCCACTTACACAATACACATACTGTATGTAGCACATTGTAGGCCCGCTGTCAAATTATAATACAGCAATACAGTATTCTATAGTACCAATGGCCCAGACAAGCAAAGACCTATAGGTTTAGATTTGACCTTGATTTGTGACCTTAACCTTGAAGCTGGAGGGATTAAAATATTATGTCACACATCATGTAGTGGTGGTAAAAATATGTATCAATTTTTATTAAATTATCTTGAGGAGATCAGAAGTTATGGCCAGGACAAGAGAAAATTTACAGACTGAGACTGTACTGTACTAGGTGTCTTTTGACGGGAGTATATTAAATAAAAAAATAAATGAAAAAAAAAAACAGTTGTGTGCAAATAAGTTTAAACTTTTATATATAGCTTTCAGACCATGAAAAGATGATCTAACACAGCTAGAACAAAAAAAAAAAAAAAAAAAAAAAAAAAAAGTTAGTGTTGAGCAGTTTGTTACTGTTGCAGTGGAGACAGCAGGAGACACATAATAGACAAATGACCAGAACCAGAGCTGACTGGATGCTGAGGAGAACCTGTGATTCACAAAGACAGCAGAAGAACAATACCAGTTTCCTTCTGTGCACTCAAACGTTATCGTCAGATCGGGTTTTCAGCAAGACGTTTGCAGGCTGTCTCCTGCACAGACCTGAATAGGACACTGCTAATAAGAAAAATAATCAATTCAATTCAAAAATACTTCATTAATACCAAAGGGAAATTAAATGTTGTAACTCGTTATCATGGTTTCATTAAGCAATGCTATGGATGCTGATGGATGTAGGCAGGATCTCTTTTAAAGATCCGTCCCACCCCAGATGTGAAGAAACTGGCCGCAGATGCTGTCCAATCCATCCACCTAGACTTGGCTGGCGTCTCGGTTCCCCCAGGCTGCAGGACCACCCGAATGCAGAGCTGAACTCCTCCTAGAGAGATGGCCACTCCTTCCAGCAGTCTGATGAGCTCCTCGTCACTGCGGACAGCCCACTGCAGGTGTCAGGGGACAATCCTGGTCCTTCTGCTGTCAGGAGCCATGTTTCCTGCCAGTCCCAGGGCCTCAGTGGTCAGACACTCAAGCACAGCCAGCAGGGAGATGGGAATGCATCCACATCACCTCCTTTTTCAGCTCATTTGAGATTTGGAGCTGTAGTTACAAATAGTGTTGACACGCTGAGTCTGCAAAGTAACTATAATGTTATAAATTTGTTGTGTTGTTACATACAGTAAAAAGATGGCATCACAAGCCTTATTAATATAATGCTGTATACTCCAGTATAACTTCATGAAGGCTTATTGTTATTAAAGATTCAATGCAACCCAACTCACAGTCACAGTTGTGCATCTCATGGGCAACATATATCATCTGTTAGACGACATTTGTGGCAGATGAGCAGCAGCTGAAATGTCTGCTCAGTTTCTTTGACCTGTGAAGATAGTAAAAGACACTATAGGTTGCAATGACTATTCTTCTTGATGTTCTCAGGTCCCAATAACACCATTCATACATTCATTTTCTTTAACCGCCTCTCCTTTCTGGATCACAGGGAGATGTTGCCCATCTACAGCAGTCACTGTGCGAGAGGTGGGGGACATACTGGACAGGTCACAAGTTCATCACAAGGACACAAAGAGAAAAATAACCATTCCCACTCTCACTCACACCTAGTGTGCATGTTTTTGGGCTGTGGGAGGAAACCGGAGTGTCTGGAGAAAACCCATGTGTGCACAAAGAGAACAAATGTCACACAGCTTTGCCATGCCCAATGTTGTTTAAGAGATGTTGAGGTGGTTGAAAGTGAAAAGTTGAAAAAATGATGCAAACATTTTTTTCTACGATATTAATTTGTTTTGAGTCATACCACAGAGAGAGGTTGTATAAAGTTGTCTAACAGAAATGGATACTCTGCTGGCTGATCACATGTGACCACCCTTGTGGTTTAAAGGGTTGAGGGGTCATGAGTTATGGGAGATAAGGATGTTAAGGGGCTGTCATAAAACACTTGCCACACTTCAGCCCCCATTTGTCATGCTACAGGTCGATAGCAATCATTTATCTTGGTTAGTTGAGTCCTTGTATTGCGTTTGTATTGATAACTGGATATCCAGAGTGCAAACTGAGACACGAAAGACCAAGCAGTTTAAAAAAGGTATGTGTTTATTTACGAAGTGAGTAAAGAGGAATACAGGAGGGAGTTGTAGTAGAAGAAGTATAGAGAGTACAATTTAGGATGATTAAACAGGGACAGTGTTCCTTGGCTTACTTGCTGTCTTAATGTTTGCAGGTAAGTGCACAGGGATTCCAAGATGGCAGAGCAGACCAAGACAATAACACCTTTGTCATAATTTTGCTCGGCAGATGTAAGGCACTGGGAGAAGAATGCACATGGTTGAAGTTTACATCTGCTTCACTCAGAACGTTGAGAGAGCACGGCCCCAGCTCTAGAATCTGAGGCATCTACTTCCAAGATGAACTGCTTCTTGGGATTTGGATGGGAGTAAAGGAGAGCAGAGGTAAAGAGTTAAAAGATTACAAAAAAGCTGGATGGGCTTCAGTGGACCCGGTGGATATATCCCAATCTGCCCATTCTCAAGAATAAATCACAGATAAGAAACAGTGGAGACAAGGAACTTGCACTTCTCAGCTTTGATGACTAACTTGTTTTCCATCAATCTCTGAAGCATGGTTCTGACATGTCTTGTGTGTTGTTGGGAATCTTTAGAGTAGACTAAGGTGTCATCCATGTAAACAAACACAAAAATGTTCAGCAAATCAGTCAGTGAGGTAACTAAACTGTTAAAAGGTCTTGATCCTAAAAAATCTGCAGAACCAGATGAACATCCGCCTTATTTCTTAAAACTGGCTGCTCATATCATCACAGTCCCTGTGACCCACATCTTTAATCTGTCCATAAGACAAAACTCCATTCCAGATGC
>JARVLU010000179.1:17107416-17119110 GCA_031762415.1 Simpsonichthys santanae | reverse complement strand
TATCTATCTATCTATCTATCTATCTATCTATCTATCTATCTATCTATCTATCTATCTATCTATCTATATATATATATGTACAGTATATATGTGCGTGCGTGCGTGCGTGCATGCGTGTGTGTGTAAAATGGTGGCATCAGATTTGATTTTTGTGACTTTAAATCATTTTAAACTTCACAAACATTTTCCCAACAAAAATATATTAAAATCTCTTCAAGTCCTTCATGAACACTTTCCTTGAAATCTGTTTCATCAGGTTTGCTCTATTTATTTTATTTATTGTCTTTTGACGGCACTTTTGTCATTTCGAAAAATACTTAGCGTTTGGCCAACTTTTTGCTACTTTTAGTTTCTTGTTTTAGGCCTTTGATGTTTGTAGTATTTTGCTACTTTTAGTTTTACCTCCTGTCAGCATTAGTGTATCAGCATAATAAATGAACAAAATCAAAAACAGCATCTGAGAGCCACGTCTTAAAGAAATGACAAAGATCTGTCAACAACTATGCCTGAGAGATGCAGCAGCTAATAATGAGGATCTGCTACATTACGTTGTGCGTCTATTAAATGGTGTCTTAATGGGTTTTGGTACAGTTTTTTATTTCTTGTAATTTTTGGACAACTGAATTTGTATATGTGTCTGAAACATGATATACAGTATAAACAAAAGCATATGTTTTTCTTCTAGCTGGAGACCATTACATTGTGTGTCCTTTCCAAATGAAATAGTGGTTTGACAAAACAAACAAAGATGTGGTTTGTTGGGCTTAGACAACAAAAACTAACTTGTAGTGGAGTTGTTCTCCTCTCAATGACTCAACTGCTTCTTTTGTTGTTTTATTAATTTCATTTCTGAACAAAAGCATTCGGACTTAACCATATTTATTTAAAAGTGTAACGGTCACTGAGGCTTTTATTTGTCGAGTCTTTGGATGAAAAGATCCCACTTTGAAGACAGCTGAACTTTTATTTTGATTTTTTTTTCTTTCTTGTTCAGAGCAAGATTCAAACCATAAATTCTGATCCGTTCTGTACATCTATTGATTCGTTTCACAGAACGCTCCAAAATAGATGGCACCATCTGTGTGTCTCGTTGCTGCTTCTCGTTCTATCAGTGGTAGCTGAGCTTCATCCCTAACACATGCTTTGAGTGCTACACAGTCCATATTGTTTTTACTTAAAGCCTAACTGTTGGAGTCAACCATGGTTGTTAGCAAAATATCTCATGAACTGGACAGATTTTCATTTAAACGCTCAAATTATTCATGAACATGCATCTATGATTAACATTTTAGTCACCACATCTCAAGATGGCTACCACAGGTGAGAAACATTAGCCAATTCAGAAATGGTTACAGTTTAGGTGATTTTACTGAGAGCGAGCTGAGATTTTGCATGGTAGTAGCTGAGAGTCATCTTCAACGCAAACTTTGAGCACAAGCACATCTGACAAAATCTTGCAGTTCTGTATGAAACCGAGTAAAACATTTACAAGCTTTGACCAAAGGCTCTGTAAAAGTGATGTTATGAATTTTCACACATGCAAAATAAAATAAATTAAAAACATTTTCGCCAAACTTTCTTGGAACAACAAGGGAAAAGAGCTCCAAAATGTTGAAGCTGTTTGATCAGGACAATTTGTAAAGATAGCATGAATTAATACCTGACTTTATTGTGAGGGGTGCATTATTAATCTACTGTATTTCTATTCAAATGTGACCAGCGCAGAATATACCATCATTTCTTCATCTGTCTCTTTCTCTGAAGATTTTCTTTAACGTTCTTTCTTTGATCTTTTTGTGTTTCTGGTTCTGTTACCACTCAGAAATATTTCCATGACGGCTGTTTAAAGATGCCTTTTATCTCTAAACAAGATTTATTTTGTTGCTTTTGCTTGAGTAGCATTCAGTGCTCTCATCCGCCTTGATAACTTCACCTCATGTCTCCTCGTTACGTCAGATGAGTCAAATGAGCTGTTCAATCACCACTGTGGTGAATGGAGGCAGAAACTTCAGGGTCAAAATGGTTTAAAGCCCCCGACAGCCATGATCTCTACTTCTGACCAGGATTTTACTTCTCTCATTTCATTTTGATAAGAATGCAGATCTACTGAACAAAAAATTTGAATCTGAGGTGAATGTTTTTTGGGGGGGAATTAAATCTCCAGAAACTAAACTATGAGTATACTGTATGTAGATGGGAATTTCCAGAGAAGAATCCTCATGTCTTACAACCGTTTGGTGAGGGATGAAAATAGTCTGAGGTTGAATTTTTATTTCTTTTTAATGGAACTAAAGTTTAACTAGATGAGTTGTATTTCCTGTGAAAATGCAGTGTGAATGCTTATTGAAGAAGAACTGCTGAAAAACAGCTGAAAACAGCTAAAATGTAGCTGAAATGGCAGACTAAGCCTACTTCAGCAGAAGAAAGCAGAAAGAACACATTTGCTGAATTAGGTTTTATATAAGCAGAAATGAGCACAAAATTAGCGAAAAAAGCAACAACAACAAAAAATGCTGAAATTAGAAAAAAAATAAAGAGCTCAAAGTAGCTGAAAAGGCATAAAGAAGCTTAAGCTACCAGAAGGAAGTGGAAAGAGCTGAAATGAGCTAAAAAAAATGTGGACTTAGCAGAAAAAGCTCAAATAAGCAGCAAAAGAGTCAAATAGTAGCTGAAAAGGGAAAAAAATGCTGAAACTAGAAAAAAGCTGAAAGGAGCATAACAAGCTGATATTAGAATGAATACGTTAATTAGGCTGAAAGTAGCAGAAATTATGGTACCATGAAAAACTTGACTGTCTTAAAACAGCTGAAATTAGCTAAAAAATACTAAAAAGGTAGATCATACTTAAATGAGTAGAAACCATCCCCCCCACCACCACCCCACCCCCGCCCCACCCAAAAAAAAAAAAGAACATATTTGCCTAATTAGGCTGAAAGAAACGAAAATGAGTACAAAAACTATAAAAATTATCTGGAAAAAGTTGAAATTAGCAACAATAAATAAATAAATAAATAAAGACATAAATAAACAACAGCTGAAAAGTAGCTAAAATGGCAGAAATAAGCTTAAATTACCAGAAGGGAGTGGAGAGAGTACTGTATATTTTTGCTGAATTAGGCTTTAAAAAATGAAATGAGTACAAATTGTGGAATTAGCTGAAAAAGCTAAAATTTGCTTAAAACAGCCAAATAGTAGCTGGAAAAAAAAAAAAAAACAGAAAAAGCTGAAACTTGTAGAAATAAGCTAAAAGGAGCACAAGAAGGTGAAATTAGCAGAAAGAAGTAAAAGTGCAAAAATATTGTAATTAGCAGAAAGAATCTGAAAGAAGCACAAAACGGCTGAACAAACAGCTGATATTAGCTGACAATAGCTGGAAAAAAAAAAAAAAGTTTAAATCTGCTAAAGGAAGCTGAACCAGAACAAAATTTGAAAGGAGCAGTACAAGGTTGTAAACAGATCTAAAGATTTGAAGGATGTAAAATGAGCTCAATTCATTTTCTATGAAAAAAAAAAAAAAAAAAAAGAAGACAGAAAAGGCTAACTATTTCAAAAAGCTAAAGCTGCACCAATACCAAAAGTCATAGCAGGTCCCGAAAGAGCTGAATGTTTTGATACAAGATTTGTTGAAATAGCACAAAAACTGTGGGATGAGCATCGCACCGAAAAACTTATGACGTGTGAATCACAAGTTCAACATCTTGCCTCTCTCGTGTGAGACTAACTTAGTTTAGCTGTATGAACCATTTCAGGCTGGATTATTTTGCGCTTCTTTTACTGGGGTTGTCGTTGGGGGTGGGTGGTGGCGTTACCACATCTGTTATCATTTTTTTTTACGATTGATGACATAATGTTGTAATGCAGGGTTCTGACTCTACCCGCTCAGGAGGAACTGAACACTGAGAAGGTTCCTTAGTGTTTTTCTAATGAATAATTGAACCAGCAGGTCAACCATCAAACTCCAAGAAAATTACAAGTTCACTCTGGAGTGAGAGACAGTCATTTTAGAATTGGTCATTTGAGCACATTAGTGGTCTTAACTCTGTTATTTCATGCATGAAAACCCCACAAACTCCATCTGAACTAAAGCGGTACCAGTTTATTTTACCTTTTAACACGGCCGTTTCCCTACAACCCAACACATTTTTATGAAGAACAAGTCAAAAACCAGGATCTATAAGAAACCTCCCAGTTAATGCTGACAATCAGGTTTCCATTTCCTATCAAACAAAATGAAGCAGATTCATCCAGAGAGGAAAAAGGTTTTTTTTACATCTCACAGCTGCTAAAAGCTCACATTTGTAAGTCAGTGGCCAAAAGAAGCATAAGAAGACAAAAAGAGCATGAGGCTAATTTCATAGAACATGTTTTAAAAGCACTTGAAGCGATCTTAATGTATTTCTCTGAGGAAATATTTTGTAGTGTTAAATAGATAAAATACTAAATGTCTTAAAGTGTTCCTAATGAGTCCAACATTGCTTATAAATAAATGGTTAAAAAAGGACAAAGTACGCAGAATTAGTTTGACTGAAGGAACCTTAGAAGAAACTATAGTAAATATTGCTGAAGTAGTCACACCATAAAAAAAAGTTTTATTTGAATAGTAAAATAAGCAACAACACTATGCAGTACATGAAATTAGGTGTAAATCATTTTTAAAAAACAGAGCTAACGTTGTTATGAAGGAGTTCATTTTTAATGCAATAAAGCTGTCATAAAGAGCAAGTTTGATGTTTCATTTCTTTGTCTTATTCTTATCCCTTCAGTTAGTTTCCTCATTAAAAAAAAATACTATTTTCTTGTTCAAAGATATGAGTGAAGGTTTTTACACCTTTAGTCATGATTGTTAATGTACAGCCCCTGTAAACACTCAAAAGGTGATCAGAAAGCTCATTTGTCAAGTGCCCAGTAGCCCTTATGGACACAAGGAAAGCAGAGCTGATCAAGATAAGTGTGTCGCTCGAGTCACTGCAAATGTCTCAACTCAAAGCTTCGACATACCTGAAGGTCTGATTGGTACATCATCCATAGCTCCTATCAAAGTCAATGACATCTCATGCATTAGTCTTATGACTCTGGGTCAGCTCAGCTGTCACAATCATGTTTGAAGATTGGTACAAAGCCATTATAACAACAGTCCCCATACAGCCCATCTTCCTTCCAGCTATCTGGGGTCTATGAGACAAGCAGTATGCTTACTGTGAGTATGTAGTGGTAGAGATGGAGTTTCCTGAGGAGGTAGCAGGTGTGAAAGGGCCCGTTAAGGTCCTAGCTCTCATCTGTCCAGAGCCACCCCAAAGTCATGAATAAGCCAGTCACAATAATAAATTTTGCTGGGCGATTTATTGTCTCCAAAAATATTGCAATAACTGATAATATTCTTTGAAATCTGACAATAATTAGTCATGGTTAAATTTAAAAAGAAATGAAAATAAAAAAAAAGAAGTCAAAATTAAGAAGAAATGTTGGTTAGTTTTGTGTGTAGTACCTTTTTTGACCACAGGATGGCCGTATAAGACTGTTTGAACCGAAGGATGGATAGTGAGGAAACAAGCAGCGTGTCTCTTTAAGAAAAATGAGAGGGAGGCCCATTGACGTGACACGGGCTGTCTCTTCTTCATGTTTTTTGGTTCTCAAAATGGTGGACACGTGGTGTGATTTGAGCTCTTTGGCATAGCATTTGTCACACAAAGCTTTTAATAAAAATCAGTAAACAAGTTCTCAGCTTCTTTTTGCAGAGGAAAAAAAACAAACACTTTTTAGACCAAGGCACAGGTTTCAACCGTGAATTTTGGAGCTTTGACAAGACAGTTTTTTTTTTTTTTTTTTCCCAGAGGTCAGCCTGTTAGCTTAGCTCGTAGCTTAGCTGCTTTTAATGATCCAAAAACGTGATTTTGGACAGTTAAAACAGATTTCAAAGAGAAACAAGAAAGGGAGGGATCAGTGAAGAGCACCGGAGTTGAGCCTTTTGTCATCCAGTGTCTTCAGTAGAAAGAGAGATACAAAGAAACAATAAAACCGATAAATGAAAATGAGGTTGATAATTTTCATTTATCATGCGATTAATTGATTTATTGTTTATTGCAACAGGCCTAGTCATAAAACCCCTTTAGCGGTGGATACAAATGTTTTTCTGTTCTGCCATCTTTGTAGTTCTTTGTAAGCTTTCTTTTATGATTATCTATTGTTGTCTTTGTTGTCTACTGTTGTCATCATTCTTTATTTAAAAAAAAAAAAAACAGGCTTGTAAATGTAAATGAGGCCCCGAGGCTCAATGGGACCAACCTGTATAAATAAAGGTTGAATGACTCACTCAAAGGTTCACTTACCTTTACAGTTCAGGTGAGCTCTGACTCAAGCATGGCAAAAGAAGGTTGGATAAAAAATTCCCAGAAATGAGTGAAAAGGGAGTTTGATCTAAACACTGTAACATTTTTTGTTAAATTCTGCTGTGAATATGGAGTTGAGGGAAGGAAAATCAGGAAAAGTGAGTATAAAGGCATGATTGCTTAGAATAAATTTACTTCAGCTGGTTCTGGGTTCTGGCTACAACCACAAACTCAACGCAAAGAAAAACCGTTCACCATTATCCCGTATGGACAAGATACGAAAACACACATTTCCTTTTAACTTTATTATTTTGTCTCTTCTCAAACGTTAATATTATAGAGGGAATTAAGAATCTGGCTAAGCAGCAGACTGGCATCAGACCATGCACATTGGCTGCGAGCTTGAAAAGCAAAGAAAACATTGGCACGGGTGAAGATTCAAATTTGGCTGAAGGAGCAGGCAAAATATATATTCGGTAACATTACGTCATTAATCGCAGTGTGTGCCTGTTTTAAAGTAAATATCAACCCCAAGAACTCTGATTTCAGAGCATTGCATCACCACTGCTGATAATGCATGATTAGCAACAGACAAAGGCGCAGTTTGTAACATTTTGGCCTCACGGCTCCTGCTGTATTTCACACACAAATTTTATAACTTATATGCTATACTCCTGGGAAAGGCTTACCGTTGTAAAGTGGGGTAGTAAGATTAGGAAACATGGTTCTTAAAAAACATCTCAAAACATTCAGCCTTCCCTGATCAGTTTTAAAACTAACACTAACACTTTTCTGGCCACTGAAGCCATTTTCCATAAGTTGCAACACGTTGCTCTCTAACATCTCCAAGATACCACATAGTAAAAGTAAAATGATAGTTCACTCTGGGCGAGGAAATGACTGTGAAGCTAGACTGGAGGACAGTGAGAGGAGGATGATGGATTGATAATGGGAGAGACGGATCATGTGCTTCTGTTCTCCCCATTATCATTTTTACTGCGAAGACTTGAAGCCGCACGTTCAAACTGCAGCTTTTTACAGAAGCGGTTCAGTCTGGACTCACCGTGCACCCGAGAACCAGCACTTCAAATAAAAGGAACACTCACCACCCCGATGGCCAATATTTACATTTAATATGCCATCGATCGTTCGGGAGGAACATGCTGTAAAAAGATTGACCCTTTAAAAAGATCATTGTAAAAAGAAACGTCAATGTGTGTGTAAAAATGTTACCGGCAACATAATCTTTACTGGGACCCGCAGGGACGACAAATTTCCCAGATTACTTTCAAAGTGTGAACTGACACATTTACTGTGGTCCACATTTCAAGGATGAAAACCTAAACGTGTCAGGATTCCTGTGTTTACAGCCTCGTGTTGAGATGAAGTTCCCAGGGCTGTGACGGCAGCAATGCCGGCTGATGGCAGGTCAACGTGTTTAAGGCTGAGCTGAGCTGCACAATGATTGAAAGTCATAAAGTATCTTCTCCAGTAATTAAAAGCCCAACATTTTGCTTACCTGCGATTCTTTATAGAACCTCCTGGACAACCTCAGGACAGATCCGCTTCAAGCATCCTGACAGCTACACCCTCTCCTATAATTCCTCCCACCTCATGTTGGATCAGAGGTACCAGCTCAGCCTGCCTGCTCTCTACACTCGCTCAGTTCTTGATTCTTACCTGTACTCACCTGTACAGCTGGAGCGTGACCTCTGGACACCATCACCTGCAATCCTGGCTTCATCCTCCCCTGTACCTGCAAGACAGACCCAAACTTGTGAGAACCAAATCAAACTTGCCCAAAACCTTGTTGTTCATCAGCTTGATCTACTACCATATTTTTCAGTCTATAAGTCACACTTAAAATCCTTTAATTTTCTCAAAAATCAACAGTGAGCCTTATAATCAGGTGCGGCTTATGCATTGATTCTGGTTGTGCTTACTGACCTCGAACCAATTTTATGTGGTTGTTGTGAATTAGTTGAATAAAGTTTGACTTATCTGACTGTTTTGTTTCACTTAATGCACCTTTTATTCTGAAAACAGACCAGTTAATTGATATTCGGGTCCCTGTTGTAAATGAGTCCCCGAGGCTAAGTGGGATTAACCTGTGTAAATAAAGGTTGAATGAATATTGCTCCTTAAAATCAGGTTCGCCCTATAGTCTGGAAAAATATGGTAGCTGTTTTATGCTAATTTTATGGTAAAAATACGTAATAATTTCCTACTTTCCTCCACAGGTTACCACTAACTCAGCTTCCTCTGCCCTCCATAATAAAACTGATTTGTTTTCAGCTTCCTGTGTTTCTTCAGTGTTGTTACTCTGAATCTCAGATTACCAACAGACTTTCTAAATATGGCAAAAAGACAGCAAGGAGTGTGGAAATTATAGTAATCATAAACTCGCAATTTTATTTTCTTTAAACTTCGTTTGTACAGTAAACAAGCGTTTAACTTGCTATTTGGGTTTTGTGGCTGAACGGTTGTGCCGTTTCACTTGTCTCCTTTAATTTCATTTAGCGTTTTCATTTGTTCATTTTTCAATATTCTCATAACCTAAGAATAGAAACCCTGAATTTCCTTCAGTCCACATCCTCTCCCTCATGTGTCTGTGTGTGTGTGTGTGTGTGTGTTGATGAAGAGGCTGTTGGGTGTGTTTCTTTATCCCTCTGAGTGAACCTGATGGTGTTCGGTTTTAGCTGTTGCTGTTTTGGTCTTGTTAAAAAAAAACTGTGTTGCACAAACTGTATGAAACATTTTCTGCAAATAAAGGAGAAATCATTTTCCCAGCAAACAAAATTGTGATGGTTTAATAAGGACAGTGCTAATTTAACCAGCACTGCTAGTTGTTGGTTGGGTGCAACAAATCTGCTACACTTTACAACAGTTCTGGCTCAAATTTAGTGTTACAGGTGCATAAATGTCTGAAATCAAGCAAATAATTTACTGCAAGGAAACTACAGAGCAATCTAAAATGTGCACTTTGTACTGTTGACATGGACAGATCAGCTTTTTTGATTTGCACACATTTTAATGTCCAAGTACAAATACTTATCCATCCTTATCCAATTACATTATCTTTACCCGCTTCTTCTTTTTTGGGTCGCTGGTGCCCACATCCAGCAGTTACTGTACGAGAGACAGGGGACACCCTGGACAGGTTACAAGTCCAACACAGGGACACATGAAGACAAATGAGACAAACAACCATTCACTCTCTCACTCACACCTAGGGACAATTAGGAGTTATCAATCAGTCTAACATGCATGTTTTTGGTCTGTGGGAGGAAACTGGAGTACCTGGAGAAAACCCACGCATGTACTGAGAGAACACTTATGTCATACAAAAAAAACTTCTTTCAATTCAATTTAAAAAAACAGTGTGGGGGTGGGGAATATGCATTTGTGGATCTTGAGTCAAATAAAACTGATTGACAGCTAACGTAAACTGGATAGTTTGATATGGAAGTTTGCCAAAGACTGTCATCATGGCGACTTTTGCATGACTTGGCTTGTTCAGGCAAACTGTTTTTATTACTCAGAATGTAAATGACTGAACACATAGTCTAGAATTTTTTTTTTCCATACTTTAATGTTTATACCATACTTTTCCTGACCTGGAAATGCAAACAATATACCGTGTCAAACTATGGAAAGATTGGCCCTGCGGATGGGGAGGCTGTTCTTTAATTTGAGGGCCCCATCCCCTGCAGATTGCCACAGTGTCTTTGGATAAAAAGCTGAACCGTCACTGCCCACTGATATGTAATCAGTGTATGAATGAGACATAAAAAGTGCTATTTACTGTATAGAGTGTAAAATATATTATAGAAAGTTCTGCATGGGTGTGTGAGAATGAGTGAAAAGCAACCTGGAGAAATTAAAAAGGTGTTTTATAACTGTGAACCATTTACTTCTCAAGACGGTTTAGGGAGCTAAAATTAAAGGCGTGCCACCCAGGAACTAACTAATTTTAGCAAAGATGGGTTCTCAATCAGATCCAGCTGTTAGTGTTGCATTCAAATACCCAAAATGACAACTGACAAAACCTCAAACTCCAAAAAGGTCATTTCACACCACTAAATTGTTACGTTTACATCAATCATCTCCTATACGTTGCCTGTGTTCCAAAGTTATAGCATGAAATCTGTCACACTGTTTCTGTCAGTGACCGTTGACTTTGCACGTCAAAGTCAAAGGTCACAAATCATATTTCATATTGTTATCCCCAAACACACTGTACAGAGGTTTTTAGGGCACAAGACAAGTTTAGAGTCACAATATACTACAGTTGATGCTGTTATGTAGTTCAGCTTTAGGTACTTATTTAGCTTTATTGCGTCACAAGACAGGGCATGCAAAGACTTGAGGACGTAAATGCAAACAACAAAACTAACTTACTGATTAAACTATTTCTACTCTTGGACAGGTCTCAGAAAACTACATGAACGAAGAGATTGTGACAGCTCTGGAAGCACACAGGGGAAAACTGGGACTGTAAATATTGTAATTTCCAGACTATTGAGTGCACTCGAATATAAGCCACACCCACTAAATTAAAAAATATACTGTATATGTAAAAATTTTGTACATATATTAGATCGCACCTGTGTATAAGCCGCAGGTGTCCATGTTGTAATATAATATATTTACAAAGAAATATGTTTTTTAAACTTTTAATTAAATACATAGTGGTAACTTACACAAAAGTAACAGCTTTTTGTTTTTTTCCGAACAGTGCCTGTAACACAACTGGTTAAAAAATAAAATAATATAAAATACAGTAGCCTACCAGGAAGTCATTGATCACTATATCCATATTCCTCCTGCTCTGCTGTCAGGATCCACCGGCAGACTTGAGCAAAAGATGCTTTGCAGGGGAGTCCTCACAGGAATGAGGGATTTCCCCCCTCCCCATTTCATTGGTTCACTGTGACCTGTTCAATAATTTCACTGGTCTGATTTTTCCCCCCTTTGTTTTTACTGGTAGTCTCAGTGAGTCACAAGGACCCATCCCCCAAGAGATATGTGTATTGGCAGCTAAGTGAGCGCCCGGGTGTGATGAGGCAAAATGTTTTGGCAGCATGAAGCTTGAGAGCCCGTCAAACAAAAAAAGTCCATAAATTAGCTGCAGCATTGTTTAAGCTGCAGGGTTCAAAGTGTGTGAAAAAAGTAGCGGTTTATAGTCTGAAAATTACGGTACACTGAAATCAATGACTGAACATGAGGAACAGGAGTTCTGGTTAACATGGATCAGGTGTGAAAACAGATCAGCAGCAACATGATGTACAGTAATATTTCACAGTGATTATTCTGGTTAGATGTTCATGAGTCTAACAGCTTCAGGGTAGAAGCTGTTCCTCAGTCT
>JARVLU010000179.1:17028118-17053434 GCA_031762415.1 Simpsonichthys santanae | reverse complement strand
GTGCCACTTTGTTCTTTTGGATTTTAAATGGTGAGAAAATTCATGATTTATTACCATGCAGAAATATACTGAGAAAAATTAAGATACATGGTGCTGCTTTGACAAATACTCTGGAAATGGATCTAAAATATTATAACGGTGTTCAGACCAAGCTCATTAGCCTGGTAATTTGTTGACGGTCCATAAGAGAACCATCGCTCCTCGGAGGGACAGACTGAACAGCTGACTGAAATCAGACTGTCTGTATCGGCTTAAACGGGATCTATGAGCATGAACGGGAAATATCCAACGTAAAACTAATATTATCACTGCAGCACACGCTGGATATCCTTATACAGGTATTTAAGGCTGATTTCAAAACAAAACTCCATTAATTAATGTCATCTGGACCAGTTACTTTGAGGGAGGAACGTTGTTGTCTGTGAGGTCACACTAGTTAAGAATCTTAGCACATCATGGTAGACAACATTCAACTTCTGCAATGAGCAGGGCCATTCATGTAAAGTCACCATAGTCGATGAAAGGTAGCAGCTACGAGGCGTTTTCTGGCATTCAAAGCAAGATCTATTTCTGAAAAAGAACCCCAATTTTAATTTCACTTTCTTTATCAAGTTATTTATATGTGGTTTAAAAGAGAGATGTGCATCAACCAAAATTCCCAAGTATTTGTAAGAATCTACAAACTCAATAGGAACACCATGCATGGATGAGACGGGAGGAAGAGTTGCTGGGACTGATTTTCTGTTGGAAAACAACATCCCTTTGGTTTTGTTTGCATTTATCACCAGCTTGAGATGGAATAAGTCTGACTGAATGATGTCAAATACAGACCGTAAAAGCTGTAAAACCTTGGCAACTGTGTTAGCTCAGCTATAAACAACAGTGTCATCGGCATAGAGATGCAACGATGTGTCAGAAATGTTTTGACCTACATTATTTATATAAATTGTAAAAATAGTGGGGCCTAAAACTGAGCCTTGCGGCACACACCATTAGTGATCGATGGGTAGCCAGATGAAGTACCGTTATGTCGAACACATTGCCTCCAACCTGAGAGACGGTTTGCTTAAAGTCTTGAAATTAGTAGTTGTACATCCATTGAAAGGACATATTTTAGTATATTCTCCGTACATACTGTACGTATGATTTCTCTCGTCTCGCCCATAACTTCTAATACGCTCAAGATAAGGAAACTTCATACACATGTGCATCATCACTACACATGTCATATAATCTTTTTATCAACCCAACTTCAAGATAAAGGTCATAAATCAAGGTTGGATGTTAAACACTAGGTGTTTGCTGGTCTGGGCCATTGCTAGAGATTGTGTTATAATAGATTGCTGGAGGGCGTATAATATGCCGTGTGCAGTACTCTGGTTTAAATTTACAACCAAAGTTTTGCATTTCTTTTGTGTTGGTGTATAAAAGTCCGGCCAACATGCACTGATGGTCCGCTTGAATCTTTTGCAGTGACCACAGGGAGAAAGGCCATGACTATCGTACTTTCCTTCGTGTTCTTCTCGAAACCTTTCACTTTCCAGTAAGTATCGCCACCTTTTGACTTTAGGCTCTTCTTCTTTGTTTAAAGTAAGCCCAGAGTGAGCCGACTGAACTCTCCTTGGTCAAATAAAACTTGATTTGGTCTCTCAGGCCTTCATCCCCTCAGTCCAGAGTCAGACCTCTGTGACTCTGCTGCTCCTTTTTGTCCTTTACTCTTTTCTCTGCTGCTTATTGGGCCCCTTAAGTCTGTGGTGCTGTCAGGAGGGGCTCATTTTCTGCATACCCCTCTGACTTTGTTTTTCTGTGCATGACTTTTGACACGTGTGTGTATTTATCGATTTATTAAAACAAACATGTGTCTTTTATGGCCACATTTATCCTCCCTCCAGCTGCTGTGTCCTTCACCGTGAACACACTCTGCAGTTAGGATCAACAAAACCATCTTTTATGTGGGATAAAGTCTGATTGTACAGTTAAACGTGTGAAAAGTTCAAGGCTCTGCTTGGTTCTGGAAGTATTTCACGTCAGCGATAACGAGCGTTTTGCTCCTAAAGGGTCTAACTTTGTCCATTTTGCTTTTTGTCAGGTACATCTGGGGTGGCCTTCTGGTTCTCTTTGGCATCTTTTTGAATTTTTACAGCAAAAACAAAGAAAAAATGAAGCTCCCCTCAGTCAGGGACATCAGGAGCTGGTTGATGACGAAAAAGAAAGTCCGATTTCTTTCAGAAGACGTATAGAACCCCCTCCCCCCATTAGTGTGGCTAAATCCTGCACAGGCACCCTGCTCCAGATGGAGTGTTGGGCCACGCTTTCCAGGGAGATGTGCTGAAGCATGTGCCTGAGCTACAGGGCTACATCACCACCAGTATTGAGCCAAGGATGGGTATACAGGGTTTGACCTCCAATCGGCCTTACAAACAGCTGCCATGATCAAACTGTGGACTGGGGAGCTGCTGGGTCTTGTCTAGATCTACCAGCTACTGGTTAGCTGAAAGCACAGTATCAGCAGTGAACTGAAGGGGAGAAAATGTTCTTTTTATAAGGGAATCATTTCCCTGTGGGGTTTCTTGTAAAGCCCATGCAGAAACATTCCTTACATGGAGTAAAACACTGAGTCTGAAGGGAAACCAGCTCCGTAGCTAACCAAATTGCAGTTTTGCACTGGATTTAACTCGTAACAGTTGAACCGACGAGTGGTTGGAAGAAAAAAATGAGATCTTTAAAGGAAGGAATACAAAGAAACACATTAATGTGACTAAAAACGATTGTCGCCCACCCTGCGAGGGGAAAATACATTTTGATAAAAAGCCCATTTGCCCCCGCATGTGCCAGAAAAGGTGGATTGAAAATAGTTTTACATATCGTCTTTATAAGAGTTTATTGGTAATTTAAAACAAATATTGAAGTGTGGTCATGTGGTTAAAAGATTTTAAGGAATGCATAATCATTTGTTCATCTGTACATGAGCTGCCAACATTTCTGGGTGAGAGGGTACATCTCTTTTTACAATAAACTATGTATTTAGTAATTATGGTGATTTGTGTTAGTGTGTGATTTGTCAGCCAACTCTTACCCGCTCCCCATGCACCGCTTCAAAGATGAGCTGAAACGGTGCCAAAATCTATCCGTATCCATCTTCTGGCCTTGGGCGTGTTTGATTAGGAGTCCTGGAAAAAGAGCAGGAAATAAACAGCTGCCTTTACTGTATGTAAGCCGCTCAGTTCATTTGGAGTCATGCTTTGCAGGTTTGTTGGTCATAAATAGGTATTTAAACGATCTAAATATTGATATGGAAGGTTTGTCTCCAGGTGCCAACAAGCAAAAGAATGATGCTGTTTGCCCCAACCTACATTTGACTTGTGAGTTGGATAACTTGACAAGTCATTTAGGTGTGTGGCTGCATCCAGGTGCAAGAAGGGTCACCATCGAAAATAGGGTTGCCACGTGAAAATCCAAGATGGCTGCCGCCAAATATGTATGTACAGTAGTCCCTCGATTATCACGGGTTAGGTTCCAGGTGGAAAAAAAAAACTATTTATTTTAGTATTTATATTTTAAGACTTTATAAACCCATCCCACACTCATGTCCAGTATGTACATCCCTGTGATGGACTTGCAACCTGTCCAGGGTGTACCCTGCCTTGCGCAGTGATGCTGGACATGGGCACCAGAAATGATGGACGGATTGTATATGTACTATACAGTACTGCAAAATCTTATATGGGTACTAACCAGTGAAACTTGGAAGGATGAATTCAGCTTCAGGATTATTTGCGACTTTCTTGCCAGTTCAGATGGATAGTTCTTACTTTGCATTGCAAAACTGTTTTTACCACATCGGTTTCTCTGCTAGTGCTCCCTCCATCGCCGTTCTTTGAATTTTGGCAGAAAGCGGCGGCCGGAAGCACTGGTGGCTTCTGGGTCGTGTAGTTCTTTTGACTTGTGTTACATTACAGGCTTATTGAAAGAAAACTACAAAATGGCGGCACCAGTCCGAATTTTTTTTTTGTCGGTTCCCGCTCCCGTTAGCTTTTTATCCCGTACTGTCCCAATCACATGTGTAATATTAAAATTGACACGTCATGTACAATCTTGCGGTGAAAACCTGCAAAAGAGTGAGTTTGTGAAAGTATTGATGGACTACTGTAAACCAGCCACCTGAAACATTTGGAAATTATGCTTTCTAGCTTTTATCTTGACTAAAAGCATAGTTTCCTCAAAAGATTAGGGTAGCTGAAAATTTATCTGACTGCTGAGGCCACCACTGGCCACCCCCTGGCTCAGCCATTGCATCTGGCTGTGAATAAATCGCTCCCTCCACTCACCAGGACCCATCACACTGCAATGCCTCTGACAAGCAAAATAAAATTTAAAAAAAACAACCTCTTTTCCACAGTTTAATTTCTACCCACACCAAAACATCAAGGTTGCATTCCCTATTCAATTCCAGTACAGAAAAAACACTCATCTTGAAAACTAAACGTGAACTATCCAAATAGCTCAACACTGGTGAACAGTGAACACATGTTCATTTGTCTATTACAGAATTATCGGGAACCAAAGTGCATGAAAATAACTGAATGTACATCAATTGACTCAACCCAAGTTTAAATGCCTACAACCCTAAAACAAACAAAAATCAATACAAATTGGTTTAATTTTACAGATGTTGAGCTAAACTTTGGTGTGTTGGTAGCTGAGACTGATCCCCAATCTGTTTTTACACAATAATCTAAATCTAAATTTTCACCTCCCAAGGATGAACTTCCCTTCATATTGAAAGTAACCTGCTAAGATAACTCCGTTACTGACGTCCTAAAAGTATTATATGCAAAAAGTCATGTTTAAAAAGCGTGTTTGAGCGTCTTTGTGCCCTTCGTTTCACCACCATGCTGTGAAATGACACCTGCCAGCGCAGTAGGAGTGCCTCTCTACGATCCTAATGGAGGCCTAGAAATTACAGTCTCTTCCAGGCGGGAAACCTGATGCTGGGCCAATTAGTAATTTGGTATTTCATAAAACTTGGCAGCTTAAAACCAACAAGAGATCCTCTCTCCTTCAGGGAACCTTTGGCATAGACGCAACCGCAAAGTTTTTCCTTTTTCTGAAGCGTTGAAACAGAAAACACTGTACGGCTGTGGAGCAAGGCACGAAACAGGATACAGATTTTCTTCAAGATGCCTTTTCCTGTGCTAAACTACGGTTTGTGTGATTGATGAGCAGAGAAGCAGTCCATTAGAGGTTGGGAGGTCATACTGCAGCACTAAAAACATTAGTTTGCCATTACACACATTTGATGTGCAGCGTACAATACCGCTTCATCGCTATGGGAGCAGCTATTCTCTTTCAGCTCCCTGAAAGGTCATTATGGGATGGGAAAGCCCAGTTGACCCAAGGCAAAGTACATCATTTATCTTTTGCACCAGGAGAACACACCTAACAAAGCAGGCTGACCCCAGTTAGAACACCGAAGATTTCGGCCATTTTTCAAAGCCACAAAGTAATTTGCCGTACGCTGAAGTTGGCTGTTTTTTATCCAGGCCAACATTTTTTTTTTTTTTTAACTTCATTTTTCTTTGTTTTTAGTGAAGCTCCGAGGTGAAAAGTGCTTCCTTTTAGATTTATAGGAAGGGAATGCACATAGGTTTAGGAAATTTGCAAACCTACCTCTGATTTATGCTTAACTAAACTCAGTGTCCATCACCTGGAGCTGAGCTTTTAGAAGTCTTAATTTTCTGTTTGCCTTTACCCAGCTCCCTTTTCCTTCTCAAACCCCCTGGCTTCTCATATACACACCTGCCAACCCCTGGTCTACAGCTGTGGTCTAAAATGGAAGTGTCCAGAGCTCATCAGTAGAACATGTGGGAGGGGGGCGGCAGCACATTCATTACAACTCTGTTCGACTGGTAACAGGAAGATGGTGACATGAGGGATACTGTTTTTCTGCAGAGCAAATACACTGATTTTTGTACAAGTGAAACCTCAGTGTGATCATTAAACCTGTTGAAATTACAACTTTAAATTATCAGAATGAGTTGAGATTCATTTCATGCATTTTTTTCAATAAATTTGTTAAAACTTCTGTTATCAGGTGAACTTTTATAAGCACCCGCTTCAACTGTTAACAGCCATTAAACGTCTGTTATTAGTCGTCATTGTCCCCATAGGTTGCATTCAGACTGCCTCTCCTGTACCTCTTAGTAGGTTTAAAGGTACGTTCTTATCGCTGATAATACAGTCCAGGGGTTAGGTTTAGGAAAAGAGTTAAATAAAGCTAACAAAAAAAAGCTTCTGGTTTTAGACACTGACGACGCTGCATATTATCAGCAATAAGAACGTACCTTTAAACATAATAGGAGGGACAGTCTGAATGCAACCTTTGGGGATGATTCTTTTAATGTTGATGATTATAACTGAAAACTAAAGAAAACCCCAAATTCAGTATCTCAGAAAATTTGAATATTACGTAAGTCCAATAAAAAATGATTTTTAGAAATGTTGGCCAACTGTAATGTATGAACAGGAAAAGTATGAACATGAAAAGTATGATCATGTACAGCATCAGTTCTTAGTTGTTGCTCCTTTTGCCTGGTTTACTGCAGCAATGTGGCATGGAGTCGATCAGTCTGTGGCTCTGCTCAGGTGTTCTGAGAGCCCAGGTTGCTCTGATAGTGGCCTTCAGCTCTTCTGAATTGTTGGGTCTGGTGTATCTCATCTTCCTCTTCACAGTACTTCATAGATTTTCTATGGGGTTATGGTCTGATGAGTTTGCTGGCCAATTAAGAACAGGGATACCATGGTCCTTAAACCAGGTATTGGTAACACTGTGTGCAGGTGCCAAGTCCTGTTGGAAAATTAAATCTGCATCTCCATAAAGTTGGTAGACAGCAGGAAGCAGGAAGTGTTCTAAAACTTCCTGGTAGACGACTGTGTTGACCTTGGACCTCAGAGAGTGGACCAACACCAGCAGATGACATGGTGCCCCAAACCATCACGTACTCTGCAAACTTGACAATGGACCTCAAGCAACGTGGATTCTGTGCCTCTCCTCTTCCTCCAGACTCTAGGACCTTGATTTCCAAAGGAAATGCAAAATGTACTTTCATCAGAGAACATCACTTTAGACCACTCAGCAGCAGTCGCAGGCGAGATGATTCTGACACTGTCTCTTGTTCAAGAGTGGCTTGACACAAGGAATGCGACAGCTGAAACCCATGTCTTGCTTACATCTGTGCGTGGTGGTTCTTGAAGCACTGACTCCAGTTGTAGTCCACTCTTTGTGGATCTCCCCCACATTTTGGAATGGGTTTTGTTTCACCTTCCTCTATAGGGTACAGCTATCCCTATTGCTTGTACACTTTTTTCTACCACATCGTTTCCTTCCCTTCGTCTCTCTATTATTGTGTTTGGACACAGAGCTCTATGAACAGCCAGCCTCTTTAGCAATGACCTCTTGTGTTTTGACCTCCTTGTGCAAAGTGTCAATGGTCGTATTTTGAACAACTGTCAAGTCAGCGGTCTTCCCTTTGATTGTGTAGCCTACAGAACTAGACTGAGAGACCATTTAAATGCCTTTTTTCATTCACCCTTTATTTATACAGGTTAATACCATTGAACCTCAGGGACTAATTTACAAGAGAGACCTGAACTTTGCAAGTGTTTTGAGTTCATTAGTTGATTAGAGTGTGGCACCAGGTGTCTTCAATATTGAACCTTTTCACAACACTGTATTCTAATTTTCTGAGATACTGAATTTAGAGTTTTCATTAGTTATTAGTTATAATCATCAACATTAAAATAAATAAACATTTGAAATATACCAATCTGTGTGTAATGAATGAATATAATATACAAGTTTCACTTTTTGAATGGAATTATTGAAATAAATCAACTTTTCCATGATATTCTAACTTTATGACCTTTATGTGTATTCCTGTCAAGACCCAATGTAAGAAGCTACAACCTAATGAAACCAGTTGTTCAAACCAGCATCACTAATGTTTTAACATGTTCCCAGCTGCTTTACAGTCTGATCTTTATGACTTCATTAATTATACATAAATCAAAGAGACGTGAACAAACTTCATGTTGTACCTGCAGGAGTTGTTGCAGCTTATCTGCGTCCCAGTCTCGGAGGTAGAAGAGACAGTCTCGGGGGTGATGAGCATGCAGGCCATTGTACTTGCATCGAGGTATTTTACAACAAGTCTGCAACAAATTATTACAAAATCAAGACATGCATGTTGAGGGGATGACAAAAAATACGTTTTAAGTGAAGTCTGAAAGAAAATGTGACTCCCTGTGCAATAAACACAGCCTGTCAGTCTCCTTCACAGTATTTGATTAAAGCACCCAAAACATATTTTAATGACGCAGCTTTTCTGAGGCCACTGACTATCTGGGGTCCCACTGAGAGTAGAGGAATGCCAAGAGAGGGTCTACAGATGATCTCCATAAATAATGTCAGATTTAAAATGTATTCCTATTAGAACATTTCTGTGGTAATTGTTACGAGAGATAAAAGTCATCTTAAAGGGATTAAAAAATAGATAAATGGCTGCTAAGACTGTTCTCATTATTTGTTTATAATCGATGTTTGTTAGTGATGTTGGTAGAGACAGTCGTGGTTTCAGGTGGTTTTGTGGATCAGAAGCAGAAAACTTAAATCATGTTAAATTAAAGTTATTCTAGTGTGGAAGAATTAAGTTCAAAGTTCCTAAAATGAAGAATTTGTTGGTTGACTTTGTTCTAAATTTTTGTAAATTGCATATATGTGGACGGTTTATTGGATGAATTGTTGCTTTAGCTCCATTGGCTTGTTCAGGTTTAGTGGCTGGCTGAATCAGGCAGACTAAATATTTGTTAAGTGTGGCCCCAGACTGCATGTACATCGTAACGCACAGATTAAAGGATTGTGTTGCAGCTTCCACCTTTCCACATGCATCAAACCCACCTTGTAGTACGGGTTGTTGCAGCCGCTGCAGAACTCGTATCTGCACTGCGAGCAGCTGAAGTGCATGCAGCCGCCTTTCGTCAGAGCGTACTGGAAGTTACACTCAGGACACGCTGCAAGGGGACAGGAGTACACACATCAGTTCCAGATGTTTAGATGATGGAAAGTGCAATGAAACAGCTGCAAAAGAGCTTTTTGTTGGTTTAAATTATGGAAACACATCCAGCTGCTGTTTAAGAAGGGAATCAGTGATGGCTGAACCTCTATATAAACTCAGATTGCTCTTGCAAATTAAAACATCAGTTAACCTTAAGTAAAGACCCATTGATCGTCAGCAGGTAAACCCATTTAACAAATTAATTTATATGTACAGTATTTTCATTTTCAGAATCAGTAACTTCAGCAGCAGTTCCAGTCAGTGTTTCATCAAAAGCAAAGCTCTTAAGCAACACTGACACTGTTTCACCATGTCTTTACTTCAGCCTCTGTTTCATAACGAACCAGCTTCACTCCTTTGATTTTCATCACTTTATCCTTGACCTCATGCTCAACTTGTTACTATTCAGTCTGGAAATGCAAAGAGGGTGCCTGAATTTAACACAACAGTTTTTAATGAACAAAGTATCAGGCCAGTTGATCCAAACATGTACAGGTATATACTGTATATGTTGTTGTTTCTCTTTTGGCTGCTCTCTTCTGCAGAAGTTGCCACAGCGAGCAAACTAAGATTTGGCAATTGTTTTACGCTGGATGCCCTTCCTGACCCAAGCTGGGCTCAAACCTGCAGCCTCAGGATTACAAGACTGTGGAGCTGACCACTGAGCTACTGCATCCGTCCTTACAAACATGTTTATATATTATTTTATTCAGGCAATTTATGCAAACAATTACGTTAGTAAAAAACAAAACAACGAGCAATGAGTTGCATTCAGGATAAACTGAGTCATTTTAGTTTGAAACAGTTTCAGGTTTGTCATGTATACATACTGTATGTGTATAATTATTTAGTATTATTCATTATTATCATTATTATTATTTTCCCTAATCTGCTTCCAGAAGTCTATGACTTGTTAGCTGAAAAAGAGACTGATGGTTTCTGAATAGTACAACAAAAAGCTAAATGCTGAGTCCACGTGCACAGAACAATACATTTAAAATGTGAGCCACTTTTAAGCAAAGGAGCTGGCAGCCACAAACCGTCCGCATCAGGACTGGCTGCGGGGGCGGGGCTTTCAATTATGAAAAAAGGAAACAAAAAGTGAACACATAACTGGTTCAGTGTGTTTCTGTCTGCATTATATTTGAATGCCTTTCTGTCTCAGGTGCCTCCAGCTGCTTTGTCTGGTTGATGAAAATAGTATAATGCAATATTCTTTCTGAATACAGAAACAGATAATATTTCCTACACGTGTTTGTATGAAAGCCATAAGATGTTGCAATGAACTGTGGTCTAATTACTCATTTTAATTGTTCAGATGGAAAAGAAAACAGAAAGTAGAAAAAGCCACTAAACTGAACATGCTGAAATAAGACCAAAATAAAACTGAGGTCAGAGCAGTTTTAAGAGTTCATTTCATGGAAAAAGTGACTGTCTTTGTATCTGTTGACTTCCTGCACAGAAAGTGACTTATTTTAAACTTAATAAATAAATCTGTTAAACTTCAGAGGTGCAGTTTGTGGCAGCTGGATGAACTCAAGCCTTAACCTGCTCGGTGAGGAGTTCAAACACAGAAACTGATTGAGGTGTGTGAGGCTGACCGCTGAAGGTCACGAGAACAGGAAGTGCGACTCGTGGTTTTGTCGGTGTCTTACTGATGCCGTTGTCTCGCAGATAACCAGCCAGGCCTTGCCTCTGGTATTCTGGGTCGTTCTCCCTCTTCCACAGCTGGAACTGTTCACAGGACACATCCTGGTGCTGAGGCTCCCACTGAGACACAAACAGTTAATGAAGGGAGACGTTCCTGCTCTGAGGAGCTGCCCGAGCCCCAAGGCCAAGCACCTGATGATAATCTACTGCAGGAGAAGCCGAGCAACTCCTCCACACCGTGGAAGCTCAGGCACTGATTACACTCACAGCTTTCTTGCACTGAGCGCAGAAACTCTTGCGGCACATGGTGCAGGTGACCTTGAGCTGGTTCCCATCGTTGATAAACCCATTGATGCACTGAGGAGGAGGAAGACAAACACTTCTCAGCCTTTACGCTGCCACCGGGTTAAATGTTCAGGCAAAAATAAATTTATATGGTTTTACTTCAATTAGATTAAATGTCTGCAGTGGTCACAAACAGGATATTTAAAAAAAAACAATAGTCCCTCGCTACTTCGTGGACTCGCTCTTTCGCAGTTTTTCAAAGTAAGATTGGACTTGACACACAATGGCTGATTGATAGACGAGGGGCATGGATTGTTTATTTAAAATAAATTATTTAAAATGATTTAGCACCTGCTAAATCATTGGTGCAGAAGAAGCTCCCTCCTCCACTGCACTCACACTCATCACCTGCTCCCAGTCTCCTCCTTCTGTGTACATAAACAATTTAAATTTACATACTGTAACATTTTAAATAAACAATCCACGGTGCATGGATTGTTTATTTAAAAATTATTTGTTTTCATTTTATTTTTTGTAAAATTCTGTCTTTTTCCACAGAATTTCTACTTTTATGTGCACATTTCTGAGTCTTTCAGCACAATAGTGCTCTCTCCACTTTCTTCTGGTAATGTAAGCTTCTTTCTGCTGTTTCAGCTATTTCTTGCTAATTTCAGCTTTTCTTTAGCTAATTTACTAATTTTTCGAGAAGCAGTTCTCTGCAGACCAAAAGTGGGTGGTTCTGGAGAATAGGTGTTTGTAGCGCACAAACACTGATTGGCTGTATTTTCATCAGGTCTTTTTTAAAACTGAAGGCTTGTAAGAAACAGCATTAAATCTGCTGTCAAACACAAGAAGATTCTCTTTTGTTCTTGGGTTGTAGGCTGCACCTGACACAGGTTGGCTTGAGTCTGGTCTGGGTACAATGAAGCGTCTGAAGCAAAACCTGTTTGCAAAAAGTCTGGTCTCAATTAAAGATCATGAGTCTTGTGACAAGATAATGGCCCAAAACAAAAGCTAAAGACAAAATGTTCTCTTTAGAAGTGCTCTTCTATGAGATCTGATCTATGAAAGGAGCTGAAACATGGAGTAGAATTAACCCTTAAAACCTGAGACAGCTGAGGAAGTTAACCAGTAAGCAGAAATACAGGTCTGCTCCAGTTGCAGAAATCTTACAGAAACAGACAATCACTCATCTGCAGTGATGCTTTAAAAGGTTGAACAAGAAAATGTGAAGTTAAAGGAAACATCCTTTGTCCCAAAGCCAGTTTAAGAATCATTATTATTTTGGTTAATTTATTTTTCTTTCTTTATGAATCAATTGTAACTATTTTCACATTATTCAACAACCAAAACGGAGTTTGTTTTTTAATGTAATAGCTAGGTATTAAAAAACAAACATTTAGCCCTCCCCACTACCCATTTTTATGTTGCTCTTATTTTGAAATGTAACCGGAAGTTTGGTGTTAAGAGAGGTGGAAAAAGAAGTTATGGAGACGCTGCTAATGTCGAACCATTAAACACCATAGACATAATACAGTATGTCTGTGGTTAACACAAATGGCTTGTTTTTTTGGTTCAGCCTTTTATTTATTTTTTTTTTTTGCCCAATCAGATGTGACCCTCCAGACACGTCCATTTTTCTATCGTCCAATCAGATATGGCCCCTCGGATACGCCTCATCTCATCCAATCAGATGTAGCCCACCAGATACGCCTTCCGAATTTTCAGAGATACCTACTTGAATTGGACGGTGATTGAATATTAAAGTACATTGTGATTAAAAGCAGAATTGTGTCGTCGTATCGTATTCTTGCCAATTGTGTATCTTCAATTAATCTGAGCATATCGGCCACAAACCAGAGATTCACAACTGCAACCCATTGTTGATCTTTGTGACTTCTTTACTTTGAGCATCAAAATATCTACAACTAGTGCTTTGGAAAAAAAAAATAGTGGTATGAAATGATTCGCATCAACACAAATCTTTTTCTAGTACCAAAAAATGACTTTCTGATAGAAAAAAAAAAAAAGCTCTAGGAATAGTTCTTGAGTTACACCACCTGAATTACTTCTTAAAAGAGTGTCTTTTAAAAAAAAAACATTTCAAAGACAGAATATAAAACCAGAGTCACACAATGAGAAACAAGTGGAGGAATCCTAGTTTTGAGAGTTGGGTCAACTGTCGCTTCGTGTTCTTCATTCATCTTACCAAAGACAACGAGGATGAAGAGGAATGTCGCCACTCCTGCTGTAATGTAGAACATGGTGCTGATGTGGCGAGCCAGTTCATCCGTGTCGGCCACATTAGGCACCAGAATGGGAGGTACAAGGAACCCGATGGCAACACCCAGCTGTATGGAAATAAACACATTAAAGACAAACGGTAAAGAGAGAAAAGCTCAGAGGAGAAAGCAAGTGATAGTTTGTTTATATTTTCACTTTTTTAATTACAATCTAATACATTCTGACTAAAGTGTTTTACTTTTTGTTTTACGGAAAAAATATCTGCATGTTATGAGGAAACGTATATTATGATAATTAATCTAAATGTAAGTGTGAATTTACAATTTTAGAAATCTCTCACAATAAAAGTCTTGAGCCTACCTCCACATCGTTAATAAAAGATGGCCTCTGGTACATGTGTACACTTTCAGAACTAATTATTTCTCACAAAGTATTTTTTCCCCTAGATTTGCAGAATCTAGATGAAACATTTAGAGTAATAAAGAATGAATTGAAATTAAAGCATTTAAGAAAGATTTACCACAGTTGGACATTTTCATGTATCCCAGCCTGATTTACATACAGCTCATGTGCAGACACTGCGGCAGGGCAAGGTATTAACTTTTAATTAATTACATTTTTCTCACAAACCTGATTTCCCAGAACCCCAATGGAACAAGCGGTGGAAACCTCATGCTCTCCGAACCACACCGAAGCAAGATAAGATGGAATACCAAGAACGAACACTGTGGCTACCGAGCACACAAACTGACCAAAAACGGTGACGGAGAACATATCTGGACTGGCACTGCCAATTTTAATCCAAGCCCCAATGCAGTTAAAAGCGGACCCAACTAGCACAGCGTCCCGGATGCCCCTGTTGTCCAGGAGCCAGAGGACGGGCAGAATAAGTGGGATGTAAGTGAGCAGGTAGATCAAAGACAACCAGTCAATAGCCAAAGGGTCGATGCTATAGAAGCGTGTGAATATGTTACTTATGGTGCCGTACTGGAGCCACATGGAAGCATTACTGGCCGAGACGCAACTGAAGAGGAACAGCATGAACCAGCGGCGATGGTAAAGTTTCACTCCTGCCTCTGCTCGATCACACAAAGCCTTGATGTCCAACGGAGAGCCAACGGAGAGGGACTTTTCCAGACGGTCCGGACTCCCCTGTGCCGATGCCAGTCCTGGAGAGAGACTCCTTGTAGTTTTGGACCGTGGCCATTCTTTAACAGCAAGTTCAGAATGTGCACGGTTTCCATTTAATGTATTGTTGTGTGGCATTTTAGCTGTCCAAAAGCGGGACCAACCCCTTAACCCCCGCTCCTGTCAGGAACATGCAAATCAAGCAGTTTTGTGTAGACAAAGTCCCAACGGCTTGCTGTCCCAAGTGCAAACTGCTCGAAGCAGAAAAATGCAAAAGAAGTGAGTGCTGCTGGAGTGGTGTCTCATGTCCCTTCTCACCACGTGATATGACTGAGCCTCTTCACTGAGTCTACACCTAGTCATTATCTTCAGCCCTGCCATGGGATGTCAACAGTGAGCAGTTCTACCAAAATCCCCTCCTACCCACTGTCCAAGCGCATCTGAAATCAGAAGAAATGATCTAATAAACAGATGAACTCTAACATAAATATGAGGAAGTCGTACCTATAATTAATCTTTGTCATTGTTCTCCATATTTGACTCTGTTGTGTGAGCTGAGGTGGTTGACATACAGAAAGTCTAAAAAGGTTTGCTTGTACTTACTGAAACTGTGTCTAAACTCCATCTGTCATTTACTGTGGAGTCGATGCTAAGGTGACTCGAGTGTACAGTAGTTTACTCAGAAACTTTTCAACTCTGGTGCTGCTTAATGCTAACAATGGCTCTCTGCTCATCCTCGCACATGGTGTACACACTTCATATTGCTGAAATGTTAATTTCCCATTGTTCCAAGCTTCAAAAAACAAAAACAACAATGGCTGTTAAACTTGAGTGGGTGCATTTCTTAAAGAAAAAAATGTGAACCATTACCGGTACATTTGGAATGTTGTTTGTGCAAAGTACTGTAATCTAAGGCTTTGTTCACACTGCAGGCTGAAGTGGTCCAAATGTGACCAATACCTGAATGTATTTTGACAATCTGAATGAGGGAAGTCAGCTTTTTTTTTTTAATCTAACCAATATCTATCATATATGGCACTAAAATCGATACATGTCTGATGTTTTTTCAAAGCCCCCTCAGTCTGAATAATCGTGTTACATTTCATATGACTTCTAACTAGACTTGTCATGATAAACAATAAATCAAATTATCAACCTAATTTTCATTTATCGGCTTTATCATTTGTTCGTGTATCTTTTCTACTGCTCAACTCCGGTGTTCTTCACTGACCCCCTCCCTTTCTCCTTCCTCTTTAAAATCAATTTTAACCATCCAAAATCACATTTTTGGATGGTTAAAAGCAGCTAAGCTGAGAAGCTAAGCTATGAGCTAAGCTAACAGGCCAACCTTGGAAATAAACCTGTTCCAAAATCCACGGTTGAAACTTGTGCCTTCGTGTAAAAAGTAGTTTTTCTCTTTACTGAATTTTTATTAAAAGCTTTGTGTGAAAAATGCTATGCTAAAGAGCTCAAATCACCGTGTCCGCCATGTCACCACGTCAGCCCATGCTGATATGGTATATATTAGCAAAAAGGGCCCTCCCTCCCATTTTTCTTAAAGTGACTGCTCAACTATCCATCTTTTAGTTCAAACAGTCTTATACTGCCAACAGGTGGTCAAAAAAAGTACTACACTCCAAACAAATCAACATTTCTTCTAAAATTTGACAATTAATTATTGGTAAATTTCAAACAATATTATCGTTTATCGCAATAATTTCTGAAACAATTAATCTCCCAGTAAAATTTGTTATCATGACAGGCCTACTTTTAAGTAATTTAAGTAGTGGTACGCAGATGGATCCAAATATTGATATTATCAACACCAACGTCAAGCAGCTTAAAGCTCAAAACACCTCCCATCTTCAATTACACAACAGAAGTCCAGCTGTTTTTACAGTTTAGATTTGTCATGTCCTGGATGACTGAGGACCTACAGCATCATATGATGCTAATGCTGGTGCCGGACCGTATCGATGTTAGCATGAAGGAATCGACACTTGAGTTAGTTTCTACTGTTAGGACATTGCTCATTCCAGACATTTCTGTGCTGGAGTAGGCGATGTAATCAGTGGACGAAACAAGCACGTCAGATAATAATTTAGTTGGCTCTGATTGGACAGCAACTTCAGGACTAGCACATGCTAACATGAGTAGCATCATAACTTCTGTAAACACAGCGTGCTGCGTGTGACATCACGTCTTCTTTGTATGTGGGTCAATTCAGGGCTGTGGATTGTCCACACTGGAGTCTGATGACTGACAGTGCTCGTGGGTGATTCAGAATGTAAATGACCACAAGTAGAAAAATTAGACCCGAGCATAAAATTGAAATTAAACTTTAAAAGCCGCAGTGTGAACGGTGTTCTTTCTTCTTCTGCTCCCTTCTTCAGGGTTTCGCCACAGTGAACTAACTCGCATGAAGACTTGGTAAATGTTTTTACGTTTGGTTTTAGTTTTCTACATTGCCTTACAACTTAGCTGTTTTTTTGGTGTTACTTTTTTTTAAAATACCATTTTATTTTCACTTGTTATTCTCAGTTTGTATTCATCCTTTTATGATTGTTTACTGTTGTCTTTGATGTCATCACCCTTTGTTAAAACCAGGTCTCTCTTGTAAATGAGTCCCCGAGGCTAAATGGGATTAGCCTGTATAAATAAAGGGTGAATGAATGAATGAATGAATGGTTCTATTCTCTACAGCGCATTGAGATTTATTTTTACTTTATTTGACTGTTATTGTGCTAATCTTGCCATCTCAACAGATTATTAATGGCATAAAAGGTCACAAAAAAAAGCACAGAACTGACGGCTATTAGCAAAATAATAACATGTATGCATTTAGATTTTATGCACCTGAAATGCTATAACATTTTCAGTCAGTCTGGAAACAATGATGTGCCATCAGAAAACCCTGCTGCAACAATCCTACAGGTAAGACAACTCCTTACTGACAAATAAAACCTTAGGCCTACTTTTGCTGAAAAGCCAAGATTTAAACATTAAATTCACACTAGCTTCGGCTTTCTTGAGATTCTTGTTAAAATGTTTTCTTAAAAAAAACTTCACAAAGAACAAGCTTCTGTGTGTTTGTCTATGCATGTCTGTTAGCAAAATATCTCATGAAATGTTGAGAAAGAAATCATTAAATGTGCATGTATGACTGATTACCTTTAGAAGTTAATCTGATTTAAAATGGACACCATTGCTAATTGACTTTAGGAACAAGCCAACTACTACAACTCTTTCAATTTTACAGATATTGACTTTAGACTTGATGTGATGACAGCCAAGAGTCCCCGTCAACACATAACTCAATGAAAACCTTGTTTCAAACAGTAGCATTAAAGTTTTAACTCTCTCTTACGTAGCTAAAACATTTGATGAAACGCATGTTGTTAATCTCTCAGAAGCTAATGATTGAATGTACATCTACAGCTAATAAATATTTGGAGTCAGAATCAAAATGACCACCACAGCTAATCAACTTTAGCAAACACATAAAAGACTATGATTTTGGTTAGAAAGATACATCATCCCTGTCACATATCCAAGCAACAGCAGATAATTTTTTGATTAAAAGTTAAGCATAAATGTAATAATATCCTGATGCATGCTCAACATTCCAGGTAGAAAAATTTTACGAAGTTAAGTCAGAGGAGAGGAGTGAAGGAGAACCCATCCATCATTAAATGGGAGCGGAGACCTCCATGTCCAACTGTCCCCCTCTTACAAGGCTGTTATTGCTAGTATCACTCAGCCCCCTGTGAATAATTGTTAGGCTGATGGTCCTCCTTTATCATGTCAACAACAAACTGGTAGATCTACTATGAGAAGCTGCTATTTATAAGAATGAATTTATTGCAGCTCCTCAGATTGACGTCTTTTGGATGAAAGACAAAATGTGTCAACAAGTTTTTGTTTTTTTTTATCTATTCAGAGGACCTGACTTTATTTTAGTATTCAGTCGAGGAATGCTGGTTTTTATTTTATTACATACAAGGACACCAGTGACGGCCATAGAGATGATTTAAGGGCCACTTCTGGCCCGCGGGCCGTACATTGACCGACTGATCACCAAACCCATCCCACTTCTATCAGCCCGGTTTGCATCACCTGATTCCCGAAGACTCCGATGGAGCAGGCGGTGGACACCTCCTCCGAACCGAACCAGACCGAGGCGATCCGGGACGGCATGCCCAGGATGAAGACCTGCGCGCACGAGCAGCAGAACTGGCCCAGGAAGGTGACGGGGAACAGGTCGGGCCGGACGCTGGCCACTTTCACCCACGTCCCCGCGCAGTTGAGCGCCGTGGCCACGAGAGCCACGACCCGGAGCCCCTTTCTGTCCAGCAGCCAGGTCACCGGGAAGATGAACGGGATGTACGTCAGCATGTAGATCATGGACATCCAGTCTATAGTGAAGGCGTCCACGTTGTAGAAACCCATGAAGATGTTGCTGATGATGCCGTACTGGATCCATTGGTAGGAGTTGCACAGCGAGTAGGAGCTGAAGAGGAGCACAATCAGCCAGCGCCGTCTGTACAGGCGGGTGGGCGGGGCTTCGAGGCCGGACTCCAGAGGCTGATCGCCGGGGAGCGTCTCGCCGTCCTCCGCCTCCAGCCCGACATGGTGGTTCTCCAAGACCCGCTCGCGCTGCTCCGGCGTCGGTTTCTCGTTCATGTTCAAGTCTCCTCGGTCTCATAGATGACGGTATGTTTCATCTGCTGTCACTGACAGAAGTTGAGTCACCGCAAATATCCAGGACCTCAACAGAAGTTCCTCTTGAGGCGCTCATTTCACTTCCACAAATAGTTCAGGACTCAAACTGTCTCAAGTCACAAAAAAAGACAAACAAGGTAAATAATGACTAATTGGGTGAGTGTTAGATAAGTTCTCTCGAGCCTGAACACGTGTTGCGACTCGTAACCCCCGCCCGAACCTGATTCCATTGCTTCAGATCCAAAAAGATCAAGTCGGTCGGTTACTCTCGGTCTGGAGGGCGGAGTTTAATCAAACGGTCCGGACTGTATGGAAGCCCATTGCTGCCACTTGATTAAAAAAAAAAAAAAAAAAAAAAATTACACTGTGCATCTTATTAAGGATTATCAAAGCCCTAATTATGGCACGTAAAGCCACAAATAAGGGGTTTAAAGTTATATGCATTATATAAAAATCAATATTACAAACTAGAAAGCTATTAAGAATTAAAAAATTTCATCATATGAACAAAATGATAAGTTGTATTCAGTGTCAGTGTTCAGTTGTGAGATACAAAGTCTTAGTTGTGAAAAAATATATAAAACACAGTCCTTATTGGGAGATACAGTCATATTATGAGGTGCAGTAGTCCCTCGTTTATCGCGGGGGATCCGTACTCTGAAGACCCACGATAAGTGAAACGACGCGAAGTAGGAATAGTAGTAAGTAGTAGTTTATTATTATTTATACAGATATATACAGGTTTGGCCCAAGGCATGCAAACTAAGTGGCTGCTTAGGGCCCCGGGGCCACTAGGAGGCCCCTAAGTGCAATAGATTTATTTTTGTAATGATTTCTATATGATTCTATTTCACATTTTAAGTTCAGCTTTTGCAAATTGTTGCATACATTCACATAGTTTTAAGAACTAGTTATTCAATTTCACTTTTCTTTATTTAAACCATTTTCCATTTTATGTAGTTTCAGTGTTCATTTACTTTATTATTTAAGTACTGTATTTCCTTGACACGTTTATTTTCTTTTGTCTGTTTTTGCGCAATTTAATTTATTTTTATGCATTTGAGTTGTCTGTTGTTTGTTGTTGCTCTTGCACTGCAAATTATTTTGAACAATACAGTTGCAGTTCTTTGGAACCAAAGATAATAAACCAGATGGAACTTTTATTGTAAAATACATTGCATTCAGCGTGTGTGTGTTTTTTTTTTAATATATCTTTTGTTACTTTTAGTACCACTATACACATAGGATCAGGTAAACAGGGCTATCAGCGTTGCAATGAGTTTATGTTAGGTGGGTGAATGATCTGATCATCTGACGGTTGATTGCAGTAATCTACATGGTCCCAAACAAAGGCTTGGGCCGGCCCTGGATAAAGGCGTTTAAAACCTTTCCCATATTTTTGCAATATTCTTAACAATGTTTAAAAACCCTACATGCTGTAAAAGAGCACAGCTTGTCATGATTTCAGCTCCCTGCTTCAGCTGCTCTCAGCCACATGCAGCGCTCTTGGCCACGCCCACTTCTACACTCTGCACAACAGCTGTTCAGCTACAGCAGGAAATTGATCCTGCAGCAGTATGGGCTGCATAAAGCTGCAGGAGGAAGCATTTTCTGCTACTCTGGGCTGCATAAATGTGCAGCAGATGCTAAATAATTTAAAATAATTTATTTTTAAGAAAACATTCATGCTGATCGTGCAGCTCATCCATCAATCAGCCAATTGTGTGTCATGTCAAATCTTATTTTGAAAAACCGCAAAGTATCGAGGGACTACTAATCATTTTTATCAGATACACTTTTATGTGGGCCAAAATGGGGTAGAAGCAGGGCCCAGACTCAGGATCCAAAAGTCCCCGGTTCAATCCCCAATCATTGCACATCTCGTGGTGTCCCTGAGCAGGGCACCCTATCCCCGGGCACCTTCAATAGCTGTCCACTGCTGCACCTGAGTGTATCCCAGGTGCAATGGGTTGAATGCAGAGAACCAATTTTGCCAATGTATGGGACAATGATCATAACTATTACTTTTACAATGAAGTCTATATGAAATGCTTAGCCATATTAATGAGACAGTTACTATCATAAAATAAAACGCTATAATTATGAGACACAGAGTCATTATTGTGAGTTTTAAAGTTAAATTAGTAGTCACTAAATCATTTTACAAGATAAAAAGCCAGTTATATAATGTAAAAAATGATATATGAGATAATGTCGTAATTATGGGGTTAAAATGAATTATTAGATGCAAAGTCCTATTGATATAATGAAAAGTTACTGAAATACAAAGTCATTACTATGAGTTTTAAAATCTAAATTTTGAAAGACATAGCTGTGACTAGAACTTGTAATAATGACTTTGAAACTCATAATCATGACATATGCCTATGATTTTTTTTTTTTTTCAAGTACACAACTAGGCTTCCATACCTTTACATCATGGGCCTTTTAGATCAAGTCAAAGTGTTTGAGAATACAGTATCTGAAACACTATTAGCAACTCAGTTATAAATTATAGCAATCAGAGCCACTTTATTACACTCACTTCCTGCTTTAATACACTGTAGATGAGGAATTGTTGCGATGCACAAGCAAGAAGTTGAGTGAACGCCTCAGTTGTATTTAAGGACTGAGATTAATTTTCATATAAGGCAGCCTACAAATGATTTCTGTTTATAAATATAAACTTCATCTTTCACAATGGTAAACAGCACCATCTATGGACTCCATCACATAAATCATCTGTCACTTTTGTTCCCAGCAGCTCTGCAGACTTTACACAGCTGTAACAGACTACAAAAAAACAGGAGAAAACTTTTTTTAAAAGTGCTCTGAAGGGTCACAGATGATCGTTCCCAAATATCATCACATTTAATAATAATAATAATAATAATAATAAATACTTCTGTTGGCTCTTCTTTTCACTGATTTAGGACCAGTAAACAAGTCTAATCCATACTCTGCACCACCTGCTTTAAGGATCTCAACTTTACATTCTGTTTGTCCACAATCAACGTCTGTCAAAAGAAGAAAAAAACAAACAACTGAATAAAATCCTGAGCATTTACACACAAACGCACACAACTAATACTTGGAACACAAGACAGGACATGAGGACATAAAGGCTTACGGCAGTAAAAAAACAGGCAGAATATACAAAAATATGAGTCACCTGAGCGTACACCGTTATCCTCTCAGTGTAAACATTGACTGTTAGATATCGAGCCATTTCAGTTCACAACCAGGAAGCAAAATAAAAATAAAAAAAAAGAAGTGAACAGAAGCTAAATAAATAGGTACAGTCATGTTATAGTTCTTCGCGGTCAGTCTTAGCATGTCCTCATGGGCGGGTCAGCGCTGGTAGTGTGGAACAGCAATGTGCTGGCGATGGTAGCTGCTTTGATGGGGAGGGTAGAGCATGTCGGGGGTCTGAGGGGTCAGGCCTGTGCACAGAGGCTCGTGGCTGCTCAGAACGGACGACAGGTAGTTGGCTTCCTCTGTCAGCTGCTTCACCTCCTTCCTCAGGGCGGCGTTCTCCTTCTCCAAGTTCTCGCTCTCCTGGAAACACATGAGGCAAACTTGGCTATAACTCTGTAAATGTTAAGAATATTGTGCTAAAATTTGGTGAGTTATTAGATGAGAGCTAACTACAACACGTACTTCAAATTCAACTTGTGAAAATTATTTGCTTAAAACTGTAACACTAACTCTTGTAGCCAATGCTGTTTGTCTGTTAGCAAAATATCTCATGGAGCACTGGACTGATTTTAATGAAACGCTCAGGAAGTAATCATCAGAAGTATATCTACAATTGTTGAAGTCTTGGGGTCAATACACCACAAGACGGCTGCCACAGCTAATTGAAATTGGCCAACAAACAAATAGCTATAACTCCATCAGTTTTACAGATATTGGATGAGATCAAGCATAACAGTATGTCTAAGGAATATAATCTTATGTTAATAAGTAACTTATTGTGCATCAAACTTTAGGAGTAAATTAAATAATATTTAATTCAAAACAGTGCAGAGGTCACTTCTTTTGAAAGACCAAAAATAAATAGTGTTCTTTCATTCAGCTTGGAAGTGTGCAACCTGTGTTGTAAGATAAAGTATGAAACTGTTGCAAAGGTGTTGTAGAAAAAAAAAAAAAAAAGCACAACAAGAGAAACCATTCAGACTCTGAGAGCAACGTTTTCCAAAACAGCTTCACACGAACTCGTTTCTCTGATCTGAGACACTTTGAAGCGATGTGCACGTCACAGCCTCACGCATGCAGGTTTTTGTGTGGGAATAGTGGAAATAGAAAAATCTTCCGCTCGCTCGCGCACTGAAAAGGTCATTTCACCGTGACCAGAAGCTCCAGGGCCTTACTGTCACACAACCTTTGGGCAAACCCCTGCACTTGCGTCACTTAGCCAAATACAGCCCACTGCTATCGGCTCTTTACAAGAAGTGACGGCCTTTTTCTTTTTTTTTTACTCCCCTCCTGCCCACGACGTACAACACTCGAACTCGTTTACGCAGAAGAAAATACTACTGAAGAAACAGGAAACAGGCCGCTGTGTCACAGTGAGGGAAAATTCACCTTCCTGTTTATCTAGCGAGACGATAAAAGCTGAAACCACAGAGCATGTTGTGCGGTCCTCCCCCCCCCCACCCTGGTATTCTTTGTAAATGTGACACGGTTTAAAGAGAATGATAACACACACACACGCCGCGAGGGCTCGCACGCATTCAGGCCTGCTACGCAGAATCCACGGCCTACGGTGGTGCGGCTTCTTCTGAAGGTGGAACATTCTTGCAGTTTATCTGATCGAGTTCAGAGAATCGTGATTTGAGGAATGCATTTCGGTTACAGCGGCGTGCGTCTCGTAGCGCTGACGTGCTAATTTAGTCCTTATTTTCTGCAAACGTCCGACAGAGGACGCGTGGACACCTGGTCAGGCGGCGTTCTGTTTTTGTCAACACAACCCAGAGTCGCTTTGACCGCACACATCGTGCTTTTCCCCTTCTGGAGTAAACCTTCTGCTGATGCTCGTGCACGGCGGGTGCGCTGCTCACCAGGTGAAGGCTGTCGGCTTTCTGCGTCTGCCTCATCCTGCTCTTCTGGGCAGCGATCCGGTTCTTCTCTCGCCGCATCACCTTCTTCACGTCGTCCGAGGAGCTCTGAAAGAACAAGACGCAGGCCGTGCGGCGACGGTTAGCGAGAAAGGAACTCTTCCTGGAGGCGAAAGGTGACTCTCAGGATCGGCCTCGACGTTTGGCCGCTTCGACGGAGGCGTTTGCTGGTTTTGATGGCAGTTTGAGAGCAGATGCTTTACGCGGGCTGTTCAGGGAGTGGCTGAGTCATCGGTTAGGTGCAACGCACACCCTGTTTCGTGTCACTTGTCTTAGTATCACATTAACTAATCCATTTCATAACGCTGAGTCAAACTAATGCACCTTCCTAACTGCCATGTGCTCAGGAGTTTACCTGTTGACATGCAGGATTACTTCGCTGGAGACTCATACACGTAAAAGCAATCCAGCTCAGAGGATTTCACCATCAAAACGAGCAAACAAAAGGATTCCCACCAACTTGGGCAAGCGGCACATTGTGCAACTCAAGAAAGCCCACGCTCGGTGCGAGTCATGCCCACAGCCCATGTGTGCAACACCCCGAGAAACTGTGAGAAGAGCCACAGTCCGTGATGCTCATCATGAGATGAATCACACACAGGCTTTGGTTTCTGCTTTGAGATGGAAGTTGGACCAGAGAGGACAACGTTGAGACGAGAGGACTCACCGGTCTGCTTCCAGGTGATGGGGACTTGTAGCTTGTGTCGTTGCTGTCGGAGCCCTGAGCCATAGCCAACCGCAGCGACTGGGAACCTGAGTTTTTGTCCACTTCTTCTTTGAGGTTTTATATTGTGTGTGTGTGTGTGTGTGAGTGAAAGAGAGAGAGAGTGTGTGTGTGTGAGAGAGAGAGAGAAAGTTCTTGTCCGAACAAGTTCAGAAGAGCTCGACTCACCACTCAGTGAGTAATGAGGCTGTTTCTTCCCTCTTTTCTTTCCCTTTCTGACACTCCTCCTTCTCTTTCACCCTTCACGCCTGTGCTCTCTCTCTCTCTCTCTCTCTCTCTCTCTCTCTCTCTCTCTCTCTCTCTCTCTCTCTCTCTCTCACACACACACAC
>JARVLU010000179.1:16996960-17013647 GCA_031762415.1 Simpsonichthys santanae | reverse complement strand
TTCTGAGTTGCCTGAAAGGGAAGTATGTGGAGAAGGCAGCAGGGAGGTGGTGGAGCAGCCCAACGCTCCGGTTGTTCCAGTGGTCAACAGTGAGTGAGTGCAGTTTTTAGACAGACTTCAGAAAAATGAAAGTAAACGTTTCAGGTAAAAACTGAAAACAGAAAAATATTCTCATCAACACGACACGGCTTCTAAAAATATCTTCATCCACATGGAAACACTAAAGTAATAAAACTCTGTAGTAACTATGCCAGGCCTGTATGTGGTGCTGTAATGGTGCCACAAAAATACACCAAAAACAGGAAGCAAGGGGCGGAGCATGTGCTTAAAGCTTGCATGTCGGATGCAAAATGTAAACATTACAAGAAGACGAGGATGCTCTCGGCTTTTAACCCTGATTTAAGAGGTAGCTATAATTTTTATTTATTTTTACTTTTAGACGGGGTGTACCCTGAGTTTTTGATTGTTTATGAGTCCTTAAACAACATATTTAGTAGTTTTGGTCCATAAACTTTTATTTGGTTCATTTTATTTTACAGCGTCAATACAAAGCAAAAATCATCTCAGGGAATAATACAAAAATAAATAAAATAAAAGCAAAAATCATAAATCTATTAAATATTCAGATTCAAAATCAAATGCAGACAACTGTATACAAAACATGGAAGTGTATATCATGAATTGTCAATGATGAAAAGTTATTCTAAAGAAGCCAACATGTTGAGTCAATTCTTCACTTCATCGCAGTGCCTCAATCAGAGCGGCGTGGTGTTTTCTCTTTATACTTTTTTTGTTGTTGTTGTATATACTGTATTTGGAATCACTGGCACAACAGTCAACAGAACAAGGAACGTTGTTCTCTTAGAAAAACAATTTCGGCATACTTTTCCTGTTTGGGGACTTATTCCTATATTTTTCAAAGGCAGCACCTAATGTTATCCACCTCTAAAATGATCTTCTTTCAGCAGTTCCATTTTCAGGAGTTTCCACAGAGAGTCATCCTCCTCCACCTCCCTCTGTCCTCTGCATCCTCTGTCCTCACTCCAACTACATCCATGTCCTCTCTAACTGCATCCAGATATCTCCCCTTTGTCTTTTTCCTGGCAGCTGCATTTCTAACATCCTTCTATCAATATACCCACTGTTCCTCCTCTGGACATGTCCAAACCACCTCAGTCTGGCCTCCCTAACTTTATCTCCCAGTTGTTCAACCTGTGCTGTACCTCTGATGCTAGTAGACTGAGGACGTCCTCTGGCTGGGCTCACATAAAGAAACTGGTCCTGATGATATGATTGAACCTTAATTGCTGTTATCTACTTGGATCATTGAGCTTAAAACCTTTTCTCTGTTGATCTCATTCCTAATCTTATCCATCCTTGTCACTTCTAAGGAGAACCTCAACATCATTTCTGACACTTCCGGTTCTATCTCCTGTCTTTTTGTCCATGTCTCTGTCTCCAAACCATACAGTTGGAGAATTTTTGGTCAAAGGTTATGGATGTTTTTTTTTTTATTACTATGGTTGAGAACAAGAAGCCCAAGACATAATTGAAACTGTCTCCCAATACATATCTTATCTCTGCCCATGAGCCACATGTTTGGGTTAATGGGAGTGCGCTGGATGAGAATGCTGCAGCTGCAGCCAAGGACACCTTCTAAACTCTGTGAACTCAACTGAACTGATAAAACTGATAAGGGTATAAAAGCGAGCAGAGAATGCAGCTTGAGACAGATTCTTGTGACTGATCTTCGTGTGTGTACATTTCACGGATATTTATGTTACCAGTCCTGAAAATATGTTATTGCACGGAAAATTCCAGTTAAAAATCTTCTCCTGCTGTAAATGTGTTTGTGACTGTGTGGCTGATTCAGTGTGTGTGTAACTTTTTAGGTGTAATACTGTAGGCCTAAATAAATAAATAAATAAATAAATAAATAAATAAATAGACTGATTATTTTCTCCTGCCATTGAATGTGGTAGTTTTTGAGAAAATAGCGAAAGTAAGAATGACCTTTGTGACCTCTGCTCCTTGTAGCATCACTGTTCCACCAGCCTCTCTCTCATTCACACACATGTACTCTGTCTTCGGCTGACTTTCATTCCATACATAGCCTGTATCAGTCTAATGTCTTACTGTCCTAATAAAACACAACAACTCCTCCCTCAGCACCCTGTCATATGATTTTTCTAAATCCACAAAGACACAATAAAGTTCTTTCTGACCCTCTCTGTTCTTCTCCATCAGCATTCTCAAAACAAAGATGGCATCTGTGATGCTCTTTCTACAAAGTAGACACAAAACCATACTGCTGCTCACAAATAGTGACCTACATCAGTCACCGGACACAAACTTACAGTCTTCAATTTCCCTTGGGTTTTCTCTTATACCCAGATTAAAATCTATTTGCATATTCCTCCCTGCACTTATATAAATCACTCTGTTTCTCCTTTTGGAAATAGGTATTGACTACAGCCATTTCCATTGTATTGGAAAAATCCACCACCATCTGTCCTTACTGGTTTCTTTCCTTGACACCAAACCTACCCATCACTTCCTCATCCCCCCCTCGTTTCCTTCATAAACATGTCCATTCAGGTCTTCTCTAATCACAACTCTCTCCTCCCTGGAAATTCTCTCCATCACTCGATCCAGATCCTTCAAAAATATATCTTTCTCCTCCACATCATATCCAAACTGTGGAGCATAACTACTAACAACATTTACATGATGTAGCATCAGACCTTCTGCTTCTACCTTCTTCCTATCTGACACTCTTTTCACCTCTACTACATTCTTTGCCAACTCTTCCTTCAGGACCACCCCTACTCCATTTCTCTTTCTATCCACACCATGGTAAAACAGTTTGAACCCTGCTCCAATGCTGCAGGCCTAGCTGCCCTTCCACTTGGTCTCTTGGACACATAAAACATCTACCATCCTTCTCTGCATCATGTCAGCCAACTCTCTACATTTGCCTGTCATTTTCTCCACATTTAAGAGTTGCCACCCTTCATTCCTTTATTCTTGACTTTCCTGTTCTCCCTGATAAGTTTCCCTTCCCATCTTGTGGTCTTTGACACTTGGTGGGGATTTATATACAGTATATGGTCTTCTGTAACAGTTTTTTTAATCTTTCAGCTTCTCATATGGTCTTCTGTAGCAAATAAAACGTTAATTTTAACTGGAAAAAAATAACGAATTTTCTTTTAAGAGCTTGCCTAAATTTTTTATATGATAAAATGGCTTTCCATACACTTCCTCTACCAACCCTTGTCAGTGTATTCCTCCGCCTGCGGTAGATGTGCTGAGGCTCGAGTAGCCACCATTTTGCATGTCTGCTGTGTTCCTCCCTTCATTGCTAATAGAGACGATTCCAGTGCTTTTCTGGCATTATTACGGCTTGTAAGTACATCGAAGGCATAACGTGTCGTCATAAATGTGGAAAACTTGTTTTGCCTGTCCATGTTTATTCGCGGTTTGATTGTATGTGCGGTGTGAACGCTTGTGTTAGCGCTGCATAGGAAGTGGCTGCCCCTCAGTGCACCGGGGTTGTGCCTGTCAGCAGCTAAGTTAGCTCAGGCTAGGTGTGCATTAGTGCAGCTGTGTGACTGTTCGCCAACTCGTACACTTTGTGACAACTCGTTACACCAGTTTTACAGTTAATGTATTTAGTTTTAAACGCGAGTATAAGCGGCCACCTCTTTGTTTTTTCCAGTGTTTCAATTAGCTAACGCTATCTGGGCTAGCTTGATAATCCAAATGCTTCATTGGAGGCCTAACCTGCATCATGTCCTGATTAGAGTTAATGCCCCTTTTTTTTAGATAATTCTGCACTAATGCTGATGATGTGAACTATCATTTAAATTACCTTTGTCAGCCATGGTCACACCGCATGACATGATACTTTATCCTTTTTCGTTCCTAGTTTATATCCAGGTTTAGCTTAGTTTTAAATAGGTGTGCTTCATCTTGCTAATTTAGTCCCAAGACGTTTTGTGGTTTGTTTGGGAGTGGAATTTAGTTTCATTGTTCATATGTAAACTTTTTTTTAAATAAGGTAAGGCTTGGATATCAAAGAGCTACTTTCCAGGAAGCTTCTTTCCCAAAATGTAGAGATGAGGAGTTGGATTTCCTAAAGTTTTGTGAGAAAAGTCATTTTAGTTTTGACGTTTAATCAAGATTGTTGCACCAAAATACACAACTGTAACGTTGTGCATTTGTCATGGTGGTGTCACCTGTTGCATCTGAAACAGGTTCGTGTCGGGGAAGTCAAAGTGTCAGCTGTAAGGAGGAAGTGAGCCAATCAGACTGACAGGAACCATTTCTATAAATCTGTCAGATCACCTAGAACAGGCATTTTCACTTTAATTGTGCTGAAGATGGTTGTTGCAGTAATCATAATTTTTGGCTTGAACATTTTGTGCCATTTTTTGCTTTAGGTTATTGTTACAGCATCTGGCAGCCACATTATTACTGATCCACATATGTCAAAGTCAAGGCCCGGGGGCCAAATGTGGCCCTCGTTGACATCTTATCTGGCCCCCAAGATGATATGTTTAATTTAAAATACTTGTCATTTGAATTTTTTCAGTAATCTTTGATTATGATGTCAAAAGGGCAGCAGCGAATGTCAAACTCTTGTTGAGGAACCGGCAACCAAGAAAACTTGAGATAATGTAGATTCTGAAATTGGCCCTTAGTTTGAAAAAAGGTTTTAATTTCGGCACCCTTTTTTGTAAGTGGGTCTTACACCCCTGAGATGGTCCGACATTGCTCCTCTGCCAAGTTTTTAGCTTCCTGTCATTAAATTTAAAGAAATCCACGGTGATGTGCTTCGGTTGAGATTGCCAACTAAATCCTTGACTCTCAACAAAAGTGTTGCAAAGTGAATGGAAGGGATTGGCGTTTTTGCAATTAAACCTATGCAAAGAGAATTTTTGACATTAAAAATAGTGAAGTGTATTAAAATATTGTTGCGTCGACTAACTTTTTTTTTCTTGTAAGGCTGATTTGTTTATTTTTAGCCACTTTTAAATACAGTATAATGGTCACTGGTCACGCCTGACAATCTTCTACTAGAAGGGATGTTTTTGAGGCGCACATTGATATTCTCTTGACATACACCCTTATGTTAATTTCCTGTTTGCATTTGGGGGTGCCTTTTAGTTCCAGGGGGCTTTTTGTTCAGTTATTAATTGTATCGCTCCACAGACCTGTCAACATCATGCTTCATTTGAATTTGGAAAGACGTCTAGTTCTGTTGTTTTTCTTTTTTCAACTAATAAATTGTGATGAAAACAGACTAAAATTTAGATAAAAGGCAAAAAGAGTTAGCTTTATATATTAATTTAGTTTGCCCTGATGTCTGAAGATGGGCATAGCTATATAAAAAAAAAAAAACTTATTCAGTCAAACCCTTAATGGATATATTTCTGTTTGGTTCAGATTTTTTTTTTTTTTTAAAGAAAATAAAATACCTAAACTTAAATAATTATGTTGTATTCCTGATAAGAATAGTAGCAACATTCCCTCTTTAATTGATTGGATGAATTTCTGATGCTCCAAAACTCTGTTGTGAACTGAAAATAACAGAAAATGACTGTGGAGTTTGGTTTAGGGCACATTATAACTGGATTTGAAGACTGTAAAAAAAATGAACTTTCACAGTGTTACGTGCACAGATGAATCATGTTGTCAGTTTGTTGCATCTGTTTAAGTCTCGTGAGGTTGTTTTCCCCCCCTCCACACTTGGAGATAAAAAGTCGGTGAACGTTTAGTCCCTTTAAACAAACCATCTTGACCCGTTTAAATGAGTAGATGACGATTTGAAAATATCAAAGTTTAACTTTTCTTTGTGGAAAATAAAAATCAAGAATGCTAACTTGTAGTTTTGCTAATAATTAACAAGCAACTTAAGCAACCCATTTCTCCACTGAACCAAACTTATTATGCGTTTGCTGCTTGTCGGGTGTTTGAATCTGATCGAGGCTTAAAACGTTGCAAGAGGAAGTTTTTGTGATGAGCATTTTACAGTGTTTGCAAAATACATCCGTAGATAAGTTGTTGGTCATACCTGCCCGTTAGGAGAAATGTAAAGCTCTGGAGTTTGATTCATTGGAGATCCTAAAAAATGCTTTTGTTATTGAGTGGGACTCATTTTAAAAATTGTTTTTATGTTTCCTGTGTTTGGTGTGAACCTCTCCCACATAGGTTCAGCTGTTTTGATGCAGCTTTTTGGTCCAGTTCTTGTTTGTGGTGATGGATTTTCTGTTTTAAGTATAAATATTACATATGTATTTAAACACAGAGCTTTTATATTATAGATGTTTGTATCGAAGAGGAGTACAATACATGAACAAACTATTGAACATAAATGTGCTCTGCCCGTCGTCTGTCTTTTGTCTTGAGTTTTAGTCTCCGAAGCTCAAAATTCATTTTATTTTTCTAGAATTGAGCAAGAATATGAAATGGCAGCTATAACTTAATGCATCAGGTTGTGATTGTTGTAGAATATGGAACAGTAATTTAACCAGCTCTCATCAATGCTTACCTTTGATGGTGATTATAAGCACAGCAGGAGTCAGGATTCATGGAGCCGAACACTGGGTCCATTCAGCTGAGGTAATTTAAATGGTGTTAGGACAGACGGCAGGTTTCTGGTTTTATTAAAGTGTGGCCTTGATGTCCACCTTCTCCACTTCGCTTTCATCAAAGTGAAGTCTCCGTTTCTCCACAATCCACCACATTATTCAACAAAAAATATATTTTCTCCTCTCTGTCCAGCTTTTTATTTTTCTCATTAAACTGGTATAATATTAAAAATGATCCTTTGATTTGATCAGACGCTGGGGAGATTTTGTTCCCTTTTGGTTGGACTCGTTTAAAGACTCGAACGTGTCGACAGGACGGTTGATTTTCATCAAAACCGTGTGGGGAATGACCCATGATATTTGTAATTTATTCCTAAATGCTGTGGCAGGGCTTCAGGCAGAATGAAGGCATCACCGTTCTTTGAAACGGAAAATAAGTTTTTTCAACAAGTTAACAAAGCAGAAAAATTACTGTTTTTTTCGTTGTATAAATCACACGTTTTTGCCTAAATTAGCATGCCTGTGACTTGTACAGCGACGTGACGTTTTGTTTTTTCCCCCCCATATTTGTATTCGTTCTAGAATTGTGCCGCTCGGTGTGGCTGCATGGCGGAGTAGATCTATCACTTTCATTCTGGGTTATTGCTTTTGGAAACTTTAACTCCTCCTTTTTTCGCTTCTTTCGGAGGATTGTTTCCTCTGGTATCGGATGCTGTGCAGCTGGAAGGATTTTACTGAAACCTTTTTTTACTTTTGGGCATTCATGATGCGTAACCATGGCAACAAAGTGTTTTTTTTTAATCAACAAGGAGCAGCTGATTAACATCTCAAAAGCGCAAATATCTCAACTACAGCCCCAAATCCCAAATGGGTTGAAAACGAGGCGTCGTGGATGAATTCCCGTCAACCTGGCGGCGGTGCTCGAGTACCTGACCGCCAAGATCCTGGAGCTTGTGGGAAACTCGGCTCGTGACAACGGGAGGACCGTGATCATCCCCCGGCACCTTCAGCTGTCTGTCCGTGGTGACGAGGAGCTCGGCAGACTGCTGGGAGGAGTGACCATCGCTCAGGGAGGGACTCTGCCTGGCATTCGGGCAGTCCTGCTGCCCAGGAGGACCGAGAAGCCTGCCGGATCTGACAACAAACCAGGTGGACAGACCAACCTCTGTGGCCAGATTCTTCAGATTCACTGCAGGAGATCCTTCCTGCCCACATCAGCATCTACAACAACTCTTGAATGAAACCAGGATGATGAGCTACGACAATATTTAATTTCCCTCTGGGATTAATAAAGTATTTTTGAATTGAAATACATTTTAAAATGGTTGCTTGTGTTCTCTTCACAAAGAGTTGCGTTTGTCAAACATTTGTAATCAAACAACCTGATTTACTCACTTTTCTTTTGTCTATAAATGCTCTATTTCCTCATTCAGCCATTGTTGTTTATTATAGAAACGTATAAAAATCTTCAGTATTTGAGCCTTTTGTAATGCAAGTGTTGTTAAAGGACAACCTTTTCTGCATCGTTGTAGATTTTTCTTTTACAGGAGACTTTACCAGTCAGGGATTTTATTTATTTATTTATTTATTTATTTCAGAAAGATGGCATCAGTGCTATTATTATTTTATTTTCTGGATGCTGTACAAATTCAAATGCATACCTAAGTGTCCATAAATGTATCATTTGCAACTGTCAGCTGTGGTTTATCTTGAATACCAGTAGCTGTTCCAGCAATGACAACAACAATGCAAAGTAACAATCTATAAATATAAAAACATTTGTGCATAAAAATATGGACTCTATCTCAAACACATCTTTAGAGAAATATATTCAAAAAGGCATCATTAACCCCAAACCTTATATAATTTATTTACATGGAAATTAAATAAGTCAATGGAACAAGCCTTTAAATTGTCTATATGTTTTATTTAGTAGTGCAAATAAGTTTAAGAACATTTCCACATATGTCATGCTTTTATTTATGTAGAGCATATAGGTTTAAATGAAATGTTTACTTAAAATTAATGTATTCACTTGCATAATTTTAAACCTTAAATGCATAAAAACTGAAGGTAATCTTTACATAAACCTTTTTTTTAATTTTATAAACTTGAAGAAACTACACTTTGAGCACCTGTTACATTAAAAGTTATATGTTCAAAAAGTTCATCCATTATCTTCCACTTGTTCCAAAGTCTGGTCGCTGAGCAAGAAGGAAATCATCTTTTTTTTTTTTTTTTTTTTTTTTAAATAACAGTTTCAAAAATGTAAGTACTTTATTGCTCATTTAAATCACAAACGTCAAATGTTAACAAAAACTTTCCCAACCTCCTCGTGGCGGAGAGTGTCCCTTAAAAATACAACAACAAAAACTTTGAGGATACGTTCAGAAGAAAACAGGTGATTGAAGAAAAAAATAAAAAAAACACCGCATTTAACAGAAAAGTTTCCAGATGTTTATAAACAAAAACAAGTTAAACCATATAAAACAGTTCAATTAAAATAAATAAACACAAAAATAACTAAATAAACAGCTTCACTGATTCACACATTTCACCTCTGAGCAGTTTAATTCTTTTTACCGTCTACGCAACATTTAATGAATCTAAGATGATGTAGCCTCAAATCCACCAGTTTTGTGCAAAATTATTATGTTTATGTTGGTTTTAAGGTTTTAAGCTGCTTATTTTTATGGTGCTGCAACATTTGCTTGGCTACAAAGTTCTTACATTTATTTTTAAATATAAACTCATCCCTTTGTGTGATTATTTTCATTTTAGAAGTGCTGGCTGTTTTGGAATTAAATAAATGGTAATGTTCAAGTTCCTGGTTTCAGTTTTTTGACAATAGTTATTTATGATCACACATATTTGACATTTCTGGCAACACTTGTTGCTTTATATAGAATCTAATGGATGCAAATTAGTTTTTACATCCACCATTAAACCTTCTATGTTTTTGTCTGTTTATAGAAAATAGATGTCTACTTGCATAAGTCTGCAGGAAAACCTGTGATTTAAAAAAAAAAAGCAGCTGCCCTCTTTCCTTATCACTGATGAATGTGTTTTTGAAAGGCCCTGCATATCATGAAACATTCCACTTCTAATGGTTACATCATTATAGTGCAATGCAGATAAGCAGAACATTTGCAGTCAAAAAAACAACTGCATGTCGTGACTTTGTTCATTTGTAGCTCATAACAACTCATTTTGTGCAGACAAAGATCAAATAAGCCTTTGTTCTCCATTCGAACGGGCTAATTGGCAGCTTTTGCACAGAGCTCAAGTTCATTCCTGCAAATCTTGAATTGGCCGGTCTTGAATGAAAACCCAAGTTGCTAGAGGCTTCAGCCTTTATTGTTGTTAAACTCAACAATTTGACTAAATTAGGATTTCTTTCTTTGTTGTTTTGCTCAAAAATCTACAGACTTATTTTTTTTAATTAGTTTAGGAAGATGTAAAAAATAAAAAGTTGAGATCTGTTAAAAACACAATAATACGTTGTTTTTTTTATATAAATTATTTTCCCATATGATTTTGAATTTTTTGTAAACCTGCCATATATGAGCATTCCTCACAGGCCACGGTCATTGTTTTACATTTTATTGGGAAATATCACAGATTACAATCCCAGATTTCCATTGTCTAAACAAGGAATCAGTGACTTGTGTTGAACAGAGCAACATCTGCTTTTCATTTCAGAAGTTTCTGAAGTTCTTTTAATAAAAATAAACAAATAAGTTCAGCAAAAACTGAATTAATAACAAAAAACTTATATTCAAAGAAGTTGTGGCCACATAGAAACTAAAGCTCTGTTCATGCATGATCTTTAAAGTTTTCATTATCCTGTGCATCATTCAGTGGGTTACTAACCTTTTTATTTTATTTTTTTATTTACCCTTTAGTCTCGTTGAGTCACGAGAACTCATTTTCAAGAGAGACCTGTTCAGGAGTAGATGATGGGGGTTAAGGGCCTTGCTCAAGGGTTCAGAATGGGGCAAATGAGGGTGCAGGTGTAGGTGTTTCACCTTTTCCACTCACATTTGGATGTTTTCAGTCTGGAAGTTGAACCTGTGACTTTCTGATCACATGGCCCAGCCTCTGCGCCACCACTCCCCACCCACTTTTAGGGACTCTGTGTGTGTGAGTGGGTGTTACACTGCATGACATTAGAAAAGAGGTAAGCCTTAACTAAAACTGTGATGGAAGGAGCAAAATGCTTGAAAGTGAGTTTGGATCACGGCACTGATGTGCGTCTGAAACTTATCTTTAAATCCAACAATAAGTAATTTTTATGGGTTTCTGTTAAAGATCAGTTTTAAAAGCTTTATCTTTTTAAGTTTTCATACAAGCCTAACTCAGTATGCTGATGTTATTGTTTTTTACTTAGTAAAAAAACAAACAAATGGACTGTACTTATGGAACACTGAGATGCTCAAAATAAAATAAATAAAACATTATGAAATGAGAAAAACTGGCTTATTTATTTCATAACTGTGCTTTTCATAACATCTTATTTATGTCATGATGCCACTTTTCAGCAGAATGACTTCAGCTGTCAATCAACGTCAGTGGGTTGGACCACGCCCACTTCACACCCATTGGATTTCCTGAATACCTGCTCACTCACAGACATAATTTAGAGCTAATAATTTAGATATAATTTAGAGCAAACAAATAATAGTTTTTACGTGTTAATCTTGTTAAAGTCAAAGAATTAAAACAGTCCAACTAAACAAACAGCGATAATAAGATGTGAAGGATCAGGTGTGAAAGAAGCCATTCTGCTGAAGAGTCATTATGAAATAAATAAACTATCATGGAAAACACAATTATGAAATAAGCCATGAAAAACAGCGTTATGAAATAACATTATACATTTTTTCTTATTTCATGATGATTTATTTATTTAATTTTGAGCATCTCAAAATAAGATTAAACCTTTCATTGCTTCTATAGCCTGCCCCCTGCTGGATGGTGAGGGTATTACATTAAATAATTTGTTTCCTCAGGAATTGTATGAAGTTAAAAGAAAGTTCAGAAACGAAGTTTCACTTTAAGGTAGGATCTAACATGTTCAATGCTACACATGAAAACCATACATTTGTAATTACCTAATACAAAACTAAACATTACAGAGGAATGTAACAAATATAGGAAAAAACAAAAAACTGAAAATAAATCCATCCATTACATTTGTATTTTTTACCCGCTTCTTCCTTTCTGGGTCACGGGGGTCACTGTGCGAGAAGCGGGGTCCACCCTGGACAAGTCACAAGTCCATCACAGAAACAAATGAGACAAACAACCATTTGCATTCAAGTACGCATCCTTCCCTCCCCCGAATGTTTACAAAGAACACCCGACATTGCAGTCTGAATTTGATATACTTATGACACACCGGACAACGGAACTCATGTTACAATCAAGTGCACAATTTTTTGAACATGGTGATAAAACCATCAAACTGTTGGCACATCAACTTCGACAGGCATCGGCCTCGCGACAAATCTCTCAGGTTCAAACAGATACGGGAACAACATCTGGTCCACTTCAGATTAACCTTATTGTTGAGAAATTTTATAATAAGACACTTTATTCATCTGAATTTACACCCTCAGTTGCAGATCTTGACAATTTCTTTGCTAATCTGGACATTCCTACGAATGAATAACACACTTCTAACTTGAGAAAACCCATTACTTTACTGGAACTTAAAACAGCAATGCAGTCTCTCCAGGGAGGCAAGTGCCCGGGTCCTGACAGGTCCCCTTCAGAGTTCTACAAACCATTTTGAGACAAACTTGCACTGTTAGTATTAGATATGTACAACAAAGCCTTTACCCTTGGAGTTTTGCCTCAGACTCTGAGTCAAGCTACCATTTCCCTTCTTCTGAAAAAAGGTAAAGACCCTCTTTCTTGCTCATCCTACTGTCCCATGAGCCTTTTAAATGTAGATTTCAAACTGCTGTCCAAAGTCTCAAAGAAGTTTTACCCACGATAATTTACCCAGACCAGACTGGATTTATTCAAAATAGACACTTGTTTTTTAACATCAGGCATCTTCTGAATATTATTTACAATATTTCATCTACCAGAACAAGAAGCCTTGATCTCTCTTGATGACAAAAAGGCATTTGACCAAGTTGAGTGGACCTATTTTTTTTACACTGTTAAAAAATGTGGTTTGACTGATACTTTTTTTTATTATTATTATCCTGGATTAAACTGCTTTATTTTAATCCACAAGCATCAGTCAGTCAGGACCAACAACCCTCAATCAAAATATTTTACCATCTATCACTCAACAAGACAGGGGTGCCCGTTGAGTACCCTTTTGTTCACAATGGCCATCGAACCGCTTGCATTCGCGCTTCGCATGGACGCTAAAGTCTCGCTCTATGCGGACGATTTACTTCTGTACGTTTCAGATCTCCAAACATCTATTCCTATCGTTCTGCGTTTGCTCTCAGACTTTGGTCGGTTATCAGGAAATAAGCTAAACTGGGCAAAAGTGAGCGGTTTCCTATCAGTCTAGCAGCCAAATCCCTTCCCCTGCATGCCTTCCCCTTTAAAAGGGCTAATGATAGTTTTATGTATCTCAGAATTCAAATTACACATACTTTGTAGAATTGAAGATGTTTTTAAGGCCAACTTTTCTCCCGTTATTAAAAATTAAAGAAGATTTTGAACGCTGATCCCTTATCTTTGGTAGCCCTCATCAACTGCATTAAAATGAATGTCCTTCTGCGTTTTTTTATATTTATTTCAATGTATTCCAATTTTCATTGCTAACTCCTTCTTCAAGCAGGTTAACACTTTTATTTCTAACTTTCTTTGGGAGGGAAGGCCTCCGAGGTTGGTTAGACAATATTTGCAGGGGCCTAAATCACTTGGGGGAATGACCTTACCCAATCTTAAGTACTATACTGGGCCTCCAATGTTATATTTTTTAAATACAGTTCTGGCTTAACTGTGGAACCTCCCCTCTCCCCGATTGGTTACGTATGGAGACAAATTCTGTAAAACCTGTCTCTCTCATGGCTCTGTTGTATTAACCAATCCAATCTACTACTGCATATACAAAATATAAAATAGTCAGAACTTCCCTTAAGATCTGGACGCAATTCCGGCGTCATTGCGGCCTACAACTCATCTACTCATGCACCTATCACAGCAAACCTTATCTTTACTCCCACTCTTGTGGATAAAACCTTCACAACTTGCTTTATCCTTGGCATACGGACCTTCAAGGACTTATTCATTAATAATGTTTTTGCCACCTTTGCACAAGTTGCTCTTCCATCGCACCACTTTCTTTTAGATATCTACAAATCTGCAGTTTCACTCGCAGTAATTTCTCCACTTTTCCCCATTTGCCTGAGGACTCTGACCTGGACTCTTGTTTTTGTCCACTCCTGGGCTAAAGGGCTCTATTTCGACTCTATAATTTATTCACTTCGTTCCATCCGAAGTCTTTAAATCTGATTAGGAACCTCTGGGAACAAGATATTGGGGAGAATATTTCTGATGAGCTCTGGTCATGTATTCTGACACGGGTCTATTTGGACCAGGCACTGTCTTACCCAAAGCAAACTGGTGCACTGTGTGTATTATACTAAAGCCCGTCTATCTAAAATCTATAGCACATCTCTCCGGCTTGTGATAGATGTCAACAGTCCCCTGCAAATATGTTTTGGCAGTGCCCTCAGCTCAATATCTTTTGGACAGAGATATCTGCTGCTATATCTCAGGTGGTTGGGAGAAAAATTGACCCGAATCCCTTAAGTGCTATGTTTGGGGTCTTTTCTGGAAAACCCTTCCCCCCCGCCCACCCCTTAACCCCATCTCAGGGAAATTCTCTAGCCATTATTGCTCGGAGAATAATACTACTCAAATTGAAAATACCTCATCCCCCATCTTTTTTGCACTGGATCAGGAATATTCTTTACTTTCTTAAACTTGATAAAATTAGGACGTCACTGCACGGCTTCTCTGAGCAATTTATGCACTTGGCAACCATTGCAACTGTTGGCTAAATGAACCAGCTTTCCCTCTGTACCAGACCAGCTGCCATTATTATTATTTACTTATTTATCCAATAATTCTCAGTCGAGTCATCTGGACAGTTTCTTTTTTATAGAAATGTTTCAGCCTCCATCCGGAGGGCTTCATCCGTCAGAGGAGTTCCAGCAAACTGTTTCCCCACCAACCACTCACAATGCTTGGCACTGGACATCAACCATCTCCCCACCCAAAAACAACCATCAGGTGACTGAGAAGACACTTCCCACTGAGGTAGTGTCAGTTACACCTGCACAACCACTGGAGCTGCAAAGAGCTCACATGATTGACACCACATTGTCTTTCCAGACTAACAAATCCGACACGTGACTCAGAGTCCATCTATTCTCAGAGGCCAGAGGCCACTTACAGGTGTCAGGACCAGACAAACAGTTTAACGGTCTCACAGACTCCTAAACTGACAACAGTACCACTAGTGGTAAGACACGGTCTTTGGATTCCTCCTGGCCACCTGATTTTATGTTTTGATGATCAGTTATGAGTTAAGCTCATAAAAATATGCATGTTTTATGCTAATAATCTCGTTTTTAGGCGCCACCTCTCTATAGAGGAAATAACATAAGTTTAATCAGTCTCTTACCCCAAATTAATGTAAACTGAACATGAGTTCTTTTCTCATGTTTAAAGAATATTAAATTAATACACATAGAGAGCCAAAATAACCACAAATTCAGTTGATTTTTATGTATTTTATCATGGTCCTCAACCGGAAAAGTGTGGATTGCTCTCTGCAGATCGAGGGTGAGGTTCTGCCTCAAGTGGAGGGGTTCAAGTATCTCGGGGTTTTGTTCACGAGTGAGGGAAGAATGGAGCGTGAGATTGACAGACAGACCGGTACAGACTCCGCAGTATTGCGGACTCTGTACCGGTCCATTGTGGTGAAGAGAGAGCTGAGCTGTAAGGCAAAACTCTCTGTTTACCGGTCACTCTACGTTCTTACCCTCACCTATGGTCACGAGCTCGACCGTAAGAATGAGATCACTGATACAGGTGGTTGAAATGAGCTTCCTCCACAGGATAGCTGGACTCTCCCTTAGAGACAGGGTGAGAAGTTTGATTATCCGGGAGAGACTCGGAGTAGAACCGCTGCTCCTCCACATCGAGAGGAGCCAGTTGAGGTGGTTCGGGCATCTGGTAAGGATGCTTCCTGAGCGACTCCTTAGGGAGGTGCTTTGGGCATGTCTGACTGGGAGAAGACCTTGCGGAAGACCCAGAACACACTGGAGAGACTATGTCTCTTGGTTGGCTTGGGGAAACCTTGGGGTTCCCACATAAGAGCTGGAAGATGTGGCTAAGGAAAGAGAGGTCTGGGCCTCCCCGGTCAAGCTGCTGCCTCCGTGACCCGACTTCAGAATAAGCTGAAGATAATGGATGGATTCCTTTTTTTCCTAAAAACTACAAATACCTGCAAACAAAAACAAAACTAGGCCTAAGACTTAGTCATTAGCACAACTCCTGTGATTCAGTCAATTCTGTAAAACTGAGCTTTCATTTAGGAAGTTTTTATAATGCTCACCTTAGTTATGCCAGAATCTAATTAGTGAACATTATTCATATTAATAACAGTAGATAAAAAGAGAAGCCAAGTCAACTTGTTTCAAAACGGTCTCAAAAAAGGCACGAGAAGTGAGAGTTTAAAGTTACCTGGTCTGAGCGGAGGAGCGGCGCTGCCTCTGCGGCTGACGTGAGTAAAGGGACAGTCTGGTTTGGTACACCGAGCATCATATTTACAGTTAGGGTGCACAAACAGGCATTTATCCCCAAACATACAATTGGGAAAAGTCCTAAAGAAAAACAAAATGCATGAAATATCCAGTGAAACTGGATAAAAAATAAAAAAACAAGTGTCATTTCAAAGCCAGGTACTAACTTGCACTGGGTCGTTGGGTGATGGTACAGACACTCGTCTCCACTTTTACACACGGGCCAGAACTTGCAGCGCTCCATAACCTTCTGTTTCTTCAAGAGGACAGCGTCCTCCTCTTCCATTTCAACAACCATCCCTTCAT
>JARVLU010000179.1:16926593-16942820 GCA_031762415.1 Simpsonichthys santanae | reverse complement strand
CCCCCCCCCCAGCTGAAAGTACCAGAAGGGAGTCAAGAGAGTACATTTTTGCTGATTTAGCCTGAAAAAAGTTTAAATTAGTGCAAAAAATATGGAATTACCCAAAACAGTTAAATCAGCATAAAAAGAACTAAATAGTAGCTGAAATGGCAGAACAAGTTTAAACTTGCATGAATAAACTGAAAGGAGCATAGTAATCTGACATAAGCAGAAAGAAGTTAGAAGGAGCACAAAAATAATGTGGTTAGCAGAAAGGATCTAAAAGGAGCACATACAGCATAAAAAACAGCTAAAATTAGCTGAAAAAAATATTACATTTGCACAAGGTAGCTGAAATAAGCTGAACCAGAACAAAATGTGAAAGGAGCAGTAAAAGGTTGTAAACAGATCTAAAGATTTGAAGGGCATAAAATGAGCTCAATTCATTTTCTATGAGAAAAAAAATGGCAGAAAAGGCTAAATATTTAAAAAAGCTGAAGTTGCACCCATACAAAACATAATAGAATCCTTCTCCTGAACTAACTGAACGTTTTGGTATTTGAAATAGCACAAAAATCGTTGAAAATTGAACCACAATAGTGTGAATGATACATAAGCATTCACACAATAAAAGTACTGGCAAAGTATACATTGACACATCCAACCAAAGCCAATAGTGCTATCTGTGTTTAACAGACCTGTTTTTTTACTGGCACTCTCCATTATCTGTTTACAAGTCACACCCATGAGTAAACACACAAAGCGGCCTGCAACTGTTTGTGGTGTTTAAAACGTTCAGTCATCCCCATTATTATTTCTCTAAGGTTCAGCGTAGACCTGACGTTGTCACTGCTGTGTGGCTCCTCTGTTAGTTACCTTTCACCGAGGGTGTCGTGTAACCAAGTCATTATGTCACTGTGCAAACTGATACTGCCTTCTGGAAGTATTCTTGGTTGTTTGCAGAGTCAATAAACACCATCATCACCGTTTGAATCTCATCCAACTGGCACACTGTCATAAACAAAGCATTCCGGAAAGGGACAGTCCAGAGATTGTAATAAACATGACCCAAAAACAAAAAAAGATCAACTCAGAGAGTGGAGATTAATGATGCAAACTACAACAGACGGTAAAAGAAAAGAAGAGATATTAGAAGGTGAATGAAGGTAAGGGGGGAAAAAGGTGGAAAACTGTGCAAATTAGTCCAGCAAAACTTTTATAGGCTCATGTTTTATTGTTGTTGCAGCAAACAAGAGAAGCGAAAAAGGAAATACCCAGTTCGTTGAGTTTTATTGTGTATTACAACAGAAACGTCAAGCAGAAAATCCCAGGGATGAGACAACTGAGAATGTCTGCTCCAAGACGGCAATATGGAAGCAGATAAGTCACATATTTCTGCACACAACAATCCTGTTACACCAAACAAGAACGTATCAGAAGACACATCATTGAACCTCATTTTTTAGAAAAGAGCCAGGGACGCTCAGGTTCTGGCTCAGAAAACTTTGACACTTTTAGAGGCAGCAACTTATTTTCTCATTTTATTCCAGTTTAAATACTACTCTGTTCCTGCTGGGAGTGCTATGGCTAGCTGCTGCTGCTGTGCTTGGTAATAACCAAAGTATTTCTCATAAAAAAGATTAACAAATATAAACATCGAATCCAATGGGATCCAGATGTTAATCCACTTCTACTAAAAATGGTCATTTTACCACCATTCTGTCCGAACGTTTCAATTTTTTTCCTTACAGAAAGATAAAAAGGAGGAGATAAGCTTTTACATCTAAATAGGAGCCAATGAAATACAAGCTAGGAGAATATTTTTTTATTGCTTTCCATCTTCTTTAATGATACCAAGCTGAAAATTTCCCAGACGCGCCCACAACTACAGCAAACAAACATGGGTGCGTATCGGGACGCCTTTCGATAGTAACTATACAAACTCGATGAACAAACACGCTGGACTGCACGACAAAGAGTTGCACCTTTACAGCATTAACTCACTTGATTGACATGAATTTAGGTTAAAACAAAACACATCTCGGGTTTTTTGGGTAACTTTTATGGTGAATGTTAAAACTACAAATTTGTTTGTTGTTAAAAGTTATGTACAATAATAGCAATATTTAAACTTTACTTTGATTTGGTCCACAGTTTGACTTATTGTGAAGACACTATAAATTGAAACAAAGCTTTGCAGAGTTTGCGCTGCAGAGCTCATCTGTCCTGAATTAGACAGCAGTCAAAACACCCAGTTATTATTTCAGTATCCTCCCCTGACACAGACCTGAGAGGACACAGACAATGGCAGGAGGACCCCTGCAGACGCAACTCTGCCGATGAGCTGCATTTAACTTTTATTACCCGTGGAGGAGGACTGGCGGCTCCCGGCCTTTTATTTGGCAGTGTGGTGCAAGTAAACTGTTGTAAAGTGAAGCCCAGCGTGGCTCAGTCAGAGCGGAGCCTGGTGACTGACGAACGTTTGCAGCTCTGATGCAGAAGTCCTGACTCAGATGGGCCTCTGCAGGTCTTTGGTTTGGATGGAAGTGCCTCTTGTCACTTATAACTTTTGGGTCAGAGGGTTTTTATATGAGCAAAGCTGCTGAGTGTCTCAAAAGCAACTTGTTAAAAAGAGGTTAGAAGAAGTTGTTGCAAAACATGAACCCGTATAAGCTCTGCCACTTTTAGATCACTGGACTAAAGCTTTACAGGAACAATCAGATCCACAGATACACAATGTATCTACTGTACTTTTCGCCCTATAAGTAACAGGGTTTTTTGGCATAATTTGCATGCCCTGCAACTTATACGCCAAAGCGACGTATTTATAGAATTTCCCCCATATTTATAAACCAATTTTTGGCTGAGATATGACTGTTTTCATTAATTCTGTCTGAAAATAGTGAACACTACAATTTTCCACCACTAGATGGCACTGGAGCAGTAAGGCATGCCATTGTGTCCTGTAATAGGCAAAAGTGGCTATTAATAACACAATCGGCTTGCCATAGACTGCCACCTTTGTTCTGCTTGCTTGGAGCAACTGTCAAACCAGCTTCCTTTTCGCTGCGCCGCCCCGGTGAAACGCAGCTAATTTGACCATTAAAGTGCATTTATTAAGTAAAAGTTCAACTGAGACCTTTGCTGTAATGTTGAGGAACCAAATAAATATTTTTAGGTGTTTATCTCATTGAATTTCGAAGACATGCACAGTGAGTCCTCCCTCTGCGTGTTCCTGCTTCCGCGTATCAGCTTTTGAAATGCAGCTGATTTGACCATCAAAGTGCATTTATTAAGCTAAAGATAGACTGAGACACACCTTTACTATAATGTCGAGCAAAACAAACAATTGTTTTTAAGTGTTACCAGTAATCTTGTTAAATTCTTGTTAAATTCTTGTTAAAGTCCTCCAGTGCACGCTCCCGCGGCCGTCGTTTGGCAGCCAATCAATTTTTGGCACAACACCTGTCCACATTTTCTGGCTGTCAGTGGTGACACAAAATAGATGTGACGTATGTGGCGAAGAGACATATGGATTTTTCTACTTAGACATAATTGGACTGATGCAACTTATAGGGTGGTGCGACGTGTACGGCAGAAAATGTGGTATTTATTTATTATGGCCTGCCACTGAAGGCAGGAATGTTTTTGCACTTTGTGTTTGTTTGGTTAGCAAAATATTTAATGAACCATTGAATTGATTTGAATGAAACTTTCAGGCAATAGTCGTTGGATGGATGTTTACGGCTGGTTACAGTTTGGAGACGATGACCGCCACAGCTAACCAATGTTAGCAAACACAAAAGCGGGCAGGACTCAGTCAGTTTTACATATATTGAGCTAGGATTTGGTGTGGTGGTAGCTGATCCTTGTCCCCAATATAGACTTTGAGGGCAACGCGTTGCGCAACATCTTTGCTTAAAACTTTGGCAACAATTGTTAGAACCAACACTGTCTTGCACTGATTTTAGTCATTGATAATAATAAAACATTTTGAGTGCAAACTGATCTCACATCAACACATGAGGTCGTTCTTAAGGACCAAAATGGCTCCAACTCCATCTTTTCTCAGATGATTTGTTTGAAACTGTGGCATGAGAAGGGCAGCGGGCGATGTGCATTCCTTCAATGAATGAGAGGTCAATCCAACGCATCAGTGACGTGGTGACACGGCACTCAGAGGCAAGATTACACAAGCTGATGGCAAAAAATGAGAAAAATAACTGCAGAAGCAAACAGAAATGTTTACAAAACCCAGAAGAGACCTTTAAACTATCTGAACCTAAATGAAATGTAGAGACTTTATGTTTTAGACGCTGAGCTTCGTGTAGAGGAACTAGTTTAGTGCAGGTGAAGGTTTCTGAGGATGGAGTTTTGGTGAACAAAGAGTTAAAACAGCATGTGGTCAGAGTGGAGATGAACTCTATCAGGAGGGTGTCTCCCTGAAAGACTTGCCTGGAGGACAGAGGGTTTGGTCAGGGCTGTGCTCTGAAAAACTGCTGAGCTAAGCAGACCCCCCCCACACACACACACACACACACACACACACTCCCATTCACACACACACATCTTCCTCCCAAAAGATTACACACACTTGTCTGTATTTACCAGCAGTTCCAGACTTTCACTGCAGCTGGACGTTGGAGGAGAAGGTGTGTGTGTGTGTGGGGGGGGGGGACGGGACCCAGAATGCTTAAAGGATTAAACAGTAGCTAAAAGTTAAATTCAGCAGAAGCTTTAAAGTACAAATAGAAAAATTAGAGCAAGACGACAACAGTTTCTAATAAAAATGTTTTGGAGGAGCTGATGAGAACAAAGTTTGACGAGCCAACAGAGTTCAGTCAGGTCACCTGGACGGTTTCTTTTTTTTTTTTTTTTTGTTGAGACGTTTTGTCCTTCATCCAAAGGACTTCATCAGTCCTGTGCCAACCGTTCACTCCTCTGAGGCAACCATAATCATGACTGGGGGGTGTGTGCCTGCACTCCTATGAGTGTGCTGCTTGTGGGAAGGAGTTGGTTGTGGCTCCTTAGACTGAAGAAGTCCTTTGGATGAAGGACGAAATGTCTCAACATAAAAAGAAACCGTCCAAAGGACCTGACTTAACTTTGTTGGATTTTTTTTTTTACCGGGATTTTTGAGCATGAACTTTGATGTTTTGAACCATTTTGCTGTGGCTGCCTCAGAAGAGTTGATGTGGGAGAGGGAGAACTCCAGAAACCATCTTATCACCATCAAACTGGTTGGCCCAGTGAGTGTGCTGCTTATGAGACTGAGTTTGTTGTAGCTCCTCCTCGGACTGATTAAGTCCTTTGGATGCAGGGTGAAACATCTCAACCAAAAAAGAAACTGTCCAGGTGACCGGCCTGAACTTAGCCAGATTTTTTTTAACCTGGATTATTGAGCATGAACTTTGAAATTTTGATGACGTGCTTCAGGTCCAAAGAAACAATAAGGAGGAAACCAACAGTGTCAAGCTGACTCAGCATCACCTATAAATATTAAATACATCATCCCTCATCAGCTTAGAGGGAAAACAGCCATTTGTTTGACGAGACTTGATTTGTTATAGTAAAATATAAAAACTGTTGCATTATGCAGATACATACATATAGATACAGAAGTCAAAACAACATACAATTCTTCTGAGAACCACAAGAAACAGACTTTAATGTTTGACAAGTTTATCCCAAGAAGTGGTATTTAATTTTGATTTCAGGTGCCCTTTGCATTGATGAGCGTCTGATGCTCATTTTACGTCTGTACGACTAATAAAAACTGAGAAAACGGCCCAAAGGGCAGCAGCTGGAGCGACTTTTGGGACAATGTCATTTGAGTCTGTCAGCAGAGAGGCACTGCTGTGTGTTCGGGACTTTATGAGGTTCTGTGAAATCATGAACTCTCTGTTCCCCTGAAGCTTTAAGTGTGTAGTGTCGCGGGGGGGGGGTCGTGCCCCCCCCCCCCCCCCCCCCCAAACCGGCCCCTCACACATAAACTCCTGCCTTGCTGCCTCTGTCTACACAAAGCAGCTGCCTGGGGGGAGACAGCTCCAGAAACAGACAGAAAAATGAATCACTGTTTGTGAACTCCAACACCTTCAGAGACAAAAGCATGAACCAAAAAAAAAAAAAAGTTAAACTCTAACGCCTCTAGGTGTATTTCAGCTGAATTATCGTTTCAGGCTTGGAGGGTTAATTTCATGGCGCCTGGTCACAGAGGGGAGATTCTAATTAATAAAACTATTTTTTTCATTAAGTTTAAATTATCTGAACAATTAGGAAGTGGACTTTCATTCATTGTACAATCATTAACAATAAAAACATCTCTGAATGTGCCTAATGGGACATTGTAGTACCATGGATGTGGCTAAACGCTACATGTGCTGATTTTGTGGGTGCGAGAATAAAAAAAGTTATTTATATTTTATTGAAGTTTTGAATATTTAAATGATTTTACCTACCTATACTACTTAACTTATGCCCCTCACACAGTGATTGTTGGACATGGGCACCGGCGACCCCTTTGACCAAAATGGAAGAAGCAGGTAAAAGATAATGGATGGATGGATGGAATGTAAATAGCATGCGGGCCAGCTGTATAAATTTTGAATAAAGTAATGTTTTTTGTTTTTTATATGAAAAACATCTATGTTTACCTACATTTGGAAACACTCCCCCCCCCCCCCCCAACCCCTTTCCATGACGGTTCCGAGCCGACTCTTCTTTGCTGAACTCACTGTCCGGCTCCACATGTGAAACCTCCAGGCATTCACCCCCACCACTCTTTTCGGGGCGGAGATTTTTTCAAAAGTAGATGGAAATGATTCACTTCAAGTGGCAGTTGATCCTATGTGATAAGAAGACGTCTGTTGTGTTTAAAATGAGTGTTTATGTAATTATTTTAGTTTACATATCCAATTTAAGTTTTATTTGTTCAAGGCAGTCATATTTGTTCATAACTTTATTATTAGTAAGCCTGAATTTTACTGGATCCATGCAAACAGTTGCCAGAATGCACCCTTTCAAAATAAGAGTTCCCAGATCCTGTTCTGGCAGGATACAGCTCAAATTAAGCCCTGCGTTCCACCATCAATCTGTTTACAAATTAAGCCGTTACTTGGTATGACTACTGCTGCTCTTTTCAGTGCTAATCTGATAAATGTCTGTTTTCTTGTCCTTTTCTGTTTCATGATTTGTTTGATAAGAAAGGAATGGCACAAGTCAACTATTCCATAAACTTTTATTGAAAATTAAAACAGCAATGTACCCATTTAACATAAGAAATGAAGAGAAGCTGTCAGATTTGGTGAGCTAAGCTCGTATGTACAGCGTATTGCACTAGAAAAGGAACAAACATCCCTCCTTGTCCTCCGAATCCCTCCGTCGAGTGAGCGCCCTGCACCATTTGAAATCTGTGCAGGACAAACAGAGCAGTCCCAAATATAACACAGTCAAGGCTTTATCAGAAAGAAAAAAAAAAAAAAAAAACCTGCTACATCTGGACTGGGTCTCACTTCATAGGACACATGAATGTGAAATCCTTGAGACCACTCTGAATGTAAAAACAAAATAAAAAGCAAGAAAATACAGCTGTGTGTGCTGAACGCAGGTTCATGTAATAAGAGATTGTGGTTTTCACTCCATTAAGTTACATTCAAACCTTTAGGATACAGATGTTTTTTTCTTCGGGAATGTTGGACATGCATTGTTTTTTGAAACTCCATTTACATACATTAAAAGCCCTTTAACTGAGTGGCACAGCCGACTTGGTGATATCCAACATCAAGAATGCCGTAACGTTAGAAAAAAGCAGTTGTAGAAAAACCAAAGTCTGCTCTTTGCACTTCTTTTGATGTTTTCTTACAATAAAAAGGTAATGCATGTAAAACTTTGTCAACTTTCATCATATAAAGACAGCATCATGTGCCAAATTCATGTCTAATTATAAAAAAAAAACAGCAAATCACAACACTCGACAGGAAAGATTCTCCCTTTCTTTTTCTTTTTTAAACAAATTGATATTAAAGACACTGAAAGTTGAACACAAACGTTTCGCTCGATTCGAGGTTGCGACAGTGACTGAGCCGCTGTCCAACCAGTCTCAAAAAGAGAGACAAATACTGGGCACCGTGGTGGCTCGTTCCTCTTTCCGACGTTAAAACCCGCAGCCTAACCTGTGTTGTAGATAATAAAGCACAGAAAAAAATAAACCAAAACCCCGGCGAGCCGGGCCGATCCAGCATTTTACAGATCTTATAAAACGTTTGAATAATCTACAAAACGGAAGTTCAGCACAAGAGTAGAAAGAGAGAGAAAGAGAGGCGCAGATACAGTATACAGATTTAAAAAAAAGATTTACAGTGCACGTTGCGAACAGTCGTTCCTGGTATTGGGAGGGTTTAGCACGGTGAAAGTCGCCGTTCGTGCCGAGAGATGTCGAAGGTTGAGCCTGTGCCTCGTGAGCTGAGGTGAGAAATCCAACAGATTTGTTGATTTTATTATCGTTTTTGCTCGATTGTTATTTGACCTCACAGAGCCTGAGTGAAACAAAAAGCTGTGACCAGCCGGGTTTATTTACGCCAAGTGTTGCTGTTGACGACAACAATTACGTTGAGGCAGTTTTTTTTATTTTTTTTATATATATATATCACAAGGCACGTTTTGTTGGTTTGATTGTCCATCTTTGATTTGTATAAAAACTCACAGCGTTTCGCGTGAGAACAAAGCACGAGGCACATGGCTTTGATCCAACCTCCCCACACTCGGGCTTTAAACTGAACGCACCCCAACAACGAGAAGAAAGGGACTGCACAAACTCAGATAGCATCTATACAGTAGCACTGGGCAATTGTACATAAAATAAATTATAATAAATTATTTTTTTTAAAAAGAGCTTTTCTTCAGTAAGAGTAGGGAGTAGTTAAACACGATGCTCGTGGAAGAAAACGGCGTGTGTCACATCTATCTGAACTGGCTCAGCGTTCGACGTTTGCAGGAAACAAACTCTTAATTTAGCTACTTTTCTATAGAGATAAAAAAAAAAACGGACAGTTTGCAACATGCTTCTATGGATTTGTTGAGAAAAAACACTCAGCAGTGCTCAACAGCGTCAATTAAAACCTTTCGTTTAGTTTGTTTTACCGCTCTGAGTGCTGGATTCTTAAAACAGCTGCTAACTACTCCCTGAAGAAAACAACAAAAAAATACAAAACAATCAGTGTCTTCAAAAGTTTATCAGTTTACAACTGAAAAAAATCTGTCTTATCTTTACGTCCTTAAAGAGTTTACATCGACAAATAGTATGTTGGTGTGAGATGTTGCACAAAGCTGTATGAAGGTCTTTTCCCAGGGATGTTTGTTAAACTGTACAGAAGGTGAAGGTACCAACGGTGTTTTCAGATACGTGAGGAAAAAACAAAAAAACACGAACCCAAACTGCTTCAGTTAAAAAAAGAGCTTTGTAAAATGAGATTTCTTTGAGAACGTGAGGCGTTGTGTAACTGCAAATACAGTACACTCGATCCTCTACGCGTTAGTCCTCCCACTGAAACGTTGATGAATGTCATCTCTTTCGCAGGCAACCCACGATGCAGCAAATTTGCGATTGTCAATCCATCTAGATGAATAAATCCTGATTATTAGCATTGTTTTTGTTTTGTTTTTTGGAAAATGACATATTCACCCAAAGCTTTTTATCTGTTTAGATGATTGTTTCTAGTTCCCTGATTGTAATCCCACAAAAAGTGAGCGCTCTTCCTCTGTGCTTGTGCTTGTTTGGTTTCAGAGTCGATCCGGAACGAAAGAACGGCTCGCAAACGCCCGACGACAAAACTGAGATCGGAAACTGCGCCGGATCTTCAAAATCGTCTCCTCGGCACACGCTTTTTCAAGTATACATGCTTATTGATAACAGTGTGTGAATCGACACAGTGGGTTGATGTCGCCGCTAACAGCGCGGCGGCGGCAGGAACAGAACAGGTTGACTGTTACGCCCCCGTGTCTACCGTGGAAGCTGATACAACCTTAAAACAGAGTGAGCGTGTAACAGCAGCTTGTTACAGCCATTTTCAGTGTGGAACAGTGAAGGTGAATACAGGGCTTAATGTTTGTGTTTTCTTGGAGGATACATCAGAAACGTGCCTTGAGCCTTCAAGGTTTCACATCGGTAACTTCAGCACAGAAATGTTCATGTCCACAGTCTGTCTCCTAAAGGGGCCTAGTCTTAAACTATTTCTCTCTCTTCAGCAGGAGAGTAAGGCATTCCCTGGACTGATGGAGGTCCTTCAGGACTTGACACACCAAATAAAAAGAGCAGTTGTACGAAATAGGTCATCTTACAAATATTTTGAAAATATCTCTTCAAACTAAATGGCTTCTTCTCGGAGAGGTGAAAAAAAAAAAAACCTCAGCAACGAGTCTCCGTCCAGCGGAGAGCAGTGTCCTCTTCATCTTTAATTAGAGTAAGAAAAAAAAAAAATCCAAACCCGTGTTCCATCATACAGTGCCATCTCTTAAAGTCCGTTCCCTCAGTTCCATTCGGAGAACAAAAGCAGTCAGGGTGAAGGCCAGCAGGAAGTCCCTTCACCTCTGCTCTCCTCTCAGGCGGGGGATGAAAGCCTGTCTTGGAAACAAAAAGCCAAAAAGGGCCATCGTAAGGCGCATCCACGCAGGCAGGTTTTGTCTCTGGCGCCTCATGAACTGCAAGAGAACAGAAGCAAAGACACGTAAATGATCAGCATCCATGTTTTTCTGACAGTCTCTAAGTGTGACAGCGAGGTCACTGTACGTGCTCTGATGCCTCAGGTTTTTGAGGCTTGTGAACTGTGATAAACCCTGTGAGTTAAAGCCATATGACCACACGGGCTGGATGTTTCCACAACATGAGCGAGCGTCTCGACAACACGTCTTCAACACGCACACGCAAAGTGCACCCGTTTGCCTTTAGGACTGTCAATTGTAAAGAGAAAACCAAAAGGACCTTCTTTGTGAGCGAGTCACGTTTCATCCCGAAAATATTTCTTGATCAGATAAATATTTTATTTTACAGCTTGAACTGTCCCTTGACTTTTACGCAAACGTGTGACTGCTGCTCGGCTTGTGTAACAGCGAAGTCAGTTGAATTAGCATCACAACAAAGCTAAACTGAAACTGCAGTCTCCTGAGACCTCTCCCACGTCGGTCAAGTCTCCATCCTTGTGAACCCTCATCAAGCAGACTCAACAAACAGAGATATTCTGCTGCATCCTGGAACTTCCTGTCTGCCTTCAACCCCCACTGCGGGCCTGAAACAGCCACCCTTAGACATTGCAGCTTGTTGCATAAGCATTCTAGTTACATACAATCTTTTTTTTTTTCCTGCTCACTTTATCAAGGTCTCAACCAGCCTAGCAATCAGGCCCCGCCACAGGCTATTTAATGCACAACCAGCAGACTGAGCTGAACTGAAGCAGCACCGCTAAATGTAACCCTAATTGTCCTTAACTGCCTTAATTCTACCCTGCTACGCTTATTTAAACAGTACCCTAGTGTTTCACGAGAAGCTCATCTTTCTGCACTCGTTTGTGTATGTAGTGGAGAACAGTGAGCAGTTTTTTTTCTTCTGTTATTACACACCAAACAATTAAGATAAGTGACATTAGGCAGACTTGCCCCTTTACTCCAGTGGTCAGTCTGAAATGTGTCAAACCACAAATAAAAGTCTGCTCCACAAAGACAGAAAACCCACACATTAGCTCACACGCTGGCAAATGGTGCTTGGAGAGGCAGATGAAGAAGTCTAACAATAGCAGCAGAGACAATGCAGAGAAGCAATTGGACAGAATAAAATAATAGTTTGTGTTTATTCTCCCCTTAGAATATTCCTACAAAAAAAAAAAAAAGAAGTAGAAACCAATCCCAGCCCAGGCGGCAGACAAATAAAAACACTGTCTCTTATCTCTGTTACAGAGTCACACACGCGAAACCAAAACACACACGCACAGCTACACACACGCTGAGCCATCGGGTACACTGAGGTATTGTGGGCCGTCGTGTTGCTGGCTGCGTCTATAAGTGCGTGAGTCAGACTCTATTTTTAGATGAGCGTATAAACCACCAGCAAAGTCTACCCAGACACAGAAGTGCGGATGTTTGCGGCGGTCGTATCGATCTCACCTGTCCTTCTCAGGGTTTGCAGCGTCATTCTGAAACCATCACTCTTCGTCTCACTCCTGATCTTTTTCACTCATTATTTGTTCGCCCTTCGTTTTGTTCTTTGCCAGTTCACTCCTCTGTTAACTCCACGTTTAAGTGCTTTGGAAAGCCACACCTTGTTTTTGGAGCAGTTCCAGCAGCGGTTAAGAAACATTACTTAATAACAATGTTCGTCGACACGCGACTGGCTCAAGAAGAACAATAACAGCTCTGTTACTGTTTATCATAAACCACTGCAGCCCTGTTGTGCAGTAAATGTGCCTGGTTCAAATCTGCATCCAAGTCATCACGACTCTTTTTCAGCTTTTGGTGTACAAAACAGTCTATTTCGGGCTAAATGACACATGTGACAAAGTTTTTTTTTCCTTCCTTTTTTTAAGTTATAAAGCTTAAGCAAAAAGGCTAATCATAAGAAAGCAGGACTATTTCTCCCACATCTCTGATCATACTTCATCACTACTTTAGACGGTAATAAATAAATAAAAATTGCTGTTTAAATATTTTGTTTCTGCATCTTTTATTTAGTGACAAAGTTGTATCTCAGTGATAATTTAGTTAAAGTTTTGGTTTTCTTCAGTTGGGCAAAGAGTGTTGGGGTTATTTTAAGGGACTGTAGGTTGTGTTCGTGTAAGCTGCTAAAACATTTGGTCACCTTTAAAGCCTGAACAACAAATTGGCAGAAGCTTTGATTTATGTGAAGCTGGGAGATATAATTAACCTGATCCGGGGGTAAAAAAAAAAAAAAAAAAAGTTTTAATTAAAACAGTTTCTTGCTGCTGACATTCAGAAACTTCAAATAAATATACTCAAAATGTGACATTTAGATAAAGACATTTCTTTGGTCTTTTTACAATTTGTGCTTAAACGTGTGGGCTAACTCTAAAGTTGGGTTTCAGGTAAAGGGAGTGTAGGAGGTCCATCTGCTCAGGAGTGAGGCTTACCAGTTCAACGTGATCCTGGTTGAACTTGTCTCCGATCTCTCGAAGTTTACGGCCAATTTGCACCTCGACACTCATCCCCGGCTGCTCCTCGGGCATCTCCGCCATCCTATCGTTACCCTCCCCTCTATCCTCTTCCTCCTCGTTCTCGAGCTGCCTCTCCCCCCAGTCCTCCATGGGCTCAAACGGAGCAAGGAAATGCAATCCAGCGTTGCCTTGAAGAAAAGCAATAAACTTCTTAAAACGTGAACTTTTGTTGAGGTTTCTAAAATGCAAAGGAGTTGCTATCAAGGGGCTTTTCAGTAAAATTTCAGTGATATGTATTTTTACTTCAGTAAAAAGTAAAAATATATATATACTTTTTGAAGTTTGACTATTTAAGGTAGAGTATTTTGTTTACTATTTATGGGCTCAAATTTACAATTGAATCCTAATTTGCATAGTTTTAAAAGACAAATGATGGCTTGGCAAGAAAACAAGACTGATGTCAGGATGATAATTAAACACCTTAAGAAATCCACAACACAAAAAGTGAGCTGCAGGCTTTTAATGAGCTGTGTCACTGAGTTTACCCACCACTGGTATGAGCTGCCATGCCACGAAGAGAAAACTACCGGTATGTTTATTTATTTTTTGTCAGTATGTGTGCAGAATGTCACTCTGTTCTGCCTCACAAAGGCCTGGACTTTGTTTGGAAAGGAGGGTTGGCACCAAGCCAAGTGAATAATATCCATTACTGGTAGGCTGCAACGAACGACAAGGCCATACCAGTCTGAGTTGTTTATGTGGTGATGATTTTAAACCCAGAACAACAGGTGGCTCTCATCCACCGCCGCTGAGTCAACACGCCACACACAACAATCTGCTTCAATATTCGCTCAATTCAATTACAGTGATGTCACAATGATTTCATTAGATATGGGAACGCACTATTGGATTAAAACGGATACACATATTAGTGTTGGTATGTGCCTTCAAGTGTCTATAGAAGTGTTGTTTTCAGTTTTTCTTTTATGATCAAAAACATCACCTGTGAAATGTGAAATAGTAAATCATGAAACGCAGTTAGACTAAAGAGGGATCCAACAGCTGTGTAGAAAAAATGATTTGCAAGGCTGATTGTTCAAAGTTCAGATCAAATAAGTGCAAGTCTTTTGGTCTTTCTCAAATCTTAAAATGAAATCACTTGTTTTAATCAGTCTGACTAATAAGCACAGCTTGATGAATGAGAGAAACCTAATGGAAAGAGTGAATGACTAACAGACTGAGTTTGTAATAAAAGTCCACATTGCTTCAGAGAGCCCACAGTATTTCCCCCTTCCTTACCGTTGAAAGGTAAGTGCGGCTGCCGGTGAATGCCACAGGGCAACGTGTCAATGCTGTTGTTGTTGTGGCCCTGCGATGTGGCCACGGTGGACGTGACGGCGGCGAGGGCCTGTCCGGCTGCCATCTGTGTCGCTCGGTCTTCGTATTTGACGTCCCTAAAGGGCATTTGCCAGAGATGCGGGATGGGCTGTGACATGTCTTCCTCCTCATCATCCATCCGATGCCTCAGCGGTAAACCCCCTGGAGGAGAAAAGAGTGACAAAGCATGGAAACTTTAGAAGGAGTCCACAAGTATTCAGGGTGAGAATATGACGAGTACTGGCATACTCTCACTGTGCATGATCTTTGGTTTGCTGGTCATTGGGGAAGTTTCATGTTTTTAGAACAAACAAAAAAAAAGCCAAATATTATCCTGTTATCAGTAAAAACTTTGCCCTCTGGCAGATTAAATGATCTCATTCTATCTGCACTGGGTGGGAATAAACCATTAGTCATTATAAAGCACAGTAAGAGGCTTATATTGTACGTAGCTGTTGATGAAAATAAGCAATCACAAGAAGCAAAAATAGATCTATACATTCATAAGTAAAAGGCATTCATGACAAACATTTAAAATACACACACACACAAAAATACGACAATAAAACAAGACGGAAACAGGATACAATTAGATAGAAACACCCTGTGTAGAGGGTTCACAGGGCAGCTATACCAGATCTGCTGCCCTCCTTCAGAATATTTTCACAAGCTGTTCCTGATAATGTGCCAAACTGTAACCAAGAGCCAAAACATTCACTGGAGATCCATTCCACCTTCAGAACTACCCTAATCTGTAAAGTGTGCCACTCAGGACACACCAGTGTGCAACCAAGAGATTAAGTTTCCTTCGTACAACGGCCACCGCTCTACACTTAGATGTCCAATTGTTCCTTCTCTCTCAACCACACAGCCACAGAAAGGATGCATGTTCAATCTACAAACCTGCGCACGTAAAGCCTCAGGCAGTGGACGAGTGAAAACTAGATCGCCAATGACTGCGTGCAGCAGCAGTTTCACGAGGGAGATAACGAGTTTCACTCCATCCTCAACTGTGCTTGTTGAACACAAACGTTTAACTCTCTCTTCTCTGTTGGCCGTGTGCCCAAATCTGAACTACATTATTCTGTCATAGGGTGCTAGTAATTCCTTTGTGTCGTTTAAGTGGAGACAAAACCGGCGCAGATGACTAATGCAAAAGGCAAAACTGGATACGCTAGTATTGTGTTTGCAGAGCGAGGAGGCCACTGCCACGTGTCCCTTTGTGAAAGTGTCGATTTGCATGATGATTAAAAGATACCAAGACTTTGAAAACTTTTATAGCGTTCAAACAGATCTTTGACTGTCTGTTTGTCTATTAGCGACAATATTACGCACGCTTTGACTCACAGTTGTCAAATCGTTTCATAAGGCAGGCTAGCTAATTACACTTTTTTTTTTTTTTTTTTTTTACACTGAAGTCAATTTGATATTGTGTCTACCTCTCCTCTGGGTAAGCAGTGAATAAAAAAATGCTGTGCAGGCAGTTGAAGCGGCGTCTCTGCAACTGTGCAGCAAGTTTAAACAATATCAAATGTTGCGTGTCAGTGACAATGCAAGCCCTGTCTTGAATTTCCACTGGCAGTCATTGGAGGACTGGCACTATTGCCATGGTGTCAGACATAAAACAAACAAACAGGGAGACAACACACACACACACACACACACACACACACACACACACACACACACACACACACACACACACACACACACACAC
>JARVLU010000179.1:16881375-16891755 GCA_031762415.1 Simpsonichthys santanae | reverse complement strand
AGAAGAAATAGCTCGTCAGAAGATGGTCTGATAATCAGCCTGACTGAATGTAAGCCCCGGTGGGCTTCTTTGTTGCACATAATGCATAACTGTGCTCTAACAAGGATAGTCGAATGTGCCCAAGTTTGAAAGTAATCAAACAGCATACATTACTTTTTTGTCTCTCAGTACAGGGCTAGTAATTAATCCATTCTTCAGTGTTATTTCATTGCATCATGATGAGTGTCTGCACGGTAATCCTCTGGCCGAGCACTCCCATGCACCGTTTTACGTCTGTCCCATTGACCACGCCAAAACATGCTGAGCTCTCTCAGCATCGAGGCCTTGGAGTATTCATGTGTTTGGCTTCGACTGCCAAAGGAGACAATTTCCTGAGAATCATCTTAGTGTGTGTGTGCCGTGTCATTGTGCAGCTCATAATATGTGCCAACCAGAACATAAGTTTGGCAGATGTACGGTAGCTGAGAGACCTGTAGCTGCACTGCCAAAAAATACTCCCTCACTTAGCTACAGTTTTACATGCACGAGTGCAACGTCCTGGCACAGTAGTGACAATTATTCTGTCGGTCATTCAGATTTGATATCAAGTTATAGAAAAAAAAAAAAAACTCCATGTGGATCAGGCTTAAACCTTATCAAGGGAAATACACACATTAACTGTGTTGTTGATCTGTTTTCTAAATTACTTGGAATAGGTTAATTCCATGTTGGTAGAATGGTTTTGATTTGCATAATTGGAATTTTATGAGGCAATTTAACACTTGTTCATTTAATTAAGGCAAAACTGGGGTTTTTTAACTGAGAAAATTGAATTTTTAACCAAAGTTGTTGTTGCTTGTGTATGTTTTATCTTAGCAAGTCATTCCAACTCTTGGATTTATCACATTTATTTCAGAAAATTTAAATTAAAAACTTCAGTTAAAGAGTTTTCCAAGAACAAGGATTTAGTATTTTTTGTGTTAGAGTCTGACCAGATATAAATATATAAATCAGAATCAGCATCAGTTACGTTATATCTGCTTCGATAATACTTTGAGAGTGACTTCTTGGTGACTTACAGCCATGATGAATAGGCCTGTCATGGTAACAAATTTTGCTGAGCGATTAATTCTCAGAAGTTATTGTGATGAATGATAATATTGTTTGAACTTTAACAATAATTAGCAATTGTTTTTAAATTTAAGGATGAATATTGGTTATTTTTTGTGTGTAATACCTTTTTTGACCACTGGATGGCAATATAAGACTGAACCAAAGGATGGATAGTGAGGGAGCAAACGACATGTTTGTTTAAGAAAAGTGGGAGGGTGGCCCCTTGACGTGACATGGGCTGTGTCTCCTTCCTGTTTTTCGGTTCTCAAAGTGACAGCTGCTCGGTGTGGTTTGAGCTCTTTAGCATAGCATTTTTCACACAAAGCTTTTAATTAAAAAAAAAAATCAGTAAACAAGTTCTCAGCTTTTTTTGCAGAGAAAAACAGCTTTTTACATGAAGGTACAGGTTTCAACCATGAATTTTGGAGCTTCGACAAGACAGAAGTCTTTTCCTTGAGGTCGGCCTATTAGCTTAGCTCGTAGCTTAGCTTCTCAGCTTACCTGCTTTTAACCATCCAAAAACGCAACTTTGGATGGTTAAAACAGATTCTGAAGAGAAATTGAGGGGTCAGTGAAGAGCACCGGAGTTAAGCCTTTTGTCATCCAGTGTCTTCAGTAGAAAGAGAGACATGAAGAAACGATAAAACCGATAAATGAAAATGACATTGATAATTTTCATTTATCATGCGATTAATTGATTTATTGTTTATTGCGACAGGCCTAGTCAGTATATTTAAATATAGTTACAGATAAACTATTCATTTAGCGTAAATAATCTTGAAGTACCGGGACACAAACTTAAAATGTTTGTGCTTATACTTTGGAAGGGTCACTGATTCAGTCATTTTAAGACTAACATTTAAAGTTGTCTTACGGGGCAAAAAGTCAAACCCTTTACACAAATGTGTGATTGAGAAGGCTTTAATTTGGCCTATTTATGCCTTTCAATCTAAATAACTCTGCAGACAGCTGATGCTTTCACGCATCAGTTATTAGTGCTTTCATATGTTGCAAAGACTCTGTCAGATGAACAAACATATGAATGTTCAGTATGTACCCCAAGTGAAAAGATGACAGATTAGTCACAGGTTCATTAGGGCTAATTACTAAAGTTTGAGTATCTTGCTGGTTTCATCATATGTGAAGGAGGAGGAAGTGAGTAAAAGGACAAGAGGTTGGGCAGGAGACGAACTTGAGAGAAGGGGAAAGGAGGCAGTGTTGCCAGATTGGGCAGTTTACCGCCAATTGGGCAGTTTTCATTCTCTATTTTGCGGGTAAAAATTGCTTTGGGAGGGCGGGGATAATTTGGGCAGATGTGAAGTCAGATCGGCAGTTTTTGAGTTAACCTATCAAACACATTTCAAACAATTATTCATTATTATTTCATAGCAAAGCTCCTCTGACCTTTCTCCATCACTGATTGGCTATTGTCACTGCCAGGGTGATCAAAAGAGAACTGGTGAGGCAGTTTTAGTGGACACCTCATTGAGTGGGCTGACCCACTGCAGCGGTACGTCGGAGCGGCCGCCATATTGGATGTGGCAGAACTGCCGGTCAACTGATAGAAGGAAACGGACTGAACTTCATAAAGCATCGTTCTACAAAGTGTTTTATGTTCATGCCTGTCATTCACACACACACTAATATATTTGGAAAACAAACAGGCACCACAGACAACATTTATAACTTTTAAAGTTATAATGTTTATTCATTAAATGTTTAGGTTATAGGTAAACGCTAAGCCAACAATATTGTGAGTGTTTACAACTAATAACATGTGTAACACAATTACTGTGATGATAAATATAGAAATAGTCATAGAGAACATTTAATGTGTCCATAATAATCAGATCCTGAAATGTGACGTGTTGATTTTCTGAATAAAGAACACTAACGATCACATTTAACTGATTTTGATTAATCACATTGATGAACATATAAACACCAATACAGTATAGCTTTACAGGATTTGGGGGTATTGTGTGTGTGTGAGTGTGTGTGTGTGCGTGTGTGTGTATTTTTTTAATGCATATACAGTATACAGTATATATTTTAAATGCATATGCATGTGTGTGCGTGTTTTGGGGGGGGGCGGGTTTTTGTGTGATGGGGCGGTTTTTACAAGACATTTAGGCTGGAAAACCTCGACTCTATCTGGCAACACTGTTGAGGTACTGACTTCCATTTTGGTGTGTGGCAACATCTAGGAGTAAGAAAGGTTGTCAGAAAGGTTCTTTTCAAAAACTGCGTTACCACATATGTAAATATGTGCCCTATAACCCCTATCATTTGAGGAAACTATGTTTTCTTGTTTATATATTGCTTATATCATTTCCTCAAATGTTTGGGGTGGACGAAGATTAATCCATAGTGGCCAAGGCCAGCCCCTGCTCCGCCTATGCATCTGGTTGTAGATCAAATTTCTCCCTTGGCTTGCAAGGATCTGAAACTCTGCATGGCCTTGGACAAGAAAAGAACCTATCTGTTCTACACATTGTGACTCGTACCCACTTGAACGTCTTGTACCAAAAACATTGTTTACTTGCTTTCCCTGTTCAATTCTAGTCCAGAAAAACATGACGTGTACTTAATTGGATTTATGATAACAGAGTTTCTCCTTTTTTGGATTCGGCGGATACCTGGGTATCAGCTACTAAGGAAGATGTCTGCAGCAGTTTTGGTAATAGTAAAGCTGCCTGTCTTGTATGAAGGATTATTCTGTGCTTTGAGCTCTCAGACTAATGTGCTTTGTGAGCAGAACCGTAAGTTGGATGTGATTTCTGAGAATCGTGGGCCACTTGGAGCTCCTAGGACTCACCGGAATGAAGGATTCAACCTTGGAGAAGGTTAACAAGCACGGACCGGCGAAATGTCCACAGATCTGGCTGTTTGGATTCACCATTGAGTGTATCAGCAGAATAGAAGGTAGACATGTCAGTAGAGTCAGCCTGCCCGAAACAATTGTTTACCTGAATTTGACCTCCCCGCTGGCCTTGGATAGGTCAACTTATCTCAAATTGCCCCTGGACAATACGTGAACTAGAAGCTCTGCCTGCCTCCCCGCTCCCAAGGACATCTGTGGCTTTATCAGAATTGTGCGGCTGATATACCCTGTACCATCTTACCAAAACTTTGGAACTTTCTGGAGTGTCCACGGACAACTCATCACCTTTGTTGACCTTCTATGCATAAATGTCGTTGTACCCCCTTGAAAACCCTGAAATGACAAAAGTAAATTACAGAAAAGTTGTTCAAAAACTCCTCCTGTAGAAACACTTTCAGTCAAAGTTCTTAAAAAGGCTTAAGTTTGATTTGCTGAAACCTGTTCATCAAATTATATTGTATCTTACCGTATTGTATCATATTATGTCTGAGCTGAATAGTTTCACCTGTCCTGAAGTACATTTATTTTTTTTTCTGTAAAGCGCAGACATATTTCTTCTCTACATTCCTAAAATGTCAATATCTCATTTTATTAAGAGGAGTGCAATTAAATGAACACAAAAAACAAAAAAACTAAACACACCTATCATTGTCTTTGTAAAACGAGTCTTATGATTTCCATCTTATTTCTAAAAAGGTACACTTCACATTAGACCCTTCTCAAAGCTGCGAGTTGTGTAAAAACACAAGAAAACAAAACTTTCACTGCTTTAAAGTGGACTCTGAAAGGCTCCAAGCTGAAGCGCAGCACCGGTAGAAAAGGACTCTGCTTCAGCTGCCTTTGATACAACGTCATATTTCACAACAGATGCCATCCCAGTAAAAGGAAGCACAGATCTCCCTTCAGACCTCATTAAATAAGTCAAAGAGCAGGAAATGAGACAGCCCAAGGATACAAAGAGAACACTGATCAATCCGACCAACACAAATGTGGACCAATTGACATACAAGTGTCTGCACACAGCTGCATCAAAGCCAGTGCTCCCTAACATCCCAGCTCTCCTAGCTGATGTTTAACATTATTAAATATCCCAGGATAAATATATGATAAGTGGTTAGAAGGTAAGCCCAAATTTAATCAGGCAAACATAATTAGGTCAGTTTGTGTGCTTCCTGGAGACCACGAGGACACAAAATATGACTTTACAATATAATAAGTGCACTATGCTGCCCTTTTACAGATATGTTGTCACTCGCACAAAAAAAGTCCCATAGAAGAAAATAATCCATAATGTTACTGACATACAAAAAGTATTTTTATATCAATGATTTTAGAGTCATGCAAAAAATAATTTTCAGTTGGAAGCTGCACTTCCACCTTTTTTTTTTTCAAGTGACTAATATAAACTGTCCTCTGTACTTTATAATTTGTTCATTTTTCAAAGTGCTGTTTATTAATGACCTGTGCTATTGTTAAAAACTTGGATGTCCTCCACAATGTCACTCACAATCAATAAATTCAAGGGAGATAATGCACTGTAGACTTCTCACTTGCAGTAGATTTTCTGGCCTGATTCATTAATTGGTAGTTTTAAACATTAAACGACAGAAGGCGCACAGTCTTTAAGAACACAGAAGCACTCAAAATAGTGTAAAATTGCAAACAAAACATCAAAATGTTGTTTTCACATACATGTTTAGTCTGTTCATTTGATTAAGTCTTTGACTTTTAATTTATCTCAAAGTAAAGAGAATTCAAAGCAGTGTTCGTCTATTGTTGCTTTTTTGAGTCTTCAAACATGCTTTTTTTTTTAGGTCAGTTGTCTCCTTATCTTCTTTTTTTGTTCTCTTTTTTAATGCAAATAGCCATGAAGTTAAGAATATTGTCAGGAAAATGATAGGAAACCTCCGAGCAATAATTTACCCAGTATAGCAGAAAGACAATTAAGCATGTTATACCATGTAAGTCACAGTTTTACTGCTGAAGTTGTGCAATTACGACCAGACACAGAAATCTTTTTTTTTTTTTTTTTTTTTTTTTTTTTTTTTTTTTTTTTTTTTTTTTTTTTTTTTTACAGAAATGTTTGTTTCATTCCGTTTGTCTGAAATGCTTTGTTTAAATCGTCGCCATGTTGTCTTGCCTGTCAACAGTAAAACAAAGATCTCACTTGGTCCATTAGCACCCAGTTTGTAATAGGGATGACTCCCAGCTACTACCATATCAAATCTTAGCTTCACATCTGTAAGAATGATAGAGTCTTATAGCATTTTTTGTAGGGATGCACAATGTTGGATTTTTGGCCGATACGATATTTTATATACTTTCCTTTGTCAGAACATAGCCCTCTTTATTTAGGCTTATTTGCTACAAAAATTATGTGACAGCTTTTTGTATCAGTAAGAATGGCCGAAGTCCGATATTGAACTTTAATGCTAATATTGAACTTTAATGCTAAAATTGCACTTGAATGCTAATATTAGCCGATACGATACCATGCTGAGAATATTGTGCATCCCTACTTTTTTGTAGGCTATGGTTGATTAGTTGTTGTGGCCATTTTAGATCAGGTTTACTCCCAAGAGTTAATCAGTTATAGACATGCCTCAACACTAGCAATAAAATCTGTCTTGCAGTTCATGAGATATTTTGCTAACTGACTAACAATCAATGCCAGTGTTTTAGTCTAAAAATATTAAGCAATGCTACTATTTAAAAAATGAGTTGGAAATCCAAATTTTAGCAAGAAATTTGTAAAATTGACTGAGATGTAGCCTTTTTTTGTGTTTGCTGTTTGACTAGCCGAAGCAGCCATCTTGAACTGGGTTGACTTCTAAAGTTGGCCAAAGGTGTGCAATAATAATTACTTTGTGAGAGTTCCTTTAAATCATACCAGTGGTCCATGAGATATGACCAGGTATAACAAGTCTGCCCTCCTTTTATGGTGTTGGGTGATAAAATACAGAATAAAGTAGTTCCTTATTCTATTCCTTGAGTTTTTGTCTTTAGATAGTTTTTAGTTTCTTTGGGTCTGTTTGTATTTGTGTTAATCTTTTCCTAGTGTTTCTTCCCCCTAGTCAGCTCCAGCTCCTGAAACTCTCACCTGTTCCTCATTGTCCTTCCCCAGATGTTTGTCATTGTGTCTCCGTCTCTGTTTCCATCTTGTCCGTAGACTGTGCTTCTCACAGTTGTTCATGTTCTGTTCCTTCCTTGTTTCCTCTGGATTTTTATGTTTTGCCGCCACGCCAGCCTTTATTTTTGTTAATAAATTAGAATCCTTTATTTCACCTTCAAGTTTCCCCATGTCTATCTGCACTTGGGTTCAACATTACTGCAGAGCACGATACGAGCATTTCTAAAACCACAGTGACTCAGACATATTGTCACCTGTATTTTCTCTTGTGGGTAAAAACAGGAGGTGGAAATGAGGAAAGTGAGAATCGAGACCCCAGCTGTGGCCTCATCCCAGTAAGAACTCCTAATCAATACCAAGCACCCAAAAAGTCTTGTGGGGGAAATAGTGAGGGTCAGGGTCATGCACTGTATCCAGTCAGTTTTAGGTGTGAAAATGAACACTCAGATTCCAGATGTGAAGAGGGTCTTTGGATGCTGACCTATACGAATAAGGTCAAAGAATATGATTATTATTTTTTTCCTAGCACCATTTGGTTTAGCTTGACGTTCAAGTCAAGTTTGTCATTTACATACATTACGTGTGGTACATCAGGTGGAACGAAATTGTGTACGCAGGGTCCCAGTTCCATCAAGCAATAGTAAAAATATAAATTGTAAAAAGAAACAGTATTTAAGGATCTAAGCTATACATATGCCGAATGGTACGCTAAAAGATCTACAATATACGCTGAACACTAATAATGTAAAACAATACGGCATAACAACAGCAAACAAAAACATAGAGAAAAGGCTTTTCTTACAGCTTCAAAGGAATAATTGAAAGTGTGGGCATGAAGATAAATAAAGGTGAGAATTCAACTTTCGTTCTTTCGTGATACGTTTTCAAACAGGCGCTCTGCTCAGCTATACATTCGGATCACGCCGCCCAAGCGCATTCGCCAGAGCTCTCTGAAGGAACCGGGCTGTCCTTGGGTCTCTTGTCAAGTCTGCCTTAATAATGAGATTTTCACACATTACGTACAAACTCAGCGGAGACTAATGTGCAAGAATAATATTTTTGGGATGAGGTGCGACTGGGTCCAGAATGGAATTTAAAACGTTACGTTGACTTTAAAAAGGAGGCTGTGGCATGTGTAATGCTCAGGAGATAATTCCTTGCTTCGCTGGGCAGACAAGCACCAGGCGTAGGATGAAACGACAGTTCAGCTCCAGGTCTGGAGCGTCGTCCATGGAGTTCAGACACAGCACAGGTCAAAGCAGGTCTGCTTACTGTAAACAGCTCGCTGTTGAACCATTATAGTGCTAATATTTAGGAGCACGCTGGGTCTGGAATTTCTTTTGTTTTGACTTCCTGCTCCCTATCTTCTGTGTATCCTGGTTTTTTTTTTTTTTTTTTTCCACCTTTTCTCTCACACACTTGTACGCTCACACCATCATTACTGACACGTCTTGTGAAGTCTGGCAGGGGCTGAGTTTGCCCGGCGATTGCAATAACACGATGGCTCCGTGCTGAGCTCCGTCTGAAGCATCACGTGAATTTGCTGCATAAAATCCAAGCTGTGCATTTCAGCAAGATGGCTAATCTTTAAAGGTTATTTACTGGTGCACCCAAAAAAAAAAAAATTGGAATATTGTGAAAAAGTGTTTTTTTGTCAATGATTTCAGAAAGTGAAACACAGTCCACACATAATCCAGGCGACAGTTTCATTAAATACTGAGTAAAATATTTCAAGCTTTTGTTTTTTGTCATTTTGATGATTATGACTTACAGATGATGAAAAACAAAAATTCAGTGTCTCAGAAAATTATAATATTGTGAAGAGGTTCACTATTGCAAACTCCTGGTGTCACATCCTAATCAGCTGATTAACTCCTAGACATGAGCTACAAATGTCTCATTCCTCAAGTCAAGCCTCTCCTGAACAGAGACAACATCAAAAGCATCTTACCTGCTGAGGACAAACAGAACTGGACTGTTGCGCAGTGGTCCAATGCCATATTTTCAGATTAAAGTATATGTTCATGTCTTTTGGAAATCAAAGTCCCAGCGTTTGGAGGAAGAGAGGTCCAGAATCCACATTGCTTGAAGTTCAGTGTGAAGTTTCCACAGTCAGTGATGGTTTGGTTGCATGTCACCTGCTGGTGTTGGTTCACTGTGTTTCCTGAAGTCCAGTCAACACAGCATCTACCAGGACATTTTAAAGCTCTTCATGCTTCCTTCTGCTGAAGAGCTTTGTGGAGATGCTGATTTCATTTTCCAGAAAGACTTGTCTCCTGCCCACACTGACAAATACCAAAATCTGGCTCTGGAATATTCAAATTTTCTGAGACATAGAGTTTTGGTGTTTCATTATCTGTAAAACATAATCATCAAAATCACAAGAAATAAAGACGAAATATTTCCCTTTGTGCGTAATGAATCTGTGAGTTTTGCTTTCTAAAAGAATTGAAAAAAAAAATTGAACTTTTTGCACAATATTCTAATTGTTTTAGATGCACCTGTATGTTAGGTTGTTAAAATTAAGTGAAACAGATAATGCAATATACAAAGTATAAATCACCCCCCATTTGTTTAAATAAACAAGCTGTACGCCAATGTCCCCCATCGCTGGATAATATAAATAGTGAATGTTTCTAGTTTTTAGAAGAGTGTTTTTTCTGGACTGGACTTGAACAGGAAATACAAGTAAACAATGTTTTGGTGCAAGATATTCAGGCTGGTTGGAGTTACACTGGATGTAAAAACAGACTGTAGTTATTTCATTCCTTGTCCAAAGTGGAGCAGAGTGACGCATGTTGGCGAGCTAAGCGAGGGCGCACAAGGGAGTCGGACAAAAACGTAACGGCTTTTAGGTGATGATGTAAATGTGTTTCTCTCTCTCTCTTTGTCTGTCTATCTATGTCTACAATGTACTGCTGTTTTCCTTCAGCACTATGTGCCTGGATGATAAAATACCTCTGCACACTAAGACTGTGGTTTATATTTTCTGCTTATAATTTAAGTCTGTGCCTTTTATTAATTGTTCAATTGCTATTTTTTTTAAGTGGGGTTCTGTGGAAAAGTAACGAAGACTCAATATCTCACCTGTTGTGGATAGAGCTTTCAATTAGAGTTGAAAGAGTTTAACTCTGATCATACTGATGTGCTAACAGTAAGTTCATGTGGAGCCAAAACTAAAGTAGTTTGCTGTAATCTTTAAAGAGGAACTAAACCCACGGTGAAACGGTAGCTCCGCCCCGAGACGAGATTCAAAAACTGCAAAGTGGGCGTG
>JARVLU010000179.1:16845268-16862786 GCA_031762415.1 Simpsonichthys santanae | reverse complement strand
GAGAGAGAGAGAGAGAGAGAGAGAGAGAGAGAGAGAGAGAGAGAGAGAGAGACTTTATTGTTTCTTTGTGTCTCTCTTGTTCTACTGAAGACACGGCTCAACTCTGGTGTTCTTCTCGTTGTCTTTGCTCTTTAAAATCTGTTTTAACCATCCAAGATCACATTTTTGGATCAATAAAAGCAGCTAAGCTGAGCAGCTAAGCTATGAGCTAAGCTAAGAGGCTGACCTTGGGAATAAACCTCCGTTTTGTCGAGCTCCAAAATTCATGGTCAAAAACCTGTGCCTTCGTGTAAAAAGTTGTTTGTCTCTGCAAAAAGAAGCTGTGAATTTGTTTACTGATTTTTTTATGAAAAGCTTTGTGTGAAAAATACTATACTAAAGAGCTCAAATCACCGAACATCCGCCATGTCACCATGTCAGCCCATGTCACGTCAAGGGCCCTCCCTCCCATTTTTCTTAAAAAGACGCATGCTCAACTACAGTATCCATCCTTTGGTTCAGACAGTCTTATATTGCCATCAGGTGGTCAAAAAAGGTACTACACCCCAAACAAACATTTCTTCTAAAATGTAACCATTAATTACAGTATTGTTAAATTTCAAACAATATTATTGTTTATCACAATAATTTCTTAGACAATTAATCGCCCAGCAAAATTTGTTATCGTGACAGGCAGGTGGGTTACACTATGGACAGGTCGCCAGTCCATCAAAAGACCACACAGAAACAAACTAGACACACTCTTAATCACACCCAGGAACAATTTAGTCACTAATCAATCCAGCATGTTTGTGGTTTTTGGAAGGAACCCAATGTATCTGGAGAAAACCCACAAGCAGGACAAGCTAATTCCACAAAGAGAACTCCCAGCTGGGAGTTGACTTTATTCTTATGAGACAACTGTGCTAATCTACTGTTCCATCATGCAGCTCTGTGTAAGAATATGTGAAATTATTTAATTTTTTATACTTCATGGTCCAGATCAAATGAGCTTGTGGGCGAAATGGCCCAAGAACCACCAGTTGATAATCACTGGTTAACAAAACATAGACAGGAACAACTAGGACTCCGCTTCCATCTTCAGCCTGTTGCTTGTTAGAAGTGATTAGATGTGAACCTAATTAACCTCAAGCTGCTAAACCTCAGGTCTTTGTTGTTAAAAAACATGCAGGAAAAGACAGCGGTAATTAAATAGTTGTAAGGCAGGTTAGAGACACTTGAAGAATTAGTCTAGACAAGTCCAGAATGTAAATTGTTTAAACTGCTTTGGCAGAGAGGAGTGAATTTTATTAGCTTCAGCTAAGGCGTTCGAGACAAATACAATGTGATTAATTTGCTTTGCTGCTGTTGAAAATCAGCCAGCTTTCAGGTATAAATCACAGCTGTGGGTGTGGAATTTATCTTTCGATGGTATAAAACGCCCTGTGGTAAAATTTAACGGGTAGCTTCAAAGAAGAGATTAGCTGGTAAAGAAAATTACCTTTTTTTTTTTACCTATTTGTACAAATTACTCAGTCTGCAAAGGTCCCAAAAATAAAAAGCAACTGCACAGTTAAAATATAGGATGAGCAAGACAAGTACTTAAAAAATATTAATAATTTGGCGAGAAATAATTTATATCACATCGTTTTTTATGCTATTTATATTTGTAAAATGTTTTTTTTTGTACCACTTTACAATAAGGCTCCCTTTATAAATGCTAATAAATAGTTTATAGATATGTTAATAAGTCCTCAATAAACACTTTATAAATCATTAATAACTGCTTGTTATGCATTAATTAACGGTGACGGAGACAAAACTGAGCAGTTAAATAGTGAGTCAAATCTGTTCACCTATATATTTCATCTATAGAGTTGATATATTGAACATTTCAGACGAAGTTACCTTGTAAGCACAATAAGATTTGTAAACCTATTTTTTTTTTTTTTTTTTTTTTTTTTTTAGGATTTAATATTAGTTGTAGATACAGTACTTACATGAATGCATTGATAAAATACATTATATGCAAAAGAAATAGGTTTACAAATCTCATTGTGGACTCTTTGAATATTAACCCATGTGCCATTCTACCAGTCCAACTGTTAGAACAAGATCAATAATATCTTACCTCTCAAAATCAGCATTCAACCATACTCGCCTCTCTCCTTGTTCTTCAGGGTTCCATCTCCTGGGAATTAATTTCCACTGTAAATAAAACAGTTTATTTTCTTCAACAAGTCTTTGAGATGTTCCTTCAGTCCATGTTCTCTGGGTATTGATTTGAACGTAACAATTTCAAGTTCTATAAAGTCATTGAATTCTTATCCATCAAATTGTTCTATTTCTTGCTTTATCGTGCAGTAATAGAGACACTTAAACAGGCAAAAAGGAGGAGTATATCTTTGTAATTGTGTATAAATCATTATTAATGCATCCATCCATTAGACTAAACATTCATAAAAAGCAAAACAAATACATTCAAAAATGTTAACACATCATTGAAAGCTTTGACACACAAAATTTAATCTGTTATTTTATGCAACATGGCCCATTTGTTTACTGGTCTCCAAAAACTTGTCAAACCCCTGACTGCAGCAGGCTGCTGCACATTTTGTCAAACTTAAACACCAACTAAACTGAAAGACTAAATGTTTTTTGCCATTTTCTTTATTTCCAGCGCGCGCTGTTCCAGCTGTAAATGCATCAACATTGATGTGGTTTAGTTTAAACAATGTACGAGTTCAGAATAAAAGACCTCATTTCATGTGGGTGGATGGTATAGAGGCCTCAGTGGTTCTTCTGTTGCTTTGGGAATAGGAAAATAATCTTCCAATACTGGGCTTTTTTTATTATTAAAAAAAAAAAAGACTTAGAGTCAGTTTGTTTTACCTTGGAGGAAAAAGTTATGCCAAAGTGGGGATTTAACGTTATTTCAAAGAAAGTTGAGAAAAAAGGAGTTTAGCCTCCACAGTCAGAGCAGCATGCTGGAAAGCTCAGAGGGCCGAGCGCTTGGTCAGTCAACTTAGACAATGTGAGAAATCCCTCACAGAGAGCCGCTGTGACCCAACGATGGATCAAAACCAGAAAATAAGCCTGAGCGGAGAGGCTCTTTAGATCACTGCCCTTTCAAAGCAGCTTTAGTTTGTCCCCACTGGGCAGTTGAGGAGAATTAGATGTCATTCTTCTTCTCTGAAATAAAACCAGCCTGTTTCTGAGCGTTAAAGCATTGTGGGTAAACAGTAAAATAAGCAGCAGCCACATTGAATTGAGCTCCCATCTCCACAATGGGGATTATAGCATGCCAAATCTCTATTATCCTGATGAATGTTCAATAATCCAGATAGATAAATCCAACAGGGTACGATCAGATCTTCTGGATGTGTTGTGAAGAAGATAAATCGTGTCAGAGAAATCTCTATTGTTGGTCATATCGTGGAAGTGGATGGGACTGGGTCATGTATTGGTGGAATGCTGAGTCTTCATCTGTTAGCTAAAACCAGAGGTTATTTGTTGATTCAGAATGGTTGAGTCACATGACACGTTCAAAAAAATTCAAATCAGGAGTCAACACAAGATGGTTGAACTGATCTTAGAAAACATATGTTGCTATAACAGAACTTGACAGATTTCAGGGGTGACATTTGGAGTGGTAGTAGCCGAGACTCATCCCCAACTCACACTTTTAACAGTAACTGACTGAACAAGATTTATTTCTAAAATTAACAGTTCAGTTCTGGGAACAAGCATTTCTCAAGGAATTGGAATGATTTACTTTTATTTGTTGAGTATTTTATCAGACACAGCAGTTTTCTATAAGTCTGCTCTGATTTGATGGACATTAAAAGTCTGATTTGACAAATGTTTGGAGAAAACTGATGCACTTTAAAGTAAAAAAAAAAAAAAAACCTTCCCACACTCTTGCAATATCCTAAACAATGTTTCTAAACTTTAAATGCTCTAAAAGAGCACAGAATGTCATGATCTCAGCTGTCTGCCTCGGCTGCTCTCTGACAACTGCAAGTGCTCTAGGCCACGCCCACTTCTCCACTCTGCACCGAGATCAGCTGATCAGCTGCAGGAGGAAGCTTATCCTGCAGTGTGAGTTGCACAGAGGTGCAGCAGGTGCTAATTAATTTAAAATAATTTATTTTAAATAAAAATTACATGCCGATCGTGCGGCTCTTCCATCAATCAGCCAATTGTGTGTCATGTCCAATCTTACTTTGAAAATCTGCGATAGAGCAAGTCCCACAAAAAACTAACCACAAAGGAGAGACTACTGTATAGCCAAAGGTATGAGTGGGGGTAGTGTCACAGAGGTTAGAGAAGGCGGGCCTGTGATAGGAAGACTGTTGGTTCGACTTTCCAGACTGACATCAAAATCTCACCACCCTCATTTTCCCCACCCTGAGCCCCTGAGAAAGCCCCTTAACCTCCACCGTCTGTGCTCCCCTGGCACCCTAGATAGCCACTCTCTGCTCCACACAGAAGGCTGTGGTAGCTCGATGGTCTGTGATTGTGTCAGGAAGGGCATGGGATGTAAAAACAATTGCCAAGTCTTTGTGCAAAATAGTTCGCTGTGGCAACCCTTGAGTAAGAGAGCAGCTGAAAGGAAAACAAAAAAACAAAAAACAATGTCCAAAGTTTGTTTTATACTTAATATTGCTCATTTTGATAAGATTTTTTTCATCTGTTTTGTTGTTGAACCTAAAAATGATATATAAAAATATCATTAAATTTGCAGAAGGTGTACTTCTGCATAAAAAATTCCATTCTTCAATTGCGGCCGTGGGCCACACTAAATCACTCCAAAGGCTGTACATGGCCCTCGGGCCACATTTTGAACACCCCTGTGTTAGAGCCTCAGTCAGACCTACACATAAATGAGGACTCTGTTGTTCAAAGATCTTTACTTTATGTTCTTGCAGTTTTGCAACTGAGTATCAGATAAACAACCTGAAACTGTCGTCTTCACACGGTCCCTGTAACTTCAGTTTTAGTGCGGACATGATGAGCCTTATTATCCTTGATTTTCTGTCTGATTGCATCACACTGATTGCTCCACAGTACGTGACCCGGTGTTGCATTCAGCTAAAGGGACTAGACCAGAAGCTGTTAGAAGCTGAATGTCTTCTTACATAATAATGCCTCACGAGCTACAACTGTAAATGTGTGTTGAGCAGAATGTTAAGCCTTTTTCTGCATTTATGTACAGTATGCTGAAGCTATTGCACCATTGTTGTTTTCTTTTTATGTACAATTTGTAAAACTTTTTTTAAGTATAATTTGTAGCGCTTGACTTTTGTGTTCAGTGACGGAGTTCAAATTAGTAATAGTGTTTGTAGTGCTTCATAATTTTACACCAAATCGATTATTTTAAAATAGTTATAAATGCACCATGCATTTAGATTTAAACATAAAGCTTAATGACTATAAATACTATAAAGGGTCATGCTTTGAAGTGTTAGACTGCTCAGTCTTATTTGCCTATTTGGCAGCTTTACTTCCTGCTCTGCAGTAAATGTGTTTAAACCTGGATTATGTCTTTAAGTTCATCAAAGTGTGTTCATACTTAATGTACTTATGAATGGTCCTAACACTTCATTTTAATCCATTTAGTCAGAGGTGTACTCCCTCAAACCACAGGTTCTATCAGGGTCCCAAGATGTCTTCTTAAAGACACCATGGGGACAAGACAGCTGTAGATGGATGCAGTCTAAAAATGGCAACAATAAAAATAAAATTAAAAATAATTTACATCACGGTCAGTTTTGCATTACATCACTGACATCAGACTACACCAAATTACGTTGTAGTTGATGTTTATGATTATGTCTTGTAGTAATGGAGCTCATATTTTGTCACACTCTGATTGACAGCAGTCAATCTCCTAAACATCCTCATCCCAATCTCAGTTCGCCAGATGTATAGAGCAAACATCTGTTCAAACAAAGCTAACTGAACTTTTTGTTAAGATTTATTTGTAAGGAAAGTTAAAAAAATAAGGTCACAGAAATATTAACGATATGTTTTGTAAATCACGACTTTGTGAAAATATTCTTACTGCAGTACAAGAGTACATTTCACTAATCGTCCGAGATGAATTTTATGCCTTTATCTGTATTTCCGTTAATAAGAAGTTGCGTATATGATGACCATTCTGACTTTCTTACAGAGACAGCCTCAACAAGTCTGTGAATCTCAGCAGGCCAGAGTGAGTGTGGATCGACGTCTGGTACCAACAACGATGCACCAACATCCATCGTGGGACCCTCTGGATCTACCACTGTCCATCAAAGTCTGATGAAAGGTGGGCTTTATTACTCTCTGTCTCTAGGTTTTTACTGTCATTCTGATTTTCTTTTTGTATTCCTGTCAGTGTAAATTTTCCTTTAGTTTGCACCTCACCTGGATTATGATTTCCACCACCTGCCATTCATTAGTCTCCTCCATATATCTGCTCTGTATATCTGCTCTTGGGCTTGTTTCAGTTCATCCTTCCTATTTTCCATCCGCTCTGTCACGGTGTTGTTTGTTTTGCCCGCCCGAGCCTTGCCGGTTTATTTTTTTGGGTTCCATTTTAAATAAAACCTGCAATCCATCTCTCTGCTTGCTCCCTGCCTTTATTTCTGCTAACCCTGACAGATTCTTCCAGCCGTGTGTTTGTGTGTAGCTTCAGGGATTTCTAAGGTATAATGTTGTTATCACTGCTTCTAAAAGAGTGGTTTGGACATCCTTTATTTTATCCCCCACCCATTCGAGCCAGGATTTTTTTTTAAAAGCACACTTTAGTGTCTGTTAAGAAATGTGTAAAAATTGTTTGATGAAAGGGTTTGCTATTAAAAAATGGCTAAATTACTGTCAAATATGGGTTTTTACTGACCAAGTCAGCAGCTAATATTAACTACTAATTTTGTGTTTGTAAATGCTTATCTGTATTTTTAAATTCTACTTAAAGTTGCTGAAGTCCTTAGACAATTTTCATTATAATGTTCCAGTACTTATATTTGGGTCTTGAAGGGTTCTGCTCCCTGTATTTGAAACATTAACAGTGTAGCTGACTACAGATTTTATAGTTTATGCTAAGGTTCAAGAACAATCATTTTTCTCTTCGATGAACATTTGCCATAAATTTTATTGAGCAATTATCAATTTAAGTATTAAAAACAAATAATTCACAATGACTGATGAGACACAAAATGCTAATATAGACCTAACGCACCAAGGATCTTTACATTAGGGCTTAGTAATTTACTGTTCAGTAAATTCTTTGCATTTTTTTTAGCCTGTCCTCTCACTTAAGTCTCAATTTAATTACTGTACTGTCTTTTACTTTCTAAAAGCAAAATGAAATATAGTATAAACAAGTCTATTAATTATGCTGGTGCATCGCGTCTTATTAAAATCTTAATCATATCCAAAGTATTGAATTTGAGCCATGGAATTAGATTCATTACGTTGCTGTCAGACCCACTAAAGTTGAGCTTTTTTCAGGAGCTGCTGTTAGAGACAGCTTTCTGAAACGAGACTGCGTTTAGTTTCGAGCAGCAGCAAATGTGCCAGCACATACTGGCACTAAAAAAAACTGATAGAGCTCACTTCTCTGCAAACTAAACAGCCGATCTTAGCTTTTGTGCCACATCAAATCACCTGCCAGGTGAGCTGAATATATTTAGGCAAGTTTAGGTGACTTCTTTTGAAATGTACTGATCAAATCTGACGATTTTTATCTATAGACATTGGTTTATATATTCTATACTATCTTATACACCAGGGGTCTGCAAACTTTATGATCAGAAGAGCCATTTAACGCCTTCAATCACTAAATTAAATGTGATCAGAGCCGTAGCAACCTGCTGTGATTATCAACTGGAGGCCCGTGGGCCACTTTAGATTTGTTGGAGGGGCTTTTGTGGCCATTAGGAATGACATTATAAAGCTAAAAAATAGCTAATACAGTAATTTATATTTTTAACATTTAAGACAAATGAAAAGACCAGATTCTTGTAAGTGGGGTGGGATAGTTTTTAATTAATAAAAATTATGAACTATGTAGACATGTATTTTTTTTATTTGTGGAAAAATAAAGTATAGAAATAAAGCATACAGTTAAAGTGAGTACATTTTACTCTTTGTACATGTTCCAGTATTCACATATTTGCAAAAGACATGACAGGAAAACTGTTAAAACTAGTCCTTTTTAGTCATTTGTATAACATCCAATAAAATTCAGTTTTCCATTAGTTTTGGTCAAAGCTTGAAAGAGCCACTGCGGAGGAACCAAAGAGCCGCATGTGACTCCAGAGCCGCAGGTTGCAAACCCCTGTGATGATACACTGTCAGCTGGAGACAAATCTTTGTTTTTGTTTAAAAAAAAAAAAAAAAAAAAAAACTTGGCCAATAAAAATTAAGATATTTATTACAATCTTTTTTTTTTTTTTAAGATAATGGTAATACATTTTTGTGGCATGATGTGATAGTCAGATTTTTTTTTTTGTCAGTTTATGTAACTTTCATTAAAATCTTATTTTGTGTCATTATGTTCTCCTCTGAGCATTTCTTCAGGTTTAACTGGAGACCTAATATGTCTTAAAATTAATGTTGATGGGATTTTTTTTTTTATAGCCTGGTAGTTCTTTTTTCGTGAGGAGACCTGAGTTTGGGCCCCAGATGTCACCGTTTGATTAGCTTTTAGTGACAAAAGGAACTACTACCGTTTCTGTTTTCACCCTGGAGGTGATCCTTTGTGTTTGGAGCTTGTTCAGCATCCGTATCATTAAAATCAAATGGATTCTACACGATAAAACAGAAAGAGCCGAGACCAAAGGTTTCCTTGTAGAAAATTACATTGTATAAAGATAATTCCTTTTTTCACTGTTACTGCCAATCTTATAAAGTCCACAACACAAAATGTCACATTATTTATAAATAAGCATTTGTAGTCCTAAATGTTTCAGCTGTAAAATAAATGCACAATGTGACTACAAGCTTTTCTTATTCAGCTATTGCCTACAAGCTCAAGGGTTTAACTATCCACACAGCTCAACGTGCTCTCTGTTTCTTAGTCTTGTATTTCACCATAATTGACAGGATCCATTTCAAATCCTGACAGCTGGCAGACAAGGCAACAAGCCCAACAATTGTAAAACCAAATGTGACCCTGAACCATGTCCTGCTGTCTCTGCTGATACGCCCCAAGTGAACCGGTCACTGGTTCTCTCAGATTGTACTTCTTTTCTCACGACTCACGGGAGACGGAACGACCTCTCCACTGGAGTCAAGTAAAAGTTTTATAGCATGAAAACCTGTCTCTTTAAAAGGATTTCCCCTCCTCCTCAACCACAGACAAATTAAACTGAACAGTTCCAGCATGTTTCTGTAGTCAGGCTTTGTGTACAACAATTATTGCTCTCTGCTGTACCCGTGTCTGTATGTTTGTGTTTGTGTGTCATGAACCACTGGTACCATTGTTTTACAAAATATGCAGGAAATAATCAGTAAATGTACTTTGTACCTCAACAATCGATTAACTGTAGGAGCCACCTCAATTAAAAATGGCCGTCACAGCCAACAGCTTCACGTGGCCAGCATGGGACCAAACCGAATTAAAATCTGGATGAAAAAGGTCCTGGTGGGCTCCAGAGAGAACGCCGGACCTACGACTGTGCATCCCTGCTCAGAAGACCTCGTGGGCCAACTAACAGCTCTGGAGTTCGCCGATGGGTCTGGAGGTCCCATTCTGGTCCGGTTCCGTGCGGCTCTGTGCACCCGCTGTGCGCTAAAGTCACTGTAAAGGACCAAACTTTTTTTTTTTTTTTTTTTTTTTTGATCAGATCATAACTTACCCTCTAGTATTTCAGAGGAGGGCAATGGGGCTTCTGGGTGAGGCCCTGTTGGCTCCTGGGAAATGTAGTCGGTGATACAGCGGTGATACAGTATAGGCTTATTGATAGAAAACTACAAAATGGCAGTGCCTGTCAGAAGTATTTTTATATTTTCATTAACTTTTTACTGTATCTAGTGCTGCCCCAATCATGTGAATATTATTAAAGTTGACAAAAACATGTTGCATACTTTAAAAAAAAAAAAAATTCCTTGTGTTCCAACTTACTTTGAAAACCTCGAAAGAGCAAGTCAGCAAAAGTTGAACCACAAAGTAACGAGGGACTACTTTATTTATTTCATTCTTGTATTTGTCACGTCACTTTGTGTGAAAGCCATAAATTGTGTTTGTTTCACATGGTGGATTTATATAAACGAGTATTTTCAGGGTGAGCACACATTTTCATCTTTTCAGTACCTGCTTGCACTCTCGTCTTACCCTCCTCATTATTCCCTACTGTGGAAAAGCAACAGCAGATATTGACCTAAAACTTGTTGTGGTAGTAGCTGAGCCTGATGTCCAACACATATTGTGAGTGCTAACAGATTGCAAAAGATTTTTCTTTAAATTTTGTCATCTATTTGTAGGAAACACCTATTTAACAACAACACATTGTGTATTGGATTAATCAATTGCTTTGCTGCCCTTTTTTGTTGTTTTGTTCTGTGGCGCTGGAAATTTAACTACCGGTCAGATTGTTGGATATTTAGTTCTATGTGTTGTCTGCTAAGCTTCTATATTTATTTCAAATTATTTTTTTAAACCATTTGGAGTAATTTTCTTGAAATGGAATGCTGTATTCCGCATTACATTATAAGTTTTGCCACCTTGTAGCTAACTCCAGCATGTGAGAAAGTAATGTATTTAAATTTATGTCAAGCTGTCTTTTCTTGTAAACCCATCACTGATAAAGATGTTTTTGCTTCACGGCATGGATCACCTCCTAAACTTTCAGCTTGAGCAAGACGGGGAAAACTCAGGAGTACGTGTGCTTTTGATGAGAGTTTAACTCACAGCCGTTAGTGGCAAATATGTAAGATTATTTATTACAGCATGGAAATCTCCCAAAAAGAAAAATCGACCTTCAGGTTGGTGATGATCTCTGGTGAACTTCATAAATCAGTATTATGGGTCCATTGCATGTTCATTTGTGTGTTCGCTCATATTTTAATATTTTACATCTCCGTATTATAGAACAACATTTAAATAACAATCTTTTACAAACACACTTTAAAGGCAGCTTTTTGAGAAAGTTTGAACTCTTAAATCAACTTTTAATGCTACTAAAACAAGTTTAGTATTTTTATTCATCTTTAATTATTTCAAAGTACAAATATTTATGGGAAACCAACAAACAAATATTTGCACAACCCACGACTGAAGAAACAGCAAGACGAATGAGAGCCTCCACAGAATTTATTTTATTTTTTTCATGTTGATATATGTGCATTTTACTGCCTCCAACATAAAGCTAATTCTAGATAAAAGCTCAACATCCTTTTTATGTACCAAGAAAGACATGAAAAAGCATGAAATAAAAATAAAAACATCACAATGTGCAGCTTGTAGTCATATTACTTTAACCTTTTCACTAAACAATTAAATAAATGGCATTACTGGCACCAGATGCTTTAAAGACATAAAATCAAAGCTGCCATGAATCATTCTCCCTGGATTTATTTTATTTCTGTCATTCAACTTAAAAATTAACTAAAGAAAATTGTTTATTTTTCATTTGTTTTGCTCCTTGCCCTAAATTCACTGCCATATAAAACCATTTGGACAATGCAAAACTATAACATGATTAAAGTGCACGTCATCTGTTTGCAAATTGACTTTTTAAGTTGTTGTTTTCATGGTTATTTTTTTAAGATGAAGCAGTGCACCAGCTTGAAAGAGGCTGAAATTAGTCAAATATGCTCTAGAGTTTGTCTAAATAAGTGTGCACGTGTTCATAGTTCAATTCCCTTCAGAAATATCTGATTTAGGAACAGACAGTTTGTTTTCACATGTTTTTTTATCCTCTTTAATTTGTGTTTGGATTGCTGAGAAGACAAATGATGCAAGTCTGCGAGCAAACCTAAATTCAATGACACTTTCTGTACCAAGAAACCTCAGAGGTGAGCAATAATGGTGTTTTAGGCAGAATGGTTTGTCTAGTTCCTCCGTGACTTTCTTCATTCTGATTAGAATCAATAGTGATGAGGCGTTAAAGTGAATTATCTTCACAGACATCTAAAAGCAGCCTCATTAACGCGTAAGAGCAATGTGTCTGACATCAGAAGGGTTCTGCTGATCTTGGAGGAGAGATGAGCCATTTATTACACTCTGGAGAAATTAGCATGCTTTAAAATTCCTCCCACAGTCTTACCAAAATCTGCTTGTTCCCTCATTTCTGAGTATTTCTGTCCTGTTTCATAATACAGCAATTAGCTGAAAGTTATTCTCAGTCATGATGTTAACCATGTGTCCTGTTGCAAAAAGAAAAAAAATCAAAGCAGGTTGTGCAAATTTAAATGATTCAATCTGATTAAATTCCATGCCCTTTTAATTAGAACTGGAGTAGAGGCTGGTGTCTGTCATGCTGTTTCTGTGCAGGAATAGTAAGCTACAATTAAAAACAGGAATTAAACTGTGATTTAAAGTATTCATCAGGTTTCTACAAAATATGAAATTTAATCATTATATTAGTGCAGGTCATACCATGAACATAGAATATCTATGTTATTATGGTATGGATTAGGAATGTGCATCTCTGGTCCAGAGATTTTTTTTTTCTTTTTCTTTTTTAATCTGTTCTGAAGCAAACACAATGTTTATCTCGATACAATACCAACAATCTCACTCATTAAAGATTCATGGGCAGCACAAACCGATTTAACGTGATGCAGTTTTATCACAAAATGACTCAGTTCAATACTGGTTTGATTCAACATATTCAGATTCAATTCAACATAATAAAACAAAGCAAAGAAATTAATGAGGCTAATTATTTACTGCCTAATAAAAAAAAAAAGTGACCGCTCACACACAAGTCTTGTTTTAAATTTGCAAAATATTTTCATGAAAACTGAATTGCAATTAATTAATTTAATAATACATCCTTTAAGTATATTTTCAGTGTTTGTTTCCGTCATCTGCGCTGCTGCAATTCTTCTCCCAACCAGTAGTTGTCAGTAATGAGAAATAGTCATACAAAGCCAAAACTGAAGAAATGTCCATTTTAAAAACGCAGAGAGAATCTGTTCTTCAAACACAAACATTGCATAAACTGATGACTTTTCTGACTATTTTTATAATGAGCACCTGTGTGCAGAAAATAAATTGATTTATACTCACGGCTGGTATGGCCTAGTCTGGCTGCCCTAAGGAACTCCCATTGATTAACTTTTATTTACAAGGCACTACTTGGACCGCCGGCCTATATTTGTACTGCAATTACACTGAGAAATGTTGACTCATACTTTTCACTCACACGATTTACTGCTTCTTTTTGTCCCTTTTGCTCGTACTGAATTGGATAAGACGGCTTTTGTTCACTCCGCTCCCTCTTCTTGGAACTTGCTACAAGAAACTCTGAGACTGAGTTCATCTCACATCCAAACCAAAAGTTATGGAGGCCAATTCAATGACATGTACTTGTTTTTATAGCTAACTTGTTTTATAGTACCTATTTTTTATAGCTTGACATTTTCTTTTAACTGTGTAATTTTGTGAGTGAGTGCGTGCGTGCGTGCGTGCGTGCGTGCGTGCGTGCGTGCGTGTGTGTGTGTGTGTGTGTGTGTAGGTTTTCAATCTCAATGTTTTTTAATCATGGTAAAATGAAGGTACAATAAAAATAAACACATCTAGGTTTAATCTCAAAACTGCGTCAGTACATGGCTATAAAGTCAGCTCATGTGTGTGCACATCCATGAATGGGTGCAATTTGGTAAATTTTGCATAACCTTTATCCATCTTTGAAATTTTTATAAGCTAAAACCCGGTTTTGTTTTTCATATTATTGTACACCCCACTTGGCATTTTGATTAGATCACACAGTATACCATCATAGGAAGAATTCCTTTTTAGATGAAGTCTGTAGTTGGGCTTGGTTTTGGGTTTCTTGAGTTATTCCTTTAGTTATGCTGCTATAGGCTTGGACTGATGAAAGTAATACCGGACTAGTTTATTCCTCTGCCCCACTGCCTCAGTCGCCTGATGGTTTGCCACAATCTTCTTTGAGCAAATCGAGAGTCTCTATCCAAGGCCTCACCAAACTCTTCCCACATCTGAACCTTTGCTTCAACAGCCACGGATACAGCCTGCTAGCCTGTCAGTATTCAGCTGCCTCTGGAGTCAGCTAAAGAGACCTGACAGGACTCTTTCTTGAGCTTGATGTCTTCTTTACCCAGGTGGCCACCACCAAGTTTGAGGATGTCCACCACGAGATGCACCAACAACATTGTGGCCACAGCCAGGGCAGCCCATCGACAATGGCTAACGTGGCCCAGTCAGTACACACTATTACATAAAATCATATAGGGTACTTACCCTCCATAATTAACCAAATAAAAGAAGGAATGGCTTGTTTTTGACTGGCTTTTATCTATAATGGGATGCTTATTTGCATTTATTAAACATTTGATTTTTAAAATGTGTTTCTTTAAGGTCATTTTCACACAAGACAGTCCGGTAGACACTGTTCAATTGGGGACCAAAATTCGGAACATTTGTTTACATTTTCAGCTGGTGCGGTTCGGATTCACACTGCACTGAGTCAATGGAGCCAACCTGTTCCCCCCCTCGCCTGTGGTGGCGCTGCACCATGAACTACTGAAGGAAACAACACGAAAACCTCTGAAGAAGACACTGAACGCAACTTACTTCTGGAAATAAAAACAAAAATGGGGGGACGTCAAATTTGAGCAGTTTTAGGATTTCGGTTTTGTTTGTGACACATGTGCCAAACAAACATTTTTCAACAATGGACTCATGAGCAGAAGATGAGGCAGAAGACCATGGAGAATGTTGGTTTTCACACAAGGCGTCTGACGGCTCCGTATGAGGTAAGTGAAATGCGCGTTTGTTTGCCCTGCACTGTAGTCCACTTCCTGCTTTTGGAGCGGTCAGCTTGCATTTACAATGCACTCAAACCGCGCTAGATTTCACTTCAACCGAACCGAGACCGGGGTATTTAAGCAGACCAGAGTTCGTTTTTTCGGTCTGCATCAGATTTCAATTGTGCATTCACACCTCCCCAAATGAACCGGACTTTCTAGGCAAACGGACTAGAGTTCGATTAAAGCGGACTAAAAAGTCCTGGTGTGAATGCATCCTAAAGGGTCATTCTGGTCTATGCTTTCCCATCCTTATCTATTACTCTTTTCCAATACAGTTTACAAATATTTGCATTGCACCTTTTGCAATTCCAATAATAAAGTGCTATTCACATAATAATTTGTGTTTCTTTAGCATAATGTGTCTGCAGCCTCATCCAAAATTGCTTCGATGCACCCTGTGCCTCGTTCGACTTTCAATCAATTGAGCTAGTGGAGTACGAAAATCTCCAGCAACAAGGTTTGAATAAACAAGAGGCGAATCCCATCTCAAGCTCAGTTTCTCAAGCATTACTTTGAGCAAGTTTTAATCTCTCGTGAAGTGAGTGAACTTTAACATGCACCGAGATCTTGTTTTAATTGACTACTCCTCCTTTCAAGTCTCATCTACTGCACTTCTAACATCCTGATGGTGAACACCAGCTGCTCATACTGATAAAAGAAGAGCACTAAAAGGCTCTTCGGTGTAAAGTTCAGACAACCTATGCAGCGATATTTCTGAGCATGCATTATAAAATGCCAAGAAGCTATCTTTAGTCAATAGTTTATTGATACAGATCGGGTGAGATGGATGTTCAGTTAGCAGATCGTCAATGATCGCCATGCGAGAGGTTACTTCATGTCATGATCTGCTTTAATCCACATCTTTCAGACAAACTCACTCTAGAAGGCTGTTCATCTGAAATAAAACATTTAAAATACCCCATTTATATTTTGCTGCAGAAAATTAAGAGCTGTTTGTTTGTTTACCAGATGAATTTTGTTGAAACTCTTTTTAAAAAGTACCTGTAATCATTGGGTGTACATCTGAATAACTTCTGGAGTCACTTAAATTCAACTTGGCCTCCATAGATAATCAATCGTAGCTAACAAAACTATGATTTTAGCCCAGCTACACACTATTACTGCGCTAGAAATCCATGTGGTAGTAGATGAGAATCATGCTGACAGATCAAGGGATATACGATTTTGTCAAAAGTGCTAAAGTTTAGCAGCTGAACTCTGTCATTTCTCAACATAAAATGATTGCAGTTCAAGTCTTACATGAAGGAATGATCAACCTTTGATTGAAATAATTTTTCATTTACTCCAGAATTCTGAGTCATCTCAACTCACCACATATTACACATTTGGCTTTTCTAAAATATATACTAATAACAGATGTTACCAAGTATCCAGTTAAACATTTTAATAATTCATTCTTTTATTTTCCCATGTATTTCAGAATTTTATTTATCTGGAGTTCTACCAAACCGCACATTCAGATTCAGGACTTTCACTCAGAAAATGACAGGTTTATTTTTACTCCTGCTCTAACCGAGTTTTGTTTCTATTTGGTGCTTTAAAAAAAAAATTTCTGTCAGTGCTGATTATATTAATTCCTACTCCTAGAAGGTAATTCAACAGCTTTTGTAGTAAATCAAATGCATTTGGCTTCTGAGTCCAGCGTAACAGCTTGATACAAACCTGAGCCAAATTGAGTAATGCTTTGTGACTCAGTCTCCCAAGAAAAATCTAAAAGTGTTTTTTTAGGAGATTTGTGACTCAGCCTCCCAAGAAAAATATAAAAGTGGTTTTTTTAGGAGACAGCTGCCTCTCAAGAGCCTTAAACCTGAATTTATGGTTTTATATTTGTTGTATGCCATTAATTATTGCATACTTAGTAATTATGAAACTTTTATCAAGTGTTTTTTGAATCACATCAGCTTTCAGCTCAAGGCCATTTTAACTGCCAGAATCATTTTCTATACAGTATTGTAAGTGGCTTCAAGTCAGATCTACTTGTGAACACATGGACCGGTGGTCCAACACGAGACAGTGAGACACTGATCCGACACACGTCAACTCTCAGCAGCCCAAAGTCAACCAACGTCAACCAAACCATGTTTTAAAAATATTTTGAAGACTTTGACAATTACAACTGGAAATCTAAATGTCAGAACATGAAGATCAACAGAGTGAAACACAAAAGAAATGTGAACGTGAAAGTTGCCAACTGATGGAAAAACAAAGCGCAACCAAAAATCCTGATGCATGCTCAAAACCAGATGTTTAAAATCAGAGTCAGACAATATTAAGACTGAGCAGCAACTCTGGTGCTTTACAGATTTAAAAGTTAAGAGTTTACTAAATAAAATGCTTGTTGTGATCCCACTACACATGCTAACTTACAGTAAATGTTATAAAGCCGTATGATGTAAACATGTTTTAATCTCTAATTTTGTTGGAGACTAATCACGTGTCCCTTGTTTTGGACACAATCTGTTCAAAAACTTTTCTTTGTAGAGGAAAATGTTTTTATCTGTTTTTTTTTTTTTTTTTTTATTACTTATTT
>JARVLU010000179.1:16819063-16830318 GCA_031762415.1 Simpsonichthys santanae | reverse complement strand
TCATATCTTAGATCTTATTACTGTTTTTCTTTTGCATTTTATTGTTGGATGTAACTGGGACCCTGTGTACATAATTTTGTTCCATCACATGTACCACATGGGATGCGAATGACAAATAAAGAACATTGAATCCTTGATATTATCCCCCGCTAAAAGCTGTGTTAATAGTATTAAAACATTCCTCTCCTTTTTTAAATTCTTCTTTTTTTGTGTGGGAACTGATTTTACACGTGAACTTTCTTGTGCATGTGTTAGGCCCCAAATGCCTGTTTTTATGCAGCAAAGCCTCAAGTACTGTATTTTTCTGACAATAAGGTGAACTTAAAATCTTTTGATTTTCTCAAAAAATGACAGTGAGCCTTATAATCCAGTACGCCTTATGTGTTAATTCTGATTGTGCTTATTGACCTCAAACAGATTTTATGTGTTACCACTGAACAACGATGAGCGTTATTGTGAATGAGTTGAATACAATTTGACTTATCTGACTGTTTTGTTTCGCTTAATGCGCCTTATAGTCAGAAAAATACGGTACTTGGTCAAGTCAAATCACAAGAACGTAAAAACTACAAAAATAATGAGTTTTTTGTGTTTGTTTTTTAGAAACTCATTTAAATCAGTAAACAGTCTTTTAAAGGACGTCTGGCCTCACCTATACAAAATGCTTCAATGTCAGAGGTGCAGCCAGCAGATCAATAATCCAGTTCAACAGCTTTAGTGACTCCGTTCACACAAACAGAGCGAATTCCAACTGTAGCCAATGCTTTTACCACACTTTGATAACCAAGGAGGACAGGTGGCTCAGCTGTGCAATGGAAGAACTGAATCTAGTTCTTATTGCACTTGCAGCAAGCAACGGTTGAAGCAATCACGTCCTATAAACAACTTGTCTATCACAGGAAGGACGGGTAAGTCATGTTTCACCATGCAGATCATCACCTGTCTTACAAATCTTTCTTCTAACAAGTAGCAAACGTTGGGTCCTTAAAAACATTTCTGTTCAAAATGATGCGTTGTTACAGAGAAATATCTTAACACAACAAAACACAGTGGTTTAACTAAATTAATTTCTAACGAGTTTGCCAACTTGTACATAGCAAGTGGGTTTTACACCACTGCCATAAACAGCATTCATTAAAGTTTCTAACTTATCAAGGATGTTGACGTGTTTGACGGTGAGCAGCGGTATTACTTAACTGCTGATTTGTAGAGGAAGGTGGTTAAAAAAAAAAAAAAAAAAAAAAAAACTTTGATAAATAACCAAGAAGACAACCAAATCCCAGCAGGGAGAATTTGTATTGGGAGAGGTGATAACAGGTGTGCTGATTACCAACAGGCTGCAGGTGTTGTGAAGAGAGTTGGATGGAAGTCATCTAGTGGTAATGGTAGAACAAGAAACACTCAGGAATATACTGGTAAATAAAATAAAGAATTAAAAAAATATGTAAAAACATATGACAACAAATGTATGAATGTAATTTCTGATGGTGTTGGGGGATCAAAGAAAAACAGTCACTAAAATATGGACTATAACTATTGTAAGTACAGGGATTTAAAAATTATATACAGTATATATATTATTGGAGTATATATTTCAAGAAAAATAATGAGACTGATGGGATTTTCATGTTCTAGCTCCTCACTTGTTTTATTATACAGAAATCCTACAGTGTATTGTTTTTAATATGTTCTGTCAGGGTAAATTTAGGTTTACATTTTAACTGAGCAACATGATCATATTAGCTACTTCCATTGGCAGCGCATTTTATGAGCGTAGTTTTGATTATTTTACAACTAAGCAAGATTTACTTTTGGCTCGCAGGACCATTTTTATTCAAACACAGATGAAAGCTACAGTACACCATGCTCTGGGTTGCAATAAATTTCCGTTCGGATAATTTAGCTCAAATAGAGTTAGTAGCAACTCCAGGCGGAGCGCATCGTTTATTTGGGGCATTGGTGCAATATTAACAAGTCTCAAGTGGCTTTCAGACATGAATATCTTCCTTTGTCAACATATTAAAAACACATTTTGGAGCTGGCGCATGATGATATAATAATCCTGTTCCTCTGGGTTCTCAGGAGCTGAATTTAATTTGTCGGCATGTGAATGAATCACTTTGTTAAAAGTGTTGCTTCACATTTTGGATCCTCATTTTTGTATTTTTTATTTTATTTATTTACAAAGCACCTCCTCAAAGCATGGAGTTCAACATTAGCTCAGAAAAATGCCTTGGTGGAGGAAAATAAATCAAAATAAAGACAACACAATAGCACAATTCTCTAACAGGCGTTTAAAAGCTTGTTTTCCTTTTGATATTCAAGACATCCTGGGCGCTTCATCAGTAATGTTTTGTCCAGTAATGAACACATTTTACTCCCCATTCTCCTGCACATAGAAGAAAAGATAATTTTATTATGAGCCAGAAGCAGCTAAGACCTCCCGTCCTGGCTGCTGTCACAAGACCTTTCCCTCGTCTTACCACACCAATTGAAAGATACGTGAAAGTAAAGTTTTTACTATTAGAGAGTCATTTAGTCATTCAATAAAGACATTTTCGACCGTGAGCATCCAAGTATAGGCTTACAACGTTCATCGAGCAGCACAGAAATCAATATACGTAAAGGCTTTGTTCAGAAGCTAAGTGGAAAATTCCAAAGTCAAGCCATGTTTTATATTTCCGGTATCATATGAGGTTAAACAGTTATTATCATTATTTGTGCTCGCTAACTTCTTTGTCTTTTGCTTGCAGGCTATCTGGATGCAGAATGAACAGGCTGGTTAAAGCAAAGACAGAATAGTGTGCAGCATCAAACCGAGGAGTTTAAAAACAAAACTACGTCTGAGCAAGAAGGAGGGGAATTTAAAAACACAAGTTTTGGTTCCATCCGTCAGGTTGTTTGAGCGGCAGCCTCATTTGGCTGGTACCAACTCAACCCGAGCACAGCCTGTGCTTCCAGAAACAGCCAAGTGAGCTGTCACTTTCAATATGTTTATTTATTGTCATCTCAGGAAGACTGCAGGAATGGGAAGACAGCTAGTTTGAATTGATTGTCCAACGCAAACACATGGAGGAACAGAAACGGGAGCAAGGCATTGAGAATCGCAGTGGCTGCATGTGTGGACTCACTTTTTTTTTGCTGCTCCTTGCTGATCTAAATTCTGTATCTGAAGATATTTTCTTTAGGAACTGATTTGCTTTTAGCATATTCAGACCACAAAGAACCAGCTTTACAGAACATGAAGGATCAGTGGGAAACTTGACAGCATGTTAACCTGGAGTAGTTATTTTTTTTTTAGCTTTTGAAACTATATCTTTTAATAGCTTGTATATTTTAGGATTAATATGACAGTCAGACAAGATCCGTGTATTTCTCAGCTTTATTTAATGGAAATTTAGGACGTTGATGAGCCAGTTGGTCAACTACTTGCCTTTAATGAGAGATTATTGTGACGCATGTTCACTTCCTGTTTTTACTGATACTGTCCACATGGATGATGGTTTTATGAATAGTGGTTCAAATCTAAAGGCCCCTTTTGTGTTAAATAAGCGTCTTAGTGCCGTGTGTCACTCTTGTTTAGCCTGAAAACTGAAAAAAATGACATTTTGTCAAGGCCATCGTATTAAAGCTGATGTTTTGTCATGCTGTTGTTGCTGCTGTTCATATTGAATAGACAACTGAGGGCTGTTTTTTTTTATTAGATCCAGATCATTGTTACAGATAAACAGGGACAATATATTTACAGGGGATTTTATTATTCTATTGTAAATAAGATGATGTTTCATGCTCAAACTTATATTTGATGGCTGTCATGCCTATACTGTATATTTGTTTTAATTATGACAGTTTTTATATTTACCGTACTTTAAGTGTTTGATAACAGAAATTATTTTGATTTAGAGGATCTTTGTAACTATTTTTGCATTTTGAGTTTATTCCTATGTTGTTGTTGTTTTTTTTTTTTTTAGTATAAGGTTTCAGTTTTATTCTCTATTGATCATCTAAGCCATAGATGACCTCAGCCTTGCTCAGCTCCTCACTCACCTGTTTCTCAAAAACAATCACTGGATGTACATCTACAATAACCCATTTCAAAATGACCACCACAACTCATAAAACCTAGCAAACACAACGTGTCTATAACTCAGTCACCTTTACAGATATTAGGCTAAACTTTGGCATGGTAGTAGCTGAGAGTTATTCCCAACTCACATTTTGAGCTCCAACAAATTGCTTGAGATTTTGCACTTGAAACGGCACATAACATTTTTCAAGGTTGAACCAGAATAACTACAACTCCATTTCTCAACATGAGATAATCTTAGTTTAAACATCTGTCTTCTCTAAGTCAGTTATCATATATAAAAATTAAAACATGCTTTAGCAACAAGCAGATAGAGAAAAAACAAAAACTGAACTGAGTGAACGTGCACAAGAAACTTCTCTTATTTGATATTGGCAGACTTTATACACTTTGAAGAAAGATGGCCATGCCAATGACTCAGCAGGTGTCTCCTGTTTAAATAGGTGTGTGTGTGCGCGCGAGTGTGTGTGGTGTGTGTGTGAGAGTGAGAGAAGCCATAAAAAGAAAAAGGACAATACAAGCAGACACTGATGTCAATAACCTGAACAAAAGCCTCCCGTGTTTTTTCTTCAGGCGCACTTGGTTCATTAAGAACCTGCTGTAGCTGGAGGCATTTTATTGATCTCAAGTCAGTAATTACTGACTGGAAATGACAAGTTAGGCTGCAAATATCTTAAGACAAATGTAACAAGACTTCACAGTTGAGGGGGTGAAAAAAAGTTAAACTGTTTTAGCATCATACGATTCTGCCATTAATGTGCAAACTCATTCTCATTCTGTGTTAAACCTGCAAAAAATGACAATGACTAATAGGCAAACTGCTTTTATTTGACTTTTTGTTTATTTCTGTTTAAATCATAAGCATCTGATTGGATTATTCCTGAATTAAACTACCGGTAGGTTTACTTCGAAAGGGTAACTTCTATTGTATCAAGGGGCAACTCCTTTATCAGCAGTTTTTGAATTTCTGCAGCATTTTTTGCACGTTTTTGGTTTTATGATTTGGAAGTTAGTGCCCCTCCTGTTCCAATCAAAAGCAACAGATGGAAAACTAACCAGTGGTGACCCCAAGGACAGCACAATGAGCATATCTCAGTAATTTCAGGGTTGATCTCCCCTCTGTAAGTTGGTCATTGTAAAAAAGGTGTCTAAAAATAAGCATATTTCCCTTCAACTTAATGAATAACCTGTACATCAAGCTCACTGTAAACAGCTAAACACACAGAACACTAGAATTGGTCTCAGTGTTATTTGAAACTTGAGCAGAGAACTGAACAAAAAAAAGCAAAGAACAATTTCTCACAGACTTATGATCCAGAAATATTGTAAAGATAAAAATGTCAACAGCTCCTCCATGTTTTTCAAACAAGAGAGGCCACGAGAGGAAGAAACGAGACAGAGTGCATTGAGCTGGAAGGTTTTACTGCGGCTTATGTCATAAAAATATTTTTTACAATGGCAACAAAACAAATGTCAAAAAGCGATCAAAGACTGCCTGGAGGAATAAGAACAAGCAGCCAGCACAAGCAGTGTTCCTGTCTGCACTCACGCTAAAAGCACAGAGATTAATCAGGGGGTGACACCTGGACGAGGGTGTGTCATATGCACCTGTATGGAAATATTTTGAATCAATATTTAACATACTTTCATAATTTCAAAACTAAATTAAATAAATCTCAGTTCAAACAGTCATGGAGAAATTTTTGACAAAATGACAAATGATAAACAAGCACATTGTTGTCATTCTGTGAGTTTTACTGATACATGTTGGCAGAACCTATTTTTATATTTATCCTTAGCTGTAATGTTAAGGCTATTTTAATTTAGTCCATTTTTAAGTTTTAAAAGACTATTTAAATTGTAATAATGTCCATTTCTGTGACCTTCCCAACTGTCTGTACAAACATAATTCTATCAATTTATGCATCAAGTACTCTGAATTAATTTAAAAACTTTAAAGACGGAGGCCCAGTTTTGGCCCAGAAAGATTCTTCTGGGGATCAATGGGCTTCAGAGTAACAGATGATGATGACTGTCTGCTGTCAAGGTTACAAGGTTGTTCATTTATCTTTGCAGATGTCTTTAAACATGCAGGTCACTGGACCTCAACACAGCCACTGAGATCTGTACAAAACATGCCAGTTCGCACTAACTAAAGACAAAGCATCATTATCTCAGCACAGTTAAACACTAACAGCAGCGCCACACTGTTTTTATTGCTAGCACTCGTTTAATTAGCTCTCCTCACAAATATACTATCACAAACATTAGCTACATCTTTACTCCTTAAACCAAAGAAAAAGGGTTGGAAAATGTTACAACCATTCCTATTTTTTTTTTTTTTCTTCTTCTGAATTTTAAGGTGAAACGCGATGACAAGTCCTGCCTTAACTCTGAGCTGTTGAATTACAAGCAACATGTGAGTTGACTGCTGAGGTGGCTAAAGGCTGAGCCCTGACCTCGGGGTCTGAGCAGACTCGTCTGTTCGTGTGACCCTGGCATTATTGATGTGATGGATTGTTTGTGTGTTGCCCGTGATGTGCACGAGACAGCGTGCAACACCCATTTTTCAACCTGAAATGCTCTGACATGCTTCTGTAATTTATCAAGATCTTTTTTTTTTTTTTTTACTTCTTTTGTCTGGATGGCAGCATTCAGATTAAAAAAAGCAGCAAATACAATGACCATTTATTTTTAAATCCAAACAGGTAAATGTTATTCTCATTGTTTGAGTGATTTATCATTAAAAAAAGAAAGGTTAATGAGGAGAAAATCAAATTACTACAATTCTGCATATATCAGTTTGTAAGAAGTAACGCAATAGTTCAAATCATTTAAAGTGAGGTTTTGGTGAAAAATTGTTACAAATAAGTATGTTACCTGTTGTAGATAGCATTTGGACTTTTTTTCTCCTCTTGGCTGCTTCCTCCTTCAGGGGTCGCCAAAAAGTTTGAGAATTATTTTACACTAGATGCTTTTCCTGATGCAGCAACAGACCACTGCGCTTGGATCTATCTATGATAGTGCACCCGGGGGAGCAGATGGGGGTGTTAAGTGTCTTCCTCAAGGACCAGAGTGGGGCAAATGAGATTTTAGGCTGGTATAGGTGGCCCAGATTTTTGATGTTACAGTTAGCAGGGGGGTTTGAACTAGTGAGCTTCCGATCACAGGTTCACTTCTCTAGCCTCTGCACCACCACTCCCATATAGGTCTTGAATAACACCAGTATAATGAATAAAGTTAAATTCTGACCAAACTTACAAGGTAGCGTCTCATCTGACTGGAGCCGACTAAAGTGAACAGATGTTCATTCAAGTTCATGCAAATGTTTTATTTTATTTTATTTTTTTTTTATAAACCTAAACAGTGTCATCATTACCCTGTTTAGGTTTATTTGCATGAAGAATAGAGGGTAAAAAGTAGGACAATGGTGTAAATAGTATTTGCAAAACTGCTATATATTTTATTTCTTTTTAAAGATTGGAGTTATTCTAAGAAGGCTTAAGTCATGAACTGGCTCAGTTTAGCCATTAGCTCTTCAATCTGATTAGGATTAAACTGTTTCTTTAAACATGGGACACTCAAGGAGTTATCTTGTTGAACATGTTTATTTATAACCTTCCCTATAACTTCTCTTTCCTTTAACCTCATATCAAGAGTGGTCTCCCTTTGTTTTCATTCATTGTATGGGCTCCTTTTCAGCTCTTACATCATTGCAAATTAAAACTGCAAATGCATTTTTATTTCATAAAGAGACAATTGCATCAATGTTTCTGCAAGGATACATATTTAGAACCAAGAAGGTTCAGTTTGATGTGTGGGTGTCTGAGGCTTTACGGTCTTTCCCCCTCCATGCCAACGCTCCTTTGTTAAGCAATTAAAAAAAAGCTGAAGTTTATGATTCAAAGCTTGACTCTTTAAGAATCTTTACATCTGCTACATTTAGATCCCTTTTTAAAAGAGTACCTAGTCTTCCAGTGATGTGTCAAACCAAACACCAACAAAGCTGTAAAGTCAATACGGACAAGGAAAAGTCACTTTGCTTCTGCAGTCAGGTAAATCGGCAATGTGACACATTCCTACAGCGCTGTGCAGAGCTGTTATGAAAGAAGTACCAGCATATAGGAAATAATTTTAATTTTATCCAAAAATAAACAAAAAAGTGCATTTGCTTCAACCATAATCAGCACACAGCATCAGGAAGGGGTCTGTGTACAAAACCTAAATTATACTATAAAAACATGACACTAAAATGTTTCACTTACTGGATGTACATCCTTAGTGGTGTTGGAGTCAATAGTAATATTAATCTGTTTATTTCCAACAACAAAATTATCTTAAAGCCTGCAAGTGTTTTCCTCAGACAGGAAACTTCCTGTCAATGTCGATGACATATTTCTATCCCCTCAACAAGGTTATGGGTGCTCTGGTGAAGGTACATTAAATTACAGATGGCAATATGCTTCTGAAAAAGCAATTGGGAGTACAGATGACTTCTGTCAGGCTGGCACTGTGACTAATACTGACAATAACCATGCCTGGGTATGGATTGTTCTGGTTCGGACCATCGTTTACAGCAGTGATAGATTGGGAGATGGTTAGCGCAAACTGCTTTAGCACAGAGATCTTGAGCTCTCATGTTGTTACATAGTAAATGTGTCTGGAGACAGAAGAAATGTTATGTGTTTGAATAAAATTAGGAATGAATAGGTTATAAAGCCCTGAGCAATTCAACCCCTGTACAATATTTTTTGTTACACTGACACTGCATCACGGTACAGAGCCATTGATCGCCCTGTAGCATGCAGCTGCATGCAGCTATAGGCCATTGATTACTGTCTCAGCAGAAATGCAGGTCCAGGATAAAATATGCAGACAACATATTAATTACTCCATCCTAAATGACACTTCTCCTATCCAGGCAGTAAGTTAGGCAGTTTCACATTGCTGAGCCATAGCATTAAACAACAGCTACTTTAGGGATGATTTATATTAAGCCAATCAATAGCAGATCTTCTTTAAGATCAGCTTGTTTCGCTTTGACAGTAACGTGCGCGCGCACCGAAAGGAAACCGTACATTTCTTTAAAATTTAGCAAAATAAACACCTATAAAAATATATTTCTTGGCTAATATTATAGCAGAAGTGTGTCTGAGCTGAACATTATCTTTAAAAATGTTCAAATCAGCTTTATTAAATATGATCGCTACGCCTGTACGTGCACGCGCATCCATCCGCAGACAGGATGGTGGGGGCTAAGGGCCTTGCTCAGGGGCCCAGAGTGGGTGGAGGCAGGTGTAGGTGTTTCATCATTTCCACACACATTTTTATGTTGATGGTACCAGGAGTTGAACCTGCGACTTTCCGATCACTTGCCCGTCTTCTCTAACCTCTGCGCCACCACTCCCCACTATACAGTAGTTGGTGTTGGCTTGTTATGCTGCTACAGACTGATGAAGACTTTTGGATGAAAGACAAAATGTTTCTCCCTTAAAGAAACTTGTCCAGATGACATGATTTAACCTTTTTTTTGTGATAAAGGATGGATGAAATTAACTACCATAAGTAACCTCATAAAAGTGAGTGTTTGTGCTTTTGATAATATGGTAGTGTATGAGTTACAAATATCACAACTACTCCCAAGCATTATAGTATGTATAGCAAACGTGGTTTTTCCACACCTTATTAATACCATCTGGTTGGTATCAGACAACAACCCTCTTACCTTTACATGTTGTTGATGATGATGGGGTAAAACTTTTGATAGAGATGCCAAACTGACTTGGGGTGAGCTCAGAAAAATTAAGGTGTGTTGAGGTTTCATTTAATGCACACTCCTCTGACTGGGACATTTTCTCCTGATCTTCAGGGCCAGGGGTGATGGGGTCGACAGCAGCCATCTGTCTCGAAACAAACAATAATGTGACAAATATTTCAAAAGTAGGTGAACCAAAGAGTAAATGTTCTAAAGACTACGGCTTTTAAACAAAAGTAATTTAACAATTGTGCACAGCATCGTAACTAAGTCCGAAGAAACAGGACAAGGCAGTTAGCAGAATAGTTAGCAGAATGCTAACAAAACACGAGAGGCTGGCAGAAGTTGGGGGGTCAGTATGTTAAGGAGTTCTACTATTTTACTAACACGATGTTACTGTGTTAGCTGCAGCAAAATTTCGGAACAGTATTACTGTCGAGAAACATATAAAAATGATTCACCATAGGGCATTGCCGTTTATTAAAAATGGCTCTCGATTATTATTGTAACCCCAGAGGCTAGCTAAAGTGTTAAAAATAGGTAAATGATAACAAGTCTTAGTCTTACCTTTTATATTTAGGTTAAAACGTGTGTAAAAGCGATTAAAAAAGCGACTTGTATTTGTACATACGTTCAAATAAAATACAAAAATTATGTTAAAAACATCTGAAGCAGAAAGAGATTTTCAAATGTGCCTCCACACACTTCAGCTAAGATCCATTCCGTGCTCTCTGGATCACTCCGCCGAGAAGCTAAACGCACTCGTAAACACCACATTAAAAACTGAAAATAGCACATTTATTAACATCCTCCTATACTTTTGTTTTAATTTTGAAACGGTAATGATGGTGAAAAAAATAGCTATAACACATAAAACATTTATAGCTCGGAGGATCTAACTTCTACGTTTTTAACGTCTTCAAAAGACCGGAACTTTTTAATTTGAATCAACCAATGAGAAATGAGTTTTTGTACCACGTGACAAAAACGGAACATCGAGCAATCTTATTGGTTTACAAAACTAAGTGTTTTTTAGGTGCTAAATTAGATTCATAATGTCAAAATCCCACTTTTCAGAAGCATAATCTGTCATTTTGATGTTTGTGGTTATAAGAAGGAGATGGGAAACTTTTTTAAGCGATGGAGCTGAAGTGAGTCCAGCCCACTCTGCTCCATGCCTCCACCTGCTGCTGGTTGTTATGCACATTATGGAAAATAGGTGAACTGATAAAAAAAAAAAAAAATACAACTGCACCAATCTGGCATTTAGGAAAATATTAAACGTTATTTATTACAAAATTACACAGGCTAAAATTGCTGTCCCTCTGGAAATATGTATTAAGAATGGAACAGTGTGCTATGACTTGTTTTTTGTCATTCTTCCTCTTGAATTTATATATACAGTATATACAG
>JARVLU010000179.1:16804991-16815105 GCA_031762415.1 Simpsonichthys santanae | reverse complement strand
CGAACATAGTTCAATGATACAAGATATATATGTTGTGCCACTTTCTGCAAAGTTCATAAATCATGTCACAGACGCTTGAAGGTATAAGAGAGAATTTCACAAATTCATAAAAAATAGCAGGGAAACACAAACTTGGCCAGTACTAGTAATGATTAACCTTATACTGAAAGAGGTTTTCCAAATGTGTTGGGTTGTCACCTATAGAGTGAAGTGATCCTAACTGTCTGCATTTTAGAGGCAGGCAAAAGAAAAGACGAGTGGTTTTCTGGTTTGCCAGAATCCACGGTTTAATGTACAAGCAATGAAAACTACAAACAGGACAGCCCAATTATTCAAATCAAGAGTCACTCTGTGCTTGTAGTGATGAAGAAGGGCAGACTGTGCATCGATCATGTCTGTGGCTGAAGCTGAAAATGTGTTCAGGTCTAACTTTGAGATGACTCAGAAAGCTATCGGCTGGCAGTGTTTATGGCAGGTAGCCATATATAAAAACACGTGGAGGTGGCAGTAATAATTGACATGTCAGCTATGAGATAGTACCCCATCCTCTCTGAAGTTAAAAGATTCATGATGCAGTGATTCACAGACATTTGCAGCTTTGCAGTCATGCACTTATTTTCCAGAAGAACGCTGCCCCCCAAAAGCTTTGCAGTCCAGAAAAACTAAAAGGTTAATTTAGCATTGCTTTGGCCAGCAGACACAGCGCCCTGCTGTCCCTGAGAGATTAGGAGCCCAGAGACAAAGCAAGGTCGCTTTTTTCATTTCAGTCCAAAAATAACAATAAAAAGAACCATTTCTCTTCACCTATTTTTGTAATGAGACAAATGTCAAGTTGTTGGCAAATTAAAAAAAGCAACAAGAATTCAGTGTCTCTGACACAAACTATCACTGCCAAAACTTTGTTTCATGAAAGGACTATAAAATGTGTCATTTGTAGTTTTAATTTAGTGCTGATGTTCTGAACGTGTTTAAAAAAACAAAAGCAATTATTAAGATGAGTGTTTGCATCATCACACTCTGTACTCTGCCTGAGGTGAGAAGTTTGTCCGATAATAGTTTTTATAAACTTTCTGCTCCACAAATGCTACATTGAATGCACCGTGATCCATCAATTATCTTTTACTCGCTTCTTCCTTTTTGTGCCCCGGGGGTCACTGGTGCCCACATCCAGCCATCAGTGTGCAAGAGGTGGGGGACACTCTGGACAGGTCTCCAATCCATCACAGAGACACATAAAGACAAACAAACGACAATTCATTCTCTCACTCACACCGTAGGGACAATTTAGGGTTACTAACATGCATGTTTTTGGTCTGTGGGAGGAAACAGGAGAAAACCCATGCATGGGCATGCACAGAGAGAACATGCAAACTCCACCCAGAAAGGCCCCCGGACCAGGATTTGAACCAGGCCAACCTGTTTGCTGAGAGGCAGCAGCTCTACCAACTGTGCCACCATGCTGCCCACATGATCCAATCTCTTCAATGATGCACAGTTAAAATTTATATTTTTATTCTCCATAAATATTTAGAATGAACAGTTTTACACCAGGAATATATTTATATTAGTTTATTAATGAGCTTTCCATGGGATTTGAAAAATGCACTAATTTGTGTATTGAATGAGGAAGTAAATGGCCGTATGTTGACAAGGCATGACCGTTTACCCCAATTAACAGGTGGTTGAATACAAATACCATGTTAGCAAATAAAATTAAACAAAACTTCGTCTTACTGTTTGCACCTTGACCTGTTACTAACAACTAAAAATCCAAGGAATCAAGCTCCTGTTCTCTTTCCTCTTCACATTTAATTTCTTTCATTCCAACCCAATCATCAGAAAGTCACTGCTGGGCCTGATGTGAGCGGGAGCTTTATCATGTTTCTGTGAAACACCTAAGACCTTTACTGTAAAGGTCATGGCTTCAATTCCTCACTAAAGTTGTTTGCTTGTTTGTTTCATTGATTGTCAATCTCAACTATTTCAGAAATGTTTGGCTTTTTCCTCCTTTTCTCTGCCAGATGCTTTTGTCCTAACACAGTTTTTCCAAAAAGGTCCAATCTAAAAGAACTACAACAAAACATGTGAACTATTAGATGAAAAGTGAAAAACATCAAAGGCACCTGTACTATTTCTGTTTGTTTAGAGTCATAAATTTTAATTTGCAAAACTAAGAAGAAATAAGCAAACAAATGTCCACATACAAACAGTGGGATTTTGGTGAAACAAATGAGAAAACCCATTGGAGCCATACAACTAGTGGTGTAATTATAGTATACTATTTGCTGATGATACAATTTTTTTGTTGTTGTTGGAGATGACATGGAACAACTGTTAAAGGATGTAACTGATCAACTGAACAGACTTAAAATGTGTTTTGATTAAAATAAGCTGTCCTTGAAAATAATGTTATTTGGGAACCATCAATCACATTCAAAAATCCAAATACAAATAGATGGAGCAAAAACTGAAAGAGTTCATGAAAACAAATTTCTAGGTGTCATTATTGATAATAAGCTCAACTGGAAAGTGGAAACCACACATCAGATATGTTCAAAGTAAAGTCTCAAGAAATATCACCCTCTTAAACAAAGAAAAGTTGGTCATAGAAGCATTACATATTCGCTAATCTTACCTTATTTAAGTTATTGTGCAGAAATCTGGGGCTATAATGACAAAACTGCACTATAGGCATTCACAATACTACACAAAAGAGCAATAAAAATAATCCATATGGTGGGATATTTAGAAAGCACTACACTCTTTGTTAAATCTAAATTATTAAAGTTCATTGACACAGTGAAACTACAGACAGCTCCGAATTCTTACAAAGCCAAAATAAACAATTACCGGAAAGAGACCAAAGGAGCAAATTTACAAGTTAAGGGGGAAATCACAGTTTAAAATACACAAATTCAGAACCACTAGAAAAATACTTTGTGTATCAGTAAGTGGAGTCAAACTGTGGAATAATTTGAAAACTGAACTTAGACAATGTCCAAACATAAAACTGTTCAAACATATGGTTATTGCCGGATATAATAAATAATCTTATTACTTTTTTTTTTTTTTTTGGTGAAGTTAAAGGAATAATAATTGTTCATCTACAGGTACCATATTAATGGGTCAAATATGGGTTTAGTTGTTGTACTGTAGTTATGTATTATACACATAATAAATGTAAGATTATGTAAGTGGTTAAGGAGTGGGAATTTTGATAAGTTTATACTTATACCCTCTCCGATGAATATTTAAAACAAAAAGTTTTAACATATGCTTCATGCTGTATTTTTTTTATTTATTCAATAAATAATAAACTAAAGTAAACTCACTAAAGACTATGCTGTTTTAGACATCGACAATAGAATATTTTAAATATTAGTGTTGCACAGATTTGTGTGTGCGCTCAGTGTTATTTTGAATGAGGTATTACAACTTCTCCCGTCTTCTGCTTTTGTTTCTCCATTTACAAATGATCAAGACAGGAGATTTTGTTCATCCTTCACTTTTTTTTTTGTAAGTTTTCAAGCAATTCCAGAAGTTTTGTTTAACTTCTAAATAAAATCAATATTACAACTATGAGTTTAGTTCTTCAGATCAAGAATAATCATGCACCAAATATCGAGGAAAACCAGACTGGTTGATCATTAATCTTCTCAATGTGAGTTAAAGAAAGCATGACCAGGTCAAACATCAAGGTATCCGAGTTGTGTTTTTAGCAGCTGGTCAGATATAAACTACTTTGTATATGAAGCTGGGACTGAGAATGGTCATGTTGCTGCTGACATGGCAACCCTTAAGCACTCCTTTAAAGTTAAGAGATTTATGATGTGAACACTGATTTAAACATCGCCCAGAGAAAGGGGGAGTGTGCTGTTAAACAAAACCACTCCAGTCTATCTTGGTTTTTGTAATTATTAGATTGATATGAAGGCTTGGGTTTAAAAACAGGAACTGCTCTTCTGCAGTGCTCTGACCTCTTGACGTCTCAGTCACAAACAAGTATTCATTGCATCTGCATAGAAAAGTTGTCCTCTGTGAACTCAATTTTAATTTGATGAGCAGTTTTTGGCAAGTAGACATCTGCTGACATTACGTCCTCGTTCGAGATGTAAAATAAATCAGTTATTGATTAGCAGTGTGCTAAGATGTATGTGTGCAAGCAAGCATTTTGCATTCTCCAAAGTAGGAAGTGCATCTGATAAAAGCCATTATACCCTTCACGCCTGACAAATACTGCATCTGAAATGATGGTTAAACTCCTCGGTGTTGACAGCAGCCGTAAAATCAATAGAATGATGTCATTTAGGCATATGACTGGAAATTACGGTCTTTTTAATTGCCCTGAATTCTTGAAACTGTGTTTTCGTCTGACAACTTTGCATGTGGATTTCTGTCTTGGTCAAATTAAAACTTGGAGGTTATCTACGCTGCACACAAGAAAGACAATACCTCCTATTTATGAGAAATTAAGTTTCTGTCACTGCACCACAGTTCTGAGTTGAGAAGATGTCTGAAAGATTACATTCAAGCTATTTTATAGAGCAAGAGAGTGAGTCTGCACAGCTGAGAAATATGCTAAAATGCTAAGGATTCTCTCTGAGCATTCAGAGGTCTAAAGTGTTTCTAGATCACTGTGTAGTCCCAAAAAGTGTTTTTTGTAACTACATTGAGTTTAACAACAACAACAAAAAACACCTATGAACATTATTTACTGTATGTGATCAACCTGCACTAAAAAAACCAATAGAGCAGTAAAGTTGTATTGTTTGCGAGTCCGAATCTGATTGGTTGTTTGTAAAATGACTGTACTTATTTAGTGCCTTTCTGTCTTATCAAGACACTCAAGTTGCTTTACAGTACAATCTGTGTCCTCATTCACCCATCACTCTACTAGATTTCTACAAAGCTAATTGAACAAATCATTCTAAAGAGACTAATTAGTGCTTTGAGGTGCATTTATACACCAATGAAGCACACATTGGTGGACATGAGGGGTTCAATGTCTTACCCAGGGACACTTCGACATGTGACTGCTGGTGGATTTGAACCCCCAACTCTTGCATTGAAGGACGACTGCTCTAACCGCTCAGCCACAGCCGTCCTGCATTGTCTCATTTGTCTTTTTGTGTTCCTGCCATGGACTTTCAACCTGTACAGGGTGCCCCCCCCACCTCTCGCACAATGACTGCTGGAGAATAGGCACCAGTTCCCCTGTGACCCAGAAAGAAAACAAGCTGGTAAAGAAAGATGGATGGATTTTGGATTGCACCTTGCCATGAAAAGATTGAATTATAGAAGCATTACTACCCCGGTACTTGCTGATCCTGGCCTCATGAATGGCAGCAAGCACCAAAACTGACGTTGCTGTTTGTTGTACAAGATGTGGGGAGTCATGCGCATCCCAAGCTTTTTTTTTTTTTTTTTTTTTTTTTTTTTTTTTTTTTTTTTTTCATTGTTGCATGCATTTGGCAAAAAAAAAAAAAATAAATAAAATCTATGTTCATTGCAGAAATTCTACTTAAAATTTGCCTAAATTCAAATTCTTGTTTTAAATAATATTTACCTCTTTCTACTGATTTATTCAGTATTCAATTTTTGCAAAAATAAAAATAAAGTTGAACAAAACAGTGAACCTGACTGGAATGTTTTCCACTTTAGCAAATGTTTCTGTTTCTGTCATTTTACTAATAATTTCAGTGTTTCACATGAATAAAGCATCCTTTTTTATATTTAAGTAATAGGCCCAGAGTCGCAGCTAAATAAAAAGGTTAACAGAAAAGGTTATCGAACCACCACTTAGCAAAATTTTAATGTGCAAAGCAAAACAAAGACTGTCTTGATGTTTGCATAAAAATAGGAAATATAAATAATTCATTTGAATGAAAATTGGATTTCCATTCAATGGAGCTTCAGTCCCACGGACATTTTATATTCTACATCCCATCATTACAATTACTTATCTCAAGAATAAACAGGAGAAAGGCAAAATGTCTGTACGACATCTTAAGAATTGACCGGGGGAGAAAGTCAGTGAATAGATTCACACCTGGGATGGATTGTGTGTAAACATTTTTTAGGCCAGTCAAAGGCAGGACATATTATGGTATAGTCTCTGTCCATCCAGCCAACCTGGCCACTGTTTAAATTCTAGATTATATAGTTCTAGGTGTTTGTTTTCAGTTTCCTGAGGGTCAGGAAGGAGCCGATTACTCCCAGCTGACACTTCTTCACTGATGAGAAGACTCCAGTAGGTCCTGGGAAGCATTTGAACTCTGCTGCAACGTTGTCCCATTTACAGGACCACGTCCAACCTATTGGCTAAGAGTTTTATGCTTTGACTTCAACTGCTTTCTCTTCTCGTATACCTCTTGGTAGTTTTTGTGCAACAGTCTCCTCGTCATCCTGGTTCTGCCTCTTTCCTCCCTGAACCTGAAACTTCCTGTGAGTCTTCTCCCTCTTCAACCCACTGTACAAAACAACGCTACATTCAGCCACTATCCTGCTCCAAGATTCATCCTGCCACCACAACATTGAGAGCGGTGAGCATTGTCCATGGACGCTCTCAAGGGCACTGTAAGATTTCTGATATGGATGGAATAATCAGCTAGCTCCCTCCGGTGAAGTCTGTAAACATTCTTGAGGGATGTCGGGGAATGGCCAAGCTCAAGGCTAATGAGAATCCAAGAGTCCTGAAATGATGACAGAATGTTTATTCAGCTGGTTCACTCTGGTTGACAGTGGAATTCCCTGATGGGTGGGGTTGAGCATCAGATTACATATCCTCCAGGCATATTCAGATAAGGTGGCCTTCAAGGCCAGCCGGGGGAACCTGATTCAGATAAGCACACAGTTGTTTTGGGGACAGGCAGAACATGATGACATCTACCTTGAGTGTGTGTTGGTCCAAAAACAGTTCAGAAATGTCCAAATTATGTGGCCACACCAATGGAACTTGCCTGAGTAAAAATCCCAGAGATCTGATCCATTCTACCCAAAGCAATTGAGTCTGGGTACACGGGCACGAACCAAGCCATCACAAAGGCAAGCAGTGTGATCGAGTCCCAATTTGCTGCAGACGACTTCCTTGATTGTAGATAAAACCAGCAACCAGCCAAATCCAAAAACCAGGAACCAGTTGTCGTGAATCCAATTAAATATGCATCCTTAAAATGCACAGATGGCAGCAGAGATAGACACGTCATCAAGTCTTCAAGTTGATGAGATATCTAGCTGCGTGCGTGCCAACAGTGCAAATCGGCTCGCCTACAACCTGTCTTCTCTTTGAAGAAATGTTATCAATTGTGTTGAGGGACCAACTGGCCAAATAAGTCCATAATTGTGGTTTGGAAGATATGCAAGAGATGCTCAAGCAGTTTCACAGACAGACAAAGCAGCAAAGCAGAGTGGGAGGGGAAGTGTCCGACCTCGGCAGAAGCAAGTGGTGAAGTGACACTAATGACCTGCGACCCGAAAAGGAAGAAGCGGGTAAAGATGGATGGATGGATTAGAATGTTTGAACTGCATTTATAATTTGGTCTTTTTTGTAACCCTGAGATGGCCTTTGTTATGAACAGAAAATAACAGGTTTAGTGTAAATTGGATTAAAACTGTCTACTTTTGTACATAAAGTAACGTGTCTTTGTTGTGACCGTGGAATGTAACATGTTTAATCTACATTAAATTAAATACAAAACAAATCTACTGATATCATTAATGTTGCATTTGTGTTACCAAACTACTGAACTCAAAGGACTTGAGGGGGGTCTAACAAAGTCAAATCAGGTCCTCTGGACGGATTTTAAAAAATGGTTGAAATGTTTTGTCTTTTATCCAAAATTGTCTGAGGAACTGCACTAAACTCAGTCTTGTAAATAGCACCTAGCATAGTGGATCAACCAGTTTGAGGGGGGATTCCCTGACCAGTCATTCTTTAGCTTAACTTTTTGTTTTTTGTCCCCTGTCGCAGAGCAAAAAAGGGAGACTTTGGAAATACTCTCCATCCGTTCGTCCAGGGTGCCAGGTCAAAATCCAACATGGCTGTGACAAATGAGCAATGTACCAACTTTCATTGTGGTGTGTGGCTGCAACTATCTAACCAGGGTTGCTATCAAAAATGTAAGTCATGTCAAAATCAAGATGGCAACCACCATACATGAGTGTTAAACCAGCCACACCAATCATTTGAGGAAACTATGCTTTTTATGTTTTATTCTGCTTCAAAGTATAGTTTCCTCAAATGATTGGGGTTGCCCTTGGAGTGGTCGAAGAATAATTTATTGTGGCCAAGGCCACCATTAGCCACCCCCTGGTTCTGCCACTGCGCCTGGTGATGCAGATGCAAGATTTATGTATTTGTTTATACACGCGCACATCCCTGAGCTGAAACCTGCCACGATCATTAGATATGTACACAGTTCAGCGTAGACAGTTTAAAATGTGTAGTTGGATTTCTCCCTCTTAAAATCTCTCTTCGTCTGTTTGCGTTGCAATAAAATGACAGAACACAACAGCAGGTCAGCCCTAAACACATACACACTTCAGCACACAGTGCTACAAGCCTCCACCTGTTGCTGCTCCTCGCAGGATGAGTTTCATCACTCGCTCAGATTCTCTGTTGTGAAACACGCCTCAGAGTTGATCTGTCTCACATCTGTCAGCTCAGGCAGAACAGGCCTCACGAGGTGTAACTCTCCCCCTCTTGTTTGTTGCTCAAAATAACCTCAGATCACCTGTACCACCCCCCCCCCCACACTGGATTTGAACCAGCAACCTTCGCCCTGAGACAACAGCTCTACCAACTGAGCCAATGCAGCCCAAGATAAGACCCCAAAATAAAAACAAAAGTAAATAAATAATCAAGTAACAAAAAAAAAATCCAACTTTATGTACTGGTATTTGTAAATGATGGTAAGCTGCTGGAACATCTATTGTTCACATGGATACTTGTGTATTTGTTGTGTTCAAAGATGGAAATTGTAAAGCTGACTGAGTGTAAAGTGAGACAACTTGCTATTAAAGGCCTGGCAGTCTTTGAAGTGCTGCATCGTTGCCTTTCATGACAGAATTTTAGACCATGGTCATTTTATTTTTAGTAAATAAAAGTTGTTGCCATTTAGGTGAAATCTTAAACATATCCGGACACGCAATCTCATGCAAAATGGAAAGATCTCACACTCACAGTATGCGTTGTGAAGTCTCTCAGCTACAACCACGTCAAACTGTAGCTCAGTGTCTGTAAAACTGAATGAGTTAAAATCATTATGTTTTTTAGTTGGCGGTGGCAGCCATCTTGAATGGATCATACAGAAGTAGATGTGCATTCACTGATGATTTTCTGAGTTTTACTGACATTTGTCCAGTGGTTTGATATTTTACTTATGGCACAAACAAACAAGCAAAACAAACAAAACACGGATGCACGCACGCACAAAGAATGAGTAATCATTACAGACACATAAAGCTGAGGGCTTGTTTCAGTCGCTGCATGTTTGACATGTGGATCAACAGAGAGGACTGTTTTTCTGTGAACTACAGGCTTTCCCATGGTTCAACAGTCTTTTTACCCACCTAGCATAGCTCCCAGTGTTACGCCGCCCTCTTTAGTTTGAAGCAATAAACAAGCACAGTGACGGCTTGCAGAGTAAAAATAAAAAGCAGCTGAAAGGCTGAGAGAGCTCGAGATGCGTTTGGATTCAGACCAGAATCCCACGCTACAGAAAGACACCCACACCCACTTCAGACTGGGGTCACCCCCCCTCCCCCTGAACAGCAACCAGGGATATGATGAGATGAAAGAATTAGTTTTCTCATGCAATATGACTTTGGTTTCATTACTGGAATTGAACATCAGATTAAGGTTGGGGTTCACCCCGGTGAACGAGAGGGTAGCCTCCCTCCGCCTACATGTGGGGGGACGGGCTCTGACTGTTGTTTGTGATTACGTGCCAAAAGGCAGCTCAGATTACCCACCCTTTTTTGGAGTCCTTGGAGGGGGTACTGGAGAGTGTGCCTTCTGGGGACGCCCTTGTTCTACTGGGGACTTCAACGCTCACGTGGGCAATGACAGTGAGACCTGGAGGGGTGTGGTTGGGAGGAACGGCCCCCCTGATCT
>JARVLU010000179.1:16771125-16788982 GCA_031762415.1 Simpsonichthys santanae | reverse complement strand
AGATAATGGATGGATGGATGGATGGATGGATGGATGGATGGATGGATGGATGGATGGATGGATGGATGGATGGATTATAAGATCTGACTATGAAGCCACTGAACAAAGCTACGTAAACTGCTAGAATATTGCCAAAAAGCTAATCTCAAATTTTGTTTGCATGTAGTAATTAAAGACTAAAGCCCAAAGTCGCACAAGTACTGTATGTAAAAAGACATTACACTAATGCTAAAAACTCCAGAGGCGGTTTGTAAATTATCTGTGGTAAAATATACCCCAGATGGAAAAGAATATACCATTGAAATTGTATTCAAATGTGATGGAACATTGCACAACCCATTCTTACTTCAATTATGCTAAGAATGTGCAAATCCAATGACATTTGAGCAGTGAAAATTGTTTACTGCTGAATCCTTTGAAATGAGTGCTGAGAGCGGAATAGTGTGGCATGTGGCTGAACGGCTGTATGAGTAGATTAAGAGTGCATTTGAATAAATCTTCTCCTGGTTTGAACTTTCAACTTTGCATTTTATTGCGGAGACTTGCAAGATACATAATCTTCTGAAACAACTGTAGAATAACTGCTGGTGTGAAAGTGCAGAGACTGGATATTTTTTTGGACAAAAACAGAAACGCTGTTTTTATGGGTGTAAAACCTCTAACAGGCAGTGGACATGAAACTATGACACACAGATTACCATACCTTGGTCCAGTTGACCCTCTTCATAACAGTTTCAGGCTTGTACATCTTCTTTGGCTCCAGCCCATAAGGCAGCTTGACAACTGGCAGTGCAGGAGGCGGCGGAGGTCCACCGGGGCCTCCAAAGGGTGGTGGAGGAGGTGGTGGCCCACAACCCGGGGGCGGTGGGGGTGGTGGAGGTCCTCCACCTGGAGGTGGAGGAGGTGGAGGTGGTGGTGGTAAACCAGCATGGCCAGGGATAGGAGGAGGTGGAGGAGGTGGGGGACAGCCACCAGGTGGGGGAGGAGGTGGTGGTGGAGGTGGAAGTACCTGACCCCCTGGGGGAGGTGGTGCTCCAGTTGCGGCTGAGCCTGCAGACCTCTGTAATAAACAAGAAACATGTCAGGAGGCGGTTTATCACACGAGAGAAGTTCTCTTTAGTTGATGCTAATCTGAATCCTACAATCTAACAAAACTGTAACTCCACAGGAAATAAATAAATAAATAAATAAATAAATAAATGTGGTGCCATTAAAAACCTATTCAGCTCTTTCAAAATGTGTTGACACATTTCAGGACTGAACTTCAGCATCAAAGAAATTGACACACACGAATACAAATGGGGAGGAGTAGATAACACAGACAATTACTTCCTGAACTCCTGTTTAAAGAGCAGGAATAATTTATATTCAGTTTAAGGGATGTGTAGCTAAGTGTTATGATCACAATAAAAAGGAAATACATTTGAACAGCTGATGGAATTTTCTTTTTTTTTTTTTTACTTATTTTTTCAAATCATTGGAAATAGATATTGAGTTGATGTAAGTGAGGTTTAAAAGCTGTTTTCTGCACAATATAGCATTTTTATTCTTAATCATAGAAAATGTTTCAACAGGTCACTTTTTTTTTTTTTTTCTAAAAAAAATCAGCTTTTTTTTTCAAACTTGCACACTGAAGGCATACATTTGAGTAAAGTTAAAAGCAGTTTATCTGATATTCCATTTTTTTTAATGTGCATAAAATGCTGCAAATTAGCAAAAATTGGTCTAACATATTCATTATTCCCCATAATATTATACATTACATAGTATTACATAGTAATACTTTACATAGTATTAAACAAATACATATTTAAAAACTGATAGAAAATTGCAGAAACAGTTAAAATAATTAAGTCAGTCTTGCAACTGTTTTAATTTACAACTGATGAGATTGTTGCTTTCACATCACTTGATCATTATGCGCGCTCACAGTGGTGAGCAATTAAACAGTAAACAGAGACTTAATTTTCACCTAAATCATGCCAGCGCTATCAAACATTCTGCATGCACAGAAACACGGTGAGAGTCAACGATGAGGCCAATAGAATAATGTTTATAGGGGGAAAAAATATGCAAATTCCACAATTACAACACCTCTGCTTGAATAGAGCTTAGATTAGATGTCGGCTCTTACCAAAAGGATTTCCACTTCTCATTTCCAAAACCAATTCCCCTCTATGTATATGTTCCCTAGTCACTTGATTGTGTGCGGAAAATGTAATTGGCTTCATATTTAAAGACATTACATAGTGTTTCATTACATAATGGCATTGACAGATTTCCTATTAGGGCAAAAATTAAAAAGGTGTTCTGCAAGGAGCACCTCAACAGATTGCTCAGAGCCCATCACAGAAAATCTGCATGCAGTGATTACACACACGACTGTCAATCTTTTTCAAACTAATATGAGAGAATAAATGCATATTAGCTGCTGAATGAGAGCATAGTTGTTTTCTCACTCAGGAGCCTTTTTTCACTTTATCCTCATCTATCTGATCTAATAAATTATAAGTAGGAATGCACCAATCCACGTTTTCTTTTTTCTTGTTTTTTCTTTCTTTTTTTTTTCTTTTTTCTGATCCGATCCCAATAGCAAAATATGGATATCGACCGATACCGATCACATTCCAATATCATCATCATTATTGATTTTATATGGGGCTGTAATAATCTCCTCATGCGGAACAGCTGGCAGAGAATCACACAAGAAGTTTCAAGACACAGACATGCATCATGGATCAGAAATATCTGCAGGATGGATCAGAAAAATTCAATACGTAAATTATGCTGGTATCGGAAGCCGATACTGATATGGGATCGGATCGGCCCCATCCTTAATTATAAACCCCATTTTTACTGGAATTTGCATTGGCTACAATACCAAAGGAAGAAAGAACAAATGATTTTGTCTAAATCAAAAGTAATAAAAAAATAATAATAATAATATTTTTTGCGTTGTGTTTTTATTGTTTAAGAATTAATTAAAATGTTGCATGTTGCATAGCAGTACAGGTAGGCCATATTTTATTTGCATTTAGTGTTTAGGTGTGTATCTGAACTAGCAAATGGAAGTGAAGTCAATGTGCATGTGCAGGATATTAGACAAACTAATTTACAATTCTTATGTAAACAAATATTTTAGGATAAAAACAGCTATCATCCAAACCCATGTTGTTCAGCCATTTTTTTTTTCCTCCGACATTTTTAAACAAACGTTAATTTACCAGAGTCCATCTACAGCTCCGTGAAAGAAGAAAATTGGTCTAATCTAAAATCTAGCGTGTCCAATTTGGATGTAAACTTTTCTGGACTCACAGGGGAGGTCATCTGGGCTGCTAATTAAATCTGAATGTGATGGGATTAAATGTTTAACCGAACCTCATCTCTAAAAGAAAATTTAATCACAAGTGTTTGTTTATGAAAATTGCTTATAAACAAGTATGTAGTTTCAGTGTGAGGTCAAAAATATTTATTGATTCTGAAACTACTACCAATTACATGTATGTATGTGTATGTGTATATATATTTATATATAATCACATACTATATATATGTATATACACACAGGTAGTCCTCGACTTACGAACGGGTTCCGGACCTAAGGACCGTTCGTAGGTCGATTCTGCCGTAAGTCGGACCCGAACGCACATGGCGCCGTAAGTCCGGATTTTCGGCCGTAACTCGAAACCGAAAGCACATGGCAGCCGCTACGTCTTTTTAAACACATTTTTTCAATGTAAAAACAACAGCTGCGCACTTAGAACACCGTTTTAATGTGTTTCCAAGCAGTTAGCTAACAAAATACTTTAAAGAAATTCTAAAAAAACATAAAATGCTGCATAAAGGCAACGTACGGCGCAATGACATCACTAGGGGGCGGCGCCGTAAGTGGAGACCGCCGTAAGTGGAGACCGCCGTAAGTCGAGGACTACCTGTATTCTAATATCATAACTGGGTTGATAATTCCAGTTCTCTGATTTAGTCATAATCTTTTTTTTTTTTTCAGGAGAAAGGACTGTTCATGCTGGAAAGAACTCAAATAACAGTGGCCATTCTACCATTCGAGGACTAATTCTACACCGTGTGAACTGCAGCGGAGGTGGAGAAAGAAGGAAACCCAAGAGAGACAATAATAAACCACACCATCAGCCCTCAGAACCATATTAGCAATGCTCCTCTCAGGCAGGGATTACCTCCTCTCCATCTCTCCCACACGTCTTTGCTTGTACAGAGAAAAAGGCATCCAGCTCCAAGACTCTGAGCCGTGAGAGCTCTCACGGTGCCCACTCGCTCACACACACACTGAACCCCTTTCATTCTGCTCATGGTGGTTGGCCTGCTCTCACCCTAGAACATGAAGAGGCCCAAACAACAAACTGGGCCCCTGAGCTTTCTGAACTTCTTCAGTCGCAAGCCCAAATCTGAGCCAAAGCCGGAGAGGCCTCTGGAAACGTGGCTCAAAGAGGAGGTGCCTATAACGTTGACCCCCAGTGAGCATCCAGAACAGGTGAGACTCAGGCTTCTCATTTTGTTTGTGTTGTCATAAAAAAACAACTTTTAGACTGAAAATGATTTGGTGACTTTCTGGCATGATGTTGATTTGATTCAACTCTGCTGTTGTTCTCAGGAGCTCAGCCTCACAGCAGAAGATGCTGTGAAATCTAGAGTTTCTGGAGCTGAAGGGGTGGAAGAAGACAGTCCACCGGCCGCGGAAGTGGTCAAGAGCGGCGCCGCCACAGAAGAGAAGGAGGGCGGGGTCGGCAGCGGCTCCACCGGCGTCCTTTCCCTCTCTTCATCAAGCCAGGAGCAGCTAGTGGACGAACACCTGGAGGAGTGCCCGCTGTGCCTGCTCAGCCAGCCGCGCTGCCACTTCCCACGGCTCTCCTCGTGCTCCCACAGGGCGTGCTCCGACTGCCTCCGCCAATACCTGTGCATTGAGATATCAGAGAGCAGGGTGAGCATCGCATGTCCGCAGTGCCCTGAGACGCTGACGCCACTGGACGTTCGGGCAATTTTGGATGACCAGGCACTGCTGGACAGGTTTGAGGAGTTCCAGCTGAGGCGTTTTCTGGCTGCGGACCCAGATACACGCTGGTGTCCTGCTCCTGACTGCAGGTGAGGACTGAACCATACCACCACCTGTTCCACCACATGTTCCACCACATGTTCCACCACATGTTCCACCACATGTTGCACCACATGTTGCACCACATGTTGCACCAAGACCTAAAATAAAAAAAAAATAAAAAAAAACACTTGGAGCAATCTACATGTTTTTTTTTTTTTAGAACACAACCTACTTTCTTTAGTTGTTAATTACTCACTACTACAGAAAACATAATAGAGGTCTTGGAATTGCCTAAACACAATAAAAAATTTTAAAAACGTTACAGTATACTATATTGCATTTTATTTTATGTTCATTTGTCTAAACAAGACCATCTTTGCTAAGTTGTTTTTACTTATAAAAATGTTTGTGATGGAGTGTTAGGGCTACACAAAAACAAACAAACAACAAAAAAAAAAAAACATTGCCACTCTAAGGAAAAAATAAAAATAAAAAGCCCTGATGCATGCTCAATAATCCAGGTAGAAAAATCTAAAAAAGCTAAAAAAGCTAAAAGCTAAAAAAGCTTATTTTTTGAATGTCCTGTGGACATTCAAAAAACAAAACAAAACAAAACAAAGCAAAAAAAAAAAATTGTAGAAACGTTTCGTCTTTTGTCCGAAAGACTTCCTCAGTCTGAGATGCTGTATTCAGCTCAGTCTTATAAATAACACCTTCTCACAGTGTTCACTGTGAGAAGGTGCTATTTATGAGACCAAGCAGCATACAAAAACACAACAGTAGGTGGCAGTATTGAGCAAATTTTGAGATAACAATAAAGTTTAACATTCTTCATTTTTACCACAGTTAAAATTCAGTAAACCCTGCTTCATGTGTCGGAGTTCAGATAATATTACGACTCATTTAGCTTCGGATTGGTCATTTGCTGACACACCTACTAGATTGATTGACAGGCCACATCATGGATCCGACTCGTGAAAAAAAAAATTAACAAAAGCTGTAAAAAAAAAAAAAAAAAGTCTTGTACGATTTTATTCTTGTAATATTAAGACTTTATTCAACTTTATTCTTCTAATCCTACAACTTTATTCACGTAACTTCATGGTTAAATTTTTTTTTTCTCATTGTGGCAATGTGGTTTTTTTTTTTGTTTGTTTGTTTGTTTGTTTTTTTGTTTTTTAGTGTGACCCTAAAGCTCAGTCATAATTCTTACTGGATTTACATACATTTTTATGTTGAAATGATTTGCAGATCAGCATTAATAGCACTTTGAGGTACCTCTACTTTTAAATGGCTACAGAATGGTAATTTAATTGAAACGAGAGTTAACCAAAAATATCTGCTTCATTTGTAGAAAATCAAATGAAACCAACATATTTAATTCATGTTAATTTATTTATACAATACCAATTGACAACAAAAGTCATCTCAGGGCATAAAACAAAAGAAACAAACAAACAAACAAAAAAAAAAAAAAAACAAGTCCTAATCATGAATTCAATTCAGATCTAGATTCAGTTACAGTCAATTATTTTCCATACAGCACTTTATAAAATACCAATTACTAACAGTTATGTTAAGTTTCCAAAGTGGAGTCAGTGAAGAAACCTATTTTTAAATCACATGTTACTATTCAACTCTTTTCCAGCTATGCTGTGATAGCTCATGGTTGTGCGGAGTGTCCCAAGCTGAGCTGCGGGCGTCAGGGATGTGGCACAGAGTTCTGTTACCACTGTCGGCAGCTGTGGCACCCCAACCAGACGTGTGACCAGGCCCGGCGTCAGCGAGCCCGCCACACTTCAGGAGGCACCGACGCCTCCACGCTGTATGTCTTCAATGAGGAACCTGGAGGGGGTGAGACAGGAAGCAGCTGTTATTGTGTGTTTGTTAACATCTGTTCATTTATCTTATGTAGAGTAGAAAGTCTTAATATGTATTTAGGAGTCTATAATACAAGGAATCAGCTTTTTTTTCAGGCATCACACTGTCATATTTGTATGAAATATACACCAACTTACATGAAGAATGTCCATGAACATAGAAAAATATTATAATATCATGAAAAAGTAATATTATTAATAACAAAGTTATAGTTAAAAATAAAGTTTAATTTTGGAAACTCATGCACACTATTTTTTTTTCAAAATGTACTTTATTTCAAACAAACAACATTACATATAAAGATCTTCAACACTATAAGTAATATCAGATTACATTAAAGAAAAATAATAAACAGAGGAATAATGATTTATAAATAATAACCAGACATTGGCAATACAGTATTGGCGTTAAGGTCTTGCAGTCTACAAAGTAAAATAAATAAAGCAAAAAATAAAAGTGCAATAAACTTATACATACTGTACATGGTAAAATAAAATAATGTGTACCTTTTATTCTATATAAACCCCATTATTTTCTATTAACAAATGCGCAAAAATACATTCTACTTCATATAATAAACAGTCTGTTACAACAAAAAGAAAAATAAAAGTAAATAATATAACACAGGGTCTGTTTATGAGATCAAGTTAAATTTCTTAAGAATAGTTATTGTTTTTACAAGTTTCTGATGATTTAAATTAAAAATTTCAACTGTGTTTTTAATGTTTTTAAGTCAGTTTCTTTAAAAATATTAAATGAGGGGATTTTGTTTTCACTCCATTTCATCTTATGAACATAATATTTTGCCAGGATTATAGTTAAGAGTTACTTTATGTATTTTATCAGAAGAAAAGGCCGAATTGTTAAAGATGAGCAATATTTGCAGTTTGATAATCCAATGTTCTTTCCAACTTTTTCTGTAAGGAGCTTTTGCAAATTTGACCAAAATATTTGAGAACATTTGACAAATACATGTTCAATACTTTCACCCTCGCACTGACAAAAAGAGCAGTTGTTGCTGACATTTGGAAAGAAGCGACAAATATTATATTTAACTAGATAATATCTACAAAGTATGTCAAATCTTAAATTAAATTTATTTGATCATATTCGTAAGTATATAAAAGTAAGTAAGTCAGTCATGCACACTTTGCATAAATGAATCTTATGGGTCACATTCCACAAGTCCAGCCACTCCTGAACCAGAGACAAACATCAGAAGCGTCTTACCTGCTGAGGAGAAGAACAACTGGACTGTTGCTCAGTGGTCCAATGTCCTGTTTTTAGATGAAAGTAAATTTTCAAGTCATTTGGAAATCAAGTCCCAGAGTCTGGAGGAAGAGTGGAGATGCTCAGAATCCACGTTGCTTCAAGTCCAGAGTGAATTTTCCACAGTCACGATGATTCGTCTGTGATACTGTGCATAGTGTGCACGATTTTCCAATACAGTATTCAAATTTTCTGAGACATTGATTTTTGGGGTTTTATCAACTGTAAGCCATAATCATTAAAATGACACAAAAAGGCTTGAAATATTTCACTCTGTGTGTAATGAATCTATGAGTTCCACTTTCTGAAGTGACTGACAAAAACATATAGAATTTTTTCCACATTATTAAAATTTTGTTTAGATGTAACTGTAGATGAAACCAAGACATAACAACTAGCTTGGTTTTATGTAAACTGCGAAACAAACAGCCCATCAGTCTTACTGTAAATTGTCAAAACACTTGTCATCTATAAAATGTATTAAAAGTAAAACATACATTCCTGTTTCCTAATTAAATGACAAAAACACACTGTTTTCTTCACTGGCTCCATTGCAGATGCAGAGGAGATCAAACCGTGCCCCCGCTGTGGCGCCTACATCATGAAGACCAACGATGGCAGCTGTAACCGTATGAACTGCACTGTGTGTGCCTGTCAGTTCTGCTGGCTGTGCATGCAGGAGATCACAGACGTGCACTACCTCAGGTATCACGTTCACACTCCGCTCACTACATCCGCAGAAATAATCAAATGTAATGAGACCAATTAATGTAAGCTTTATAGTTCAGCAATAAATGTTCACTGCATTGATGAATGCTACAGTACGACTGAGTCTAAAGCGACAAATAAGTTCTACACTGCAGCAACTTGCACATAAATCTTCTCATGATATTTATTTCACTATTTCTTAAGAATACTCAAATAGTAAATGAAAGGTGACTGTAGGTGGAAAGCCTTTCATATTCAGCACGTCCAAGCCAGTCAACATAGACAATGTTAAAACATCACCAACTTGGATGCAGGGCTTAATTTGTGAACCTTTCAATGTCAGAATGCAAATAGTGGGCGGGCCGGGGAGGGTGGGGGTCCTCCCCCAGAAAATTTTGAATAAAGTAGTTGCGATTTCCTGCATTTTGCTGTATTTTAAGGTGCTTCATTTCTCAGTAGGACTGAAATTAGACTGTCTGTTGGACATTTTGATCACTGTTATTGTGACAAGTTTGTGCCGTTGTTTTGATACGTAATAGGAATAATATGCATCAAACATTTCTCTTGTTGTATTTTTTTAATAAAGCATCAAAATTTTATTAATGACCCACTTAAACTGTCGAACTGATTTGCAATTTAGTTGTGCTGTTTACATTTTTGAGTATTTTTTATTTATTTTATTAAATTGCCCATGACTACTTTTAGGGGCAGAGGTTTTTTTAAGTGTAGAAGTGGAAATGCAACTTGTGAACAGTCATTCCTCTGTGATCTATCTCACTTTGACTGGCAGTATACTCTATAATTGTTTTGCTGCTGAGGTGCTGCGAAGCGGGACACACAGCAGGACCAGCCACCACATTTCTTAAAAATTTAACAAGATAATCACCTAAAAAAATGTTTTTGATCGACATTAGTCTCAGTCTAACGTTTGCTTAATAAAAGGACTTTAACAGCCAAATCAGCTGCATTTCAAAAGTTTTTGCTGCATCAGTGCTACAGAAGCATGCAAGAGGAAAAAAGGAAGGAGGAACGCATCGCATTTCTTCGAAATTTAGCAAGAAAAGCACCTAAAACAATTATTTTTGCTCGAAATTATAGCAAAAGTGTGTCTCAGTTGAACTTTTACTTAATAAATGCACTTTAATTGTCAAATTAGCTGCATTTCGCGGGGGCGGTGCAACAAAAATGAAGCTGATTTGATGGTTGCTCCAAGCAGCGAGTAGAACGAAGGTGGAGTATGGCAAGCCGATTGTGTCATTAATAGCATTAGCTGGTGAAGATTCTAAGTCATCCAGGACATGGTAAATTCAAAAAAGTTCAAGACAAAAATAAAAAAGTATAAAGTATAATAAAAAAGTCCAGTTGTTTTTGTATTGAAGTTATTTGAATTTGTCATTAATAGCCACTTTTACCTATTACAGGATACAACGGCATGCCTTACTACTCTTCTGCCATCTAGTGACTGAAATTAGTACTGCTCAAGTTTTTTTTTTTTTTTTTTTCCATTAGAATGAATGAAAATGGTCATATTTCAGCCAAAAATTGGTTTATAAATATAGGGAAAAAAAATCCATAAATGCGTTGCTTCGGCCTATAAGTCTCAGGGCATTCAAATTATTCAAAAGCTGTGACTTACACAGTGAAAAATATGGTATATTTGGCTCATAGCAACCTACATCCCTATTCTTTAAGAAAAATATCAAAAATATAGACTTATTTATTCATTATGACACATATCCACTGTCTTTCTGTCCATCTTCGATAGTCTTATGCCCAGAAAGGACGCCCTGCAAAGGCTTTATTAATAGATTTCACGATTTCAAATACACTTTCAGGTTCATACCAGTGAACAAACTGCAGGTTTGTGTTTTTGTTGTATTTTCTAGAAAATATTCTCTACATTTAGTTTGTATTACAGAAGCATTGAAAAATGACTGAATCAATTCACCACCCTTTGGTATACAGTAGTTTGTCAGAATCAGTTACCTTCAGGTAGTACTTCCACTGTCACTGTTACTTGTAGAGTTTGCTTTACCCAATAAAATGTGTAAAGCCTTAGTCAATGAGTTATGCATTGGGTCTGTCAGTAAGGTGTGGTCATATATCTTTTTAGGAAGCTACATTTATTCAAACCAATGTCATTTTCATAGATTTTTAACGTGGGCGTCATTAACTTGGGATGAGCTGCTCTGTTTGTATCTATGTTTCTGCTGTGCCTGAATCAGCTTTAGGGTTACAGAGAGCATGACGTATGAATTTTTGGAAAACGTTTTAGCTGTTTGAGAAAAAAAAAAAAAAAAACTCTGTCATTTGTGTTTTTGTTTCCTGTGCAGAAATAGCAATCGCTCCCCTCTCCCCTGATCTTCCTCTTCTCCTCTCCCCTCATGCTTTGTCTGTCTTTCTCACTGCAAATGACAGAGAGCGCTCGACAAAAGGGCAAAGCTTTTAGCATCGTACAGCAAATCTGCAGGTCCAGAGCAACAGAGCACTTTCACAATACCTCATCATATTTTCCTCCCACTAGGTTGTTCGCAGTGATGAAGTGACATTTGCTGTTGGAAAACAACAGCGTTCTCTCAGAAACTGCGTTGCCCTTCCGTGCTCTCTGTGTTCCTACAAGCTAAGCGTGGGTTTAACAAGACTTAAGCAGCAGGAGGCAGTTAAACCGTTCTCCACAGCAATCTGAACGACTCGGCCAAAAATGGACGCACATTTTTTTCCCAACATTTAGGGCAACATTGGTGTTGACTTTTTTTAAACCAATACTGGTTGGCTGTAAACTAAGTTGTCCCTAGGTAAGATATACTGGCACTACTCACTGAAACAGTGAAGAGGTCTTTGATGTTAGTTTTATTTTCTTGAGGTTATCAAGATCATTGCCACTGAAAATGTGACTAATAATAACTAAAAATACACTTGACCTCCTAACTTATCAAATCAGTTGTGTCTCTTGTGTCTTTCAGTCCCTCAGGATGCACATTTTGGGGGAAGAAGCCATGGTCTCAAACCCGCAAAGTACTGTGGCAGGTGGGCATGTTACTTGGAGCCCCTGTGGTCATCTCCCTCATAGCGGGCATTGCCATCCCAGTTATCATAGTGGGCATACCAATCTACATGGGCCGTAAGGTCAGTGAGAGCAGCACCAGTCATCACATCTCATGTCGTAACATGTTATTTATTAGGAAAAACTGCTGTATGAGCTTATCCCATCGAGGAGCAAAAAAGGGGGAGCTGGACATACACTCCATCGGTTTGTTTTGTCCGTCTATCCATGAAAACTAGTGCAATATTTTGAAAAGTAAGGGATGTGCCAACTTCCAATTCGGTGTGTTGCATCTAGGTGTAAGAAACGTTCCTTTTGAAAATTGGGTTGCCAGATCAAAATCCAAGATGGCTGCTGGACCTTCTCGAAGCAGAAATGTACTTCTTCATCAAATTACACTGTAGCTGAACATAGACGTTCTAAAATAATAATAAAAAAATAACTTTCAACCTTTCTATATTTTGTGTTTATGACGATTTTACGATGTGACATACTTTGAATTTTAAGACAAAAGTTGATGGGTGCATCTGGACGGCAAAGGATTCTTCATGAAGCCGCTGCAGCACGAATGAGAAATGTGGCAGAGAGGAGATCGTATAGCTCTCTGCGCCTAATTAAAACTAATTCATTTAAATAATCAATCCATGGCTCATCCATCAGTCAGCCAATTGTGTCATGTCCAATCTTATTATGAAAAATCACGAGCGAGTAAGTCGAACCGCGAAGTAACGAGGGGCTACTGTATGTGTATGTGCGTACACCTTTATCATTTGAGAAAACTATGCTATCTCTTAAAAGTAAAGTTTCCTCAAATGATTGCAGTGACTGGTGGTGGGGTGGCCAAAGGTTCATCTATGGTGGTCATGGCCATCATTGGCCACCTCCTGGCTGGTAGTGGATACCATTGCTCCCTCTGCTCTGCAGGATCTGTCACTCAGACAAGACAGAACCTTCCTCTGTCCTCCACAGTGTAACATCTGCTCACTTTATCTTGCATCAAAAACATTATGGTTTACTTGCATTCTCTGTTCAATTCCAGTCGGAAAAACTCGTATCTACAAAAAAAACTACAAACATTCACTACAGTATTCAAATCCTCCTGCAACAGGGGACATCGGTGCACCGCTTGTATTACATTAAAACAGCTAACCATAAATTAATTTAGCTCCATAATGATTATGTAGTGCTTTTAGGAGAATGGTACATTTTACTTCTGGATGGTGTCTGTCTAAAAATATAACTTGTTCATACTTTTAAGCTGGTGGTGAAATGATTTTAGCACCTAATACATATTAATTGAACTGTGGATGAATTAATCTTAATTAAACTAACCTGCATTTGTAATTAAAGGTGTTTACAGTGTATTTTTTTTTGCTAGCGTCACAGTAATGGCTCATTGTTGGTTTCACAGTTTGTCTCTCCCTCCTGTTTGCATAAATGCATTCGTGGAGGTGGATAAGTGATTGCAGATGGAGAACAACAAGAAGGAACAAATTCAATTTCCATGAGGTAATTTGTTTCCCATTTGTTGTCTTCCAGGTCCACGGTCGCTGTAAGAAAAATAGCATCTCAGGAAGTAAGCACTACTTGACTGTGGCAAGTGGGGTGATGATGTCAGTGTTTGTGTCGCCGGTCATAGCAGCTGTCACTGTTGGTAAGAAGGCGAATGGACTTGAAGTGTTTTAGTCTGATCATTTATGCTTAGTGCTATAAATAACCATTAAAATATAAAGCTAGTGACTTTTAGCGACTTGTCTGTGCCATTATCATAAATAAAGATGGTCTGTGCCCTTCAAAGACTTGAAAACATAACATTCTTGCAAATTGTAGCCATAAATTTGCTCCATAGCACTGACATTTTTATTTAAAAAAAAAATAGCCTTGTTCTTAGCACACGTTAGCCAGGTTCCTTTAGTTTTAGCTTAATATTTGGTCATTTGTAAAATGTGAAACAGCCTAAAAAGTTTTTGGCAAACTATTATTAGTTATTACCGCAACCAAAAGTAGCAAACCTAATAAAATCACAATACTAAACAATAAGATTTTAGTTGTTTTTATTGAGTGATAGCACAAAATGATTTGGTTATATAGTAGCTTCACCCTCTAATGAGAACTGTGTGAGGTTCTGGTAAATGTCACGAGGTCCAGGGAAGCTTTTTGAGCCAAAAGTTGGATGGGAAATATAAAAACTTGAGAATCCCCCCCACCACCACCTTTTATAAAACAAGTGGGGCTTTACTGTATAGGCTTCAATAATATTTAGCGTTATTATATTACATTTTGGTTTTGGCATTTTGTAGAGACAGTGATAATAATCATTTTATGTAACGTTTGGCAAAAAACAACAACAATTAAATATACTGTATACTGTATATATAAACACATTTCACATGTCGAAAAAAGAGCTGAAACCACTGACTGTATGCAGCTCTTAGGAAATAGTTTTTTTTTTTTAACTATTAAATTTTTTTCTCTTTACTTTTCTCTGTTTAATCACTTGTTTGTCTTTATTCATGCTTGTTTTTGTTTGTTTGTTTGTTGTTTTGCCCTCATGGTTTCAGTTCTGTCAGCTGTATCACAGCACAGAGCCAGACTCACATTCAGCCTCATTGTACCAGTTTTCATGTCAAAGTCTATTTTATGTACAAGTACATCCCAAAAAAATTAGATTATGAAAAAAAATAAATAAAAATTGTCAATCATTTCAGACAGCGAAACTCATATTACATAATTTTATTGGACAGTGTGAAATATTTCAAGCCTTTCTTGTAATTTTGATGATTATGGCTTACAGATAATGAAAAACCGAAATTCAGTGTCTCAGAAAATTAGAATATTGGGATAAAGTTCCGGTTTTGGAAACATGCGCACTATGCACGAACAAATTTTAGACATGACAAAATGTCTCATTCCTCAAGTCAAGCCACTCCTGAGCAGAGACGATGTCAGAAGCGTCTTACCTGCTGAGGATAAAAAGAAATGGACTGTTGCTCAGTGGTCCAATGTCCTCTTTTGAGATTAAAGTTAATTTGCATGTCATTTGGAAATCGAGGTCCCAGAGTCTGGAGGAAGAGGAGAGAGGTCCAGAATCCACGTTGCTTGAAGTCCAGAGTGAAGTTTCCACAGTGAGTGATGATTTGGGTACGCGTCACCAGCGGGTGTTGGTCCACTGTGTTTTCTGAAATCCTCAGCAGGTAAGATGCTTCTGAAGTTGTCTCTGGTTCAGGAGTGGCACAACTTGAGGAACGCGGCATTGGTGGATTCATCTGTACATAATGTGCACGAGTTTTTCATATGGAGCTTTATCACAATATTCTACATTTCTGAGACACTGAATTTTGTTGTATCGTTATCTGTAAGCCATAATCAATAAAATTACAAGAAATGAAGGCTTGAAATAGTTTATTCTGTGTCATGAATATAATATAATGTATAATTTAATGTAACTTTTTCACAATATTCCAATTTTTTTTACATGTGCATGTAAATGTGGCTGTGTCTGAACCTTCATTCATCTCATTACAGTTCTGTTTTGCATCTACTGCTCAGCCTCTGTTCTTGTTTTCTTTAATAATTCAGGCACAGTTGCGTCGTTGTTTTGCTCTTCTTCTTTTTTTTTTTTTTTGTTTTTTTTTTTTTTTTTTTTTTGTTCAAAGTTGCTCACACACACAGTGTAACAAACGTGCTCATCCCTGTGTGTGAGCTGTTTGGCTGGCTGGGTTGTTCTCCCGCCCCGGTTTCACCCCATCAATAACAACTCAGTGTTCTGGCTCTGCTAATGATGTTGCTTTGTTTGTTTGGCACTCTGCTTTGTGTTTCCAAATTGAGGACAGCGTTGCATAATTACACAGCGCAGCACATGCTGCTGCTGATCATCATGTTTGAGAGTTTACTGAAAGCATCTTTTGAGAAGCTTCTGGAAAAGAACGGGTGGAAATCAAAATAAAAACGTAACTTTTTAATGTCAATGAGCACATTTTAAGTATTTTTGACAAAACTCTTAACTCACAAGGCATTTCCCTTTAATTTATTTATGTTGTTACATTTTTTGGGGGATGCTATTACTGCTGCTTGTACTTTCCTGCATCCCCCTTGGAGATTAAGAGCCCAATAAATTTATTTGGCGTATCGTCCTCTTTCTAAAAGCAATAGCTCCATCTTGTGGTAATGTTGTGTTACTGCTATTGTAGCGCATTGTGAAAACTGAGCAGGTCAGACATTACGTTAAATGTTTTAGGATTTCAGCATCAAAGTAATATTTCCACCACATATCTTAATGTTTCTCAGTTGTAATAAATACAATAAAAGTCTTAGCTTTTAAAGCTTGAAACCCATCTGCAATATTCCTGCAGATAATAACTAGACCTTCACACTGTGATGGTGTTTGATCTTTGTTGATATGGATCTCCTTTGGTATCAATAAAATGTATATTTATCTATTTATCTGTCTGAAATGTTTACAATAAAGCATGTAAACCTACTACTGTAGAGCTTTTAAATGAAATGATAAACTATACTGTACTGTACACTGTATTTGTCAGACTATAAGGTGCACTTAAAATCCTTTAATTTTCTCAAAAATTGACAGTGAGCAACTTATGTGTTAATTCTGATTGTGCTTACTGACCTCAAACCGATTTTATGTGGTTATTGTGAATGAGTTGAATAAAGTTTGACTTGTCGGACTGTTTTGTTCCGCTTAATGCACCTTATACCTGTATTCCGGTGCGCCTTATAGTCTGAAAAATACGGTACATACTCAGGAGTGGAAGCTCTACTTACCATTTGCAATCACCTCTTTCTTCTCTAGAAACTTTACAGTTCATTAAAACATAGAGAATGAAGAAAGTAGGGCAAAAAAAAAAAAAAAAACACAAACAAACAAAACAACAAATATGTGTTATATTTATAAGTTATGGCACCTTGGGTGAAGATTCTACCAATAGATGCATTCTGTTGTGATTCTTTCCTTTTACTGTACATTTATTATTAAAGTTTTTGTTCCAAGTGTGACATGCCAAATCTTTTTATGTTATAAATAAAACTTCTTGTTGTCTTTCAGGTGTTGGTGTGCCGCTAATGCTGACTTATGTCTACGGGGTCGTTCCTATGTCACTCTGTAGGAACGGCTGGTGTCGGCCACAGAACGAGCCCCCTGAAACACACAAAATACAGCTCGAAGACTTGGCCAACTGTGAGTCCACAACTGAATCACGCTGTGCTTTACTGCAGGGGTTCTCAAACTTTTTGGGTTCAGGGACCCCTTACAGGAGAGAACAGGTTTCAGGGACCCCCTCATAACTCTCACGTTTATTAAATAATTTTCTTCAATTTGTCTCTTTAATGCAGTTTGTGTAACATAAATACTTAAGACTTGTTTAGTGTTTAAACAATTTTTATACTTTTAAACATGGAGTATTCTTCATTCAAGACACAATTAATTCATAACATTTTTAATTTCAACTTCCAAAAATTACAGTTTTGAGAAAATTAACAGTATTAAAAAACAACACTTTAAAACTTTACCTATTCACATAATCAGTGTTTTATTTCAGCTGAATCCTGCTGGAACAAGATCCCGGAACTCTCTCGTTTTTGACTGGGTGCGTTCCGGCAACTGTTTGCTCGGATCCAGCAACATGAATCTCCGCCTCTAAAAGTCCAAAGTCATCGCACATTTTTATTTTGATTATTTATTAAAAATACAAAGAGAGGAGACGTTGCCCAGTCTATGGAGTGGATACTACGGCTACAGCAGGCGCACCAGCTCGTGCACATGCATGTATATATATATGTATTTTTACTTACTATATATATTTATTTATATATATGTGTACTATACTGTATTTTTATTTATTTTATATACTGTATATGTGTATTTTATTTAT
>JARVLU010000179.1:16721703-16737266 GCA_031762415.1 Simpsonichthys santanae | reverse complement strand
ATTCGGCTCCCCGACTGGCCTTGACAGGCCGTCTTATCTCAACACGCCTGTAGAAGTTTTGTAAACCTGACGCTCTCTCCGCCTCCCAAACCTTCTACTGAGGAATTCCATGGACTTTTCAGAAGAGCCCAGCTGAATAAACATTTTCTCATCATTTCAGGACTCTGGATTCGCTTCTGGCCGTCCTTGTCAGACCCCTCCCAGATCTCTCCAGAGGGAACTACTGTATATGAACTGAGTGTTTTTATCTGAACTCTGCAGTGCCTCTGCGGGCTGGCTACTCACCGCCTTCGAGTCTCCCCCACTCCCCACCCCACACACACACACACCTCTGCGTAATGTCGGCATCATTATGTGCTTGTATGCAAGATTTTTTTTTTCATTACCACATTTTGGACCTTCACACAGAGGTCAAAAATGTGTTAGGATTGTTTTGTCTCCAAACCCTATGTGTCATTTTTCATCAGTTTTATTGTCTGTCCAACATATCTCACTTGTAAATGAGTCTTCGAGGGTCAATGTGATTTATCTGTTTAAATAAAGGTTGAATGAATGAATGAATGTGATTAATTGATTTATTGTTTATTGCGACAGGCCTAAATTTGACATACTGAGAACAAGGAAATACGAGTTGAGATATTTCTCCCCTGTGAGTTAATAAAGCATTTAACATTTTGTGAGAGAAGGACTCAGGCCAGTACATCCACTGTAGCTAAATGACCTGTAAGATGCTGCCTGTTAGTTCCCCTAATCATTTACATTTAGAAACACCAAATGTTCCTTCTGGCTTTGAAACAGTCTCCACACTGTGATGGAAGATAAGTTAATAATTCAGGGTTGTTAGAAGGAGCTCGGTGGGGATGCTGCTCGCCTTCACAGCTGGTTGGAGTCCGCTACTGACAGATGGCTCAAACCATGTGAAGAAATTAGTGCTCCTTTCACCCTTCATAATTTTGGACATTTGGAGTAATACGATCAGAAAGTTTGCCAACATTTTCCTTTTACTTTAGCTTATAATTTACCATAGCAGCATCCAAAATATATTTATAGAATAATTGTGTTTTGTTGTCAATATGACACTTTTTTAATCAAAATGAAGATGTGGAATGCTGCAGATTAAAGTATTGTGTCCTTTGTCTCAGTATGTAGTGTGATGTACTGTACTGCTTTGTTTGTTCTTCTCCCCCTGCTGCTCATCTGCAGGGTGTCCAGGTGTCGCTGAGAAAAGTTCCTGCCCCCCTATGGGTGCTATTTCCAAACACTACCTACAAGAGTAGTGTGATGCTGCTTGTTTGAAATAACAAGATACAGCACACATTTCGTACACTTTATCGTTGTGTTTTTCTGCTCGTTCCACTATTCTTGTCTGAGATCCTTATTGTTTTATCCACACAGTCTAAATTTCTTCCCAAAATGCATGGATAGTAGATCTCAGTGAAACCTGAAGAGCTCTCAATGGATTCCAATATAGATACGGTCAACCTATAAAGTTTAACCGGTTTAACGTATTGAATTTGTGTTCTGTGTTTGAGCACTACAAAAAGTTATTAATGCTTGTTTGTGTGAAGTTTTGTTTCATTATTATGTTCCTGTTTTTAGTATTTTACACCACTGTATAATGTAGTTTGTATTTATTTCATTTTATATAACTTATTTTATTGATTTTTTTTTTCATTTTATATACTTTTGTATGATTGCTTAATTGTTGTGTGTACCTTATCTGTGGTTTTTTTCAAACAGGTCTCTCTTGAAAACGAGTCCCTGTGACTCAATGAGACTAACCTGCATAAATAAAGGTTGAATTTTAATAATTAATTTAGAGCACATGTGCACTTTTTCAGTTGTATAATCAACAAACATTTATTTTTTGTGATGTGTTATGTTGTCCAATCAGAGTTGCCAGAGAACTGGACTGACACCAAGGAGACGTTGCTGGAGGGGATGGTGTTCAATGTAAAATACCTGGGTCTGACTCTGGTGGGCCAGCCTAAAGGAGAGGACATGGCTTCAGCTGCCATCCACAGAATCGTTGCCACGGTGAGTCTTCTCTCCTGTCCCTTATGACTCAAACAACTCTGAACTGTCTGCTATCGTGTCAGAAAAATATACAGTAAAAAAATTCACATTTCCAGATAGAAGCATTTATTTCAATTTGTGACACCTGGATCACTTTGTTAGAGGTAAGAAGTAAAAAGAAAAAAAAAAGTCATTTTAAAAGCAGTTTTTGTCTGGTTGGGAATGCATTGGAACCGTCTTAGAAATTATTAATGTTCAAATCTGTTGGTAATAGTTAATGGGGTTGTTTTAAAATTTATGAGACAACTCAAGGAAGAGCAGCAACCAGCCGATCCACATCACCACCATGTTGAGACGAAATGGATCTCAATATAACACAGGTCTTAGCTAACCTAATCTGCACATCGTAATCAGCCAGTTTATTTTAATAAATGTCTTGCAGGATAAACTTCTGAGTCATTTCTAGGAAAATGTGTCTTTTTACCTTTAAACTGACATATTAACAGAGTTGTAATGTTTTTTTTTTTAATACTGAAATTCAATTTCCATCACTACAGCCATTCTGTCTCCTACATGTTGTCCTAATATTCAAAAAGTTAAATGAGGAGCAGCTCTGTGCATGAATAAAAGCACAGAGACATGAGGAAGATGATCTAATAACCACGGTCGATGTGCTGAATCCCCATCCTCTGGCTCTCTGCAATCCTTCCATGCATGCCAGCGCGATGAGCTAAGGTTTAACTCTTTTTATTTTTTGATAGATTTTGCATGCAGGGACAAACTTTCCAGAAAGTGCAAACCTTAGCATCATACTATTACTTAAAATATGAAGCTAACTGCAGGGAGTATACCCTTATCTTATCCAAGGTTTGTGGACAATTCTTGGTATAAATCTTTTTCTGGCTGTTGATTGAACCCATTGGAATAATTTCTGTTCATGAAATGAACATATATAGACAGACGGTTCTCAGTTAGTTGTATCTAGAGATGCACCGATCTGATATTAATATCTATCGGTCCCGATATTGAAAAAAATTCTTGATCGGGTATCGTGGCAATGTGACCGATCCATAAGGGCAGATCTATCCAGTCTAATTCTACGCTTTGTGCTCTGAGCGACGTTGTGCACTAGCGAACCTGCCGCACAAATTGTTTTCAAAATGGAGCGAACAAACGGATCAGCCATCTGGAACTATTTCACACTACATCAGCCAACACATTCGACAGCTACGTGCAATACGTGCGCAACGAGCTGTTCCAAGGGGCGGCACTAAAACTTCCAACTATACCAACTTAATCAAGCATCTCTAGAAATTTCACACTAAAGAGCTCGCTGAGTTTGTTGAACAGAATCAACAAAGAGGATGAAGCAGCTGACGTTGAAGGAGATGAGAAGAGATGAAAAGTTTCCACCTAATAGTGTGCAGGCAACAACAATCACTGAAAGGACACTGAACTTCATTATCATGGATAGGCAGCCGCTCTCAGTTGTTGGGGATATGGGATTGTGGCTGCTAATTAACCACCTGGAGCCACACTACGGCATGCTAAGTCGAAAATATTTGTAGAAGACGGAGCTAGCTGAACTGCATGATAAAGTGTGCAAACACGAATTGGAGGAGATAAAAGATGTCAAAGCGATAAGTTTCACAACAGACATCTGGAGCTCTGATGTTTTCTCCATGTCACTTTGAACTTAAGTTGTATCAGATCGGTACTGGATCAGTATCGACTGATACTAAACTTCAGATATCTGTATCGGTACTGGAAGTGAAAAAAGTGGATCAATGCATCCCTGGTTGTATCTGGAATCTTGTTTTGGGGAGGGGGGTCGTGAAGTGATCCATATCAAATGACTGTAGGTGAGGGTTGGACCATAAATACAGGTATGTCAGTAAGTAGAGAGTTTTGTCTTTTGGCTCCTTCTTCAGCACAGTAGACTGGAGCAACTCCTTCATTAGTACAGACAAGGCAGCCAATCCATCTCCCTCTCCATCTTGCCACAACTCATGAACAAGACTCCCAAATACCTGATCTCTTCATGTTGAAGCAAAAACTCATTCCGGACTCTGAGAAAGTATTCCTCCCATTTTCCTTTAGAGGAGTTGACTTTCATTTCAGTGGCTTCACACTCAGCTGTGAACAACATTAGTGCACCAATAAAAGATGTTTTAAATGTAAAAGATGATGTAAAGATTAAAATATATTTTAAAATAAACATCTAAACTGTTAAATATAATTTTTCCAATTTAGGCATGGTTAGCAAACACTGACAATGTCCAAAGACTTGGAAAAATGTTTTTGAGCAAGGAAAAGGAAGGATACAGTGAGTGTACCTGGAGAAATCCCACGCAATCATGAAGAGAACATGCAAACTCCACACAGAAAGACCCCAGGTCCATCTGTGGATTGAACACAGGACCTTCTTTCTGTGAAGTGCTAACCACTGATCCATTGCGCTGCCCATCTTCAGACCTGAACCTCACCAAAAACTTCTGGAATGTGTTCTCTGAACTATTTTGCCTTTGGAGTGGCAAAAAGTCATCAAGCAGCAATGTGAAACACTGGTGGTGTGCACACCAAGACACACAAAAGCTGTGAATAAAAATCTGATCATTGCTCCAAATACCGATTTCTGATCTTTTCCCGGGTTAAGCATTACTATTGTTATGCCTAAAATAATTTTTTAATCATTTGAATCTGAAAACACTCCACCATTTCTGTTATTCTCTACATTTGTCATGTTCTGCAAATAAATGCTCTAAATGACAATATTTTATGTTGAAATTTTGAAGAAATGTCATTGGTAGACCGCTCTGATACTCATATACATACCGTATTTTCCACCGTACACGTCGCACTGCCCTATAAGTCCCATCAGTCCAAATATGTCAGTAGAAACATCTATAAATATGTTGCTTCGCCGTATACGTCGCATCTATTATGCGTCACCGCTGACAACCCAGAAATGTGGGCCGAACCCAGAAATGTGGGCCGGTGTTGTGCCAAAATGATTGGCTGTTCCAGAGTAGTTTATGTTTAAACACCATAAACAATAGGGTGAGCTTGAAGTCAGTTTTAGATATTAGTTGTTTTTTTTTTATTCTGGAGCATAGAGTTGCACATGTGCAGCTTTCAAAGAATCATGATATTACTCAGCAGCACAACATAACACAGGATATTCCACCTGCTCTTATGTATTTGTAATGCTGTCAGTTTTGAAAGGGCTCATTTTGAAACTGCAAACATTTTCTTTCACTTACCAGTAATCCAGTCAATTGACAGCAATGTAAATGCCCCAGTTGCATGTTTTATGTGTGACAGCCATTTACATTTTATTCATTTTTCTACCTGTTTCCTTTCAGATTATTCTTATTCATTTGACACTGGAATGCTGTTAAAGATTTCCTTGGAAAGCCTGGAACAGACGTCTAATCAAACCCCCCCCCACCCCCACCACCACCACCACCACCACCACCACCACCACACTTCTCAATTAAAGCCTGTACCAAACCTAATTGCATGATTAAAATTAAGTTGATTTCCACCAAGACCAAAAAAAAAAAAAAAAAAGAAAGAAACTTTTTGTCTTTGTGTGTTCCCTTGGAAACCAATCAACCTAAATGGGGACTGTTGAATACATTTGTGATTTTTCCATCTGTGACATGCTTCACTCACACATGATAACACAAGGCAGAGGGCCTAAACATATTGAAGAAAGCTGAACTTGGCATATCTCAAGCTGACAGATTGGGTTGTGCCTGGTGGCATGACACTAGTAACATGACAGAGTTTCTAGCTGCTTCTACATGACTAAGTTATAGTCCTACGGTCTGTTACAGCACCCTTTCCCTTTCTTATCAGTGCAGTTTTTTTTTCCCATGTGAACATTTTTAAGGCTTAAGCAGAGACTTATTTTCATTATCTCTGTCTCAAGAGAATTTTGGCCCCTACAGCCAACCATGACATTATTTCTTGTCCTTGAGAAGTCCTAGTTTGCTTAAGTAAAAAATGCTTCTGCAGCAGTAGCCTTTATATTATCCTTTACAAATATACAATAATCCTCAATCAGATTAAATTAGGTTAAACAGTAAAAATTAGAGTTATTTCTGTTTGTTTCCTTTTGCTCCTCTCAGCTTGGTTCCTTCACAATCACGCGTGTGATTCTCAACCTGTCATTACGTTACAGAGCTGAACTGCTCTCTCTCATATTTTACCTGCACAGTAAAGAGGTCGCTGTCATTGTCAACAGGCACTCTTAAAGACTCCAAGCTCAGCACTATGGCTGAATTTGCTGAATCTCCAGATGGTGCACAGCAGCAGGGGGAGCCGGTGGCTGCCAGCCCGACCTCGAGCGCTCGTTGCGGGTTACACATTGCAGCATTCCTCCCCCAGTTCTGTCGCCTTTTATAAAATTCATAGTAGATTTCTGGGACAAAGCAAGTTGTATGATTTTGCTCAGCTGTGTATCGTCAGAGTTGAGGGGTATTTGGTTGTTCATTTAGAGGTAATATTTTAAATTCTTGTCAGGCTGGCTCTGCATCTAAATAAAGCAAAATTGTTTCCCTCTGATTTTAATTTGTGCGGGTGTTTTAATATTTGTTATCTACAGGCCAGAGCCGGTGCCAAGAAGTTTCGGAAAGTAACGCTGACTGTGTCACCAAAGGGCATCATCATCACCGATACAGAGACTGCAGATCTTATAGAGAACGTCTCCATATACAGGTACATCTCAACCCTGTGCATGGTGGTTTCGAGAAATTGTATTTTTCAGTTTTGATACAAAACCATCATCTACTGCATCGCAGTCATCTACTAGCAGCGAAGGCTGAGTGACCCAACTCATTCTTACTGCTGGTTTTCAAGGATTCTTGACAATAAAACCAGGGCCTGAATCTCAACTCAAGATTTCTGGATCACTCCTAATTTGTGGTGCAGGTGGTTGCTGTTATAATATAGTGACATGTTAAAACATTTGATGGTAATCTTTTTGATTAAAATTCAAGATGCTAATTTAATTTCTCTCAACAGAATTCAAGGTGTCAGATTTGCTTCATGCAGCATTAGCAGCCGTTGAAAGAAAGACAGCATAAAATCCATTAAGGCTAAATTACTTAGGACAAACTTTAATTGTGGGGGAGAAAATCTATATTACACAGCATTATACGCTACTTATTTTATTGGCGCAATATGAGGGACAATCTTAAACCTCCATTATTCCAAGTTCAAATCCAGATCAGGAGAAAACATTATTCTACATTGGCACAATTTATATATTTGTGTTAATATAAATTAGTCCATAATGTTTTATGTTATTATTCTTAAAAACTATACCAACCACACAGTCTCCTTAGCAGATGTAAGTTAATCCACAATGTAATACAGTATTTCACCCATATCTGTTTATCTGATTGCAAAACCTGCTGTATCAACTGTAAAATAAATGCTCTGTAAAAAGTTTTCAGTTTCAATTTATTCTGAAAATTTTGGACCGGAAGTGGATGAACTAGGGATGCACGATATTAGATTTTTGGCCGATACCTGATATGCTGAAATGTTAAACCTTATTTGGCCGTTAACTGATACCGATATGTCATATACTTTCCTTTGTTAGAACATAGCCTCTTATTTAGGCTTATTTGCTACAAAAAATGTATAACAGCTGTAAGAGCTGGTGACATATATTCAGTAACAGCCATATGATATGTATAGCACTTTGACTTATATTAAATGAAAAGTATTAAATGTTATTTATCAGCATTAGTCACCTGTGATGCTGTCTCACTTGTGGAGGCTTGTTTCAGGTTCCTAGCTGCAGTGTGGGATCCTCTGCACTCCTGTGCATGAGGGACATACTTTTTAAGTTTAAGTTCAAAGTTTTTGTCTATCCATTGTGCCGTATACTAATCATGCTAACGGGGCTAACACAACGTCCAAAGGTCTGTGGTAAAACGCACCCAAGTCATGCTATCGGCTATTAGCTTCTCAATGACATCAGAAATGATGGCTTGTAACTCGGATAAGGTTACTTCTGAAAAATATCTCAGACTGTGGACAATGTAGCGAGGCTCAACGAGTCCAAAAATCTTCAGGATCCGACATCCTCACCAACAAAAAAAGAAACTTCCACACCACCGACATTTTGAATTTTCCTCTCCGCCGTGAGATCAGGTAGGCGCGCATGACATCATCACGTTGTGCGGACGCTGCATGCAGCCTTGTCACTGGATTTGTCATACAGAAACAGTGTCTTTTATATCGGTGAGCTATTTTGATGGAATGTCCGATGTCCGATATTTAACTTGAACACTAATATAGGCCGATATTGATACTATGCCTATGCTTGTTGGAAATCACTGTGTTGAGATTTTAAAGTCAAGAAATTTATTTAGGTTACCTTTTTGTTTACTCTCCTGTACTCCTTTTTCTAGATTTTTTTTTTTTTTTTTTTTTTTTTTTTTTTTTTTTTTTTTTGCTTAGTACTATTGTTGATCTACCAACAATTCATGCTCAGTAATCTAGATTGCAAATCCAAAAATGTTCAGTGAGGTCATCTGGATGGTTTCTTTTTTTGTTGTTTTGTTTTGCAGAGATGTTTTGTCTTTCATCTGATGTTCAGTCCGAGAAGCCACAAACAAACTGTACTCTCACAAATACTACACTCCCATAGTGGAAAAAAAAAATATTGTTTGTGGCTTCTTAGACTGAAGAAGTCCTTTGGACGAAGGACGAAATGTCTCAGAAAAAAAAAAAAAAAAAAAAAAACGTATAGATGATCTGACTCAACATTGTTAGATTTATAACCTGGATTATTGAGCATGAACTGTTGGGGTTTTGAACCAGTTTGGCATGACTGCCTCAGCGGAGTGATGGGGAAGACAGCGGGCCCCAGAAACCATCTAATCACCAGCAAACGTTTTTTTTTTTTTTTTTCACAATGAGAATGTGGTATTTGTGGGACTCCAGTTTGTTTGTGGCTTCTCAGACTGAAGAAGTCCTTGGGATGAAGGACGAAATGTCTCAGTAAACAGAAAAAAAAAAAAAAGAAACCATCCAGATGAACCGAGAACATTGTTTCTGATCTAGAATAGAATAACTTTATTGTTCATTAAATTTACATAAAATTACATCTGGCAAGTCTAATGCTGAAAAGTCCTAAAATCATGCCACAAAATGTACAAGTAAAACAATAAATACACATTCCTACATTCATGCACATACAGGACACATCACCAAACAGGCATATCTACATTTATGAATCAGTTCAATGGAAAATGAACTGCTTCTCTTAATTGATTTAAACAGTAATAGGTGATCAATAGTCCAGCGTTGGAGGGCTGCGTTACTGTCTGTACTCCATTTCAACGAAAGCCAATCTCTTCCAGCACCTTCTAACAAATCCTTGAAGAATTTGTGTGCATTTTAAATTATTAATGTTACTCCATTAAATAATCTGTGCCTTGTATTTTAAAGGTTACAGTGTAAATGTTAAAGACAAGTGAATGTGTGTATGTAAATGGACACATTTGGTGTGTGTGTCCATGCATAGGTCCAAAACATCTTTTGATCCACCTTATCAACAGCACCTTATCAAGGGGTACCAGCTCTGTTCCTATTCTTTCTTTTCTCGGTTTATCTTCCACTTCTCTCCTGTATTGTTCAGAAGGACTCTCAACCATCACCCTTTTTTTCTTCTCCTGCTGATGTTGCAAAAACCGGACATCTAATTGCTCCTTTTGGAAATCATGTTCCCAGTCGTTGCTGACACTCCAGAGTTATGACACAAGGATAGGACCACACACAGTGCTTGGGCTAAATGAGGATAGATTTATCCTCCATTATGAGACCCAACCCCCATCCCACTAAAGCCCCCTGTCTCCTCTGCCTTGTTTCTTTTTCTTTTTTTCTTTTTTTGCACATAAACCGCTTGTGGGAAGACAGCAAGTAGAGGGTGAAAGGAGATGAGTGTAGAGATAAGAGAGGATCAGAAGTGTGTGTTTAAATATACATAGCATCTAAGAGAAAAGGACCTGGCTGAATAGAAACGCTTTGTGTTGGTAGATGCCTCAGTTTATCAGTGGATATATGAGTGTGCAACAGACACATTTAGTATGTATGCAAATTTTTTATGTTTGTAGAGATAATTGTGCATCCCCTCTGTCTGTAAGCCAGACTGTTTCCCTCTGGGGAAGCTTATAGCTGAGTTAAAAGAAGACATCAAGGCAAGGCACTGGAAATATAAGCCCCTCCACCCCACACCCATGACCCTCTCATTGCGTCTATTCACACTCAAACACCCACCCAGGAACAATCTGCTTTAAGCTTCCATCAGTAGCATTCAGGCTCACCTGGGCTTGTTTGATCTCACAGCCTTTGCGATTATATTTTAACTGTGCATCTGATTTACTTTGATTGTGTTAAGCATAATTTAATGTTTTTTCCACATGAGCTATTTATCCCTACAGTGTTGCTGTATTTTTGTCAGCAAGGATTAAACTGAGGGCCAGACCACACATGGACAATACGACTAGTTGACAATATTGACTTCAAAAAAGTTCAATACAAAAACAACTGGACTTTATTTGTAACAGAAGATGTTTCTGAGGAGCTTTTTCAATTCAAAGAGCACTGAGTGTGGGGTTCAGGTTATAAAGGTTGAGTGAGATAAGAGACACACAAGACAAATATTGACACAGAAAATATTGACTGATACAATGTTTTTATTCAAGAAATTAACTTGGGTGATGTTGATTGTATGATACCTTTGCGTCTTAGTTCACAAATCTGAAAAAGAAGTAAAGTTTAAAAAATATACAATTTAATTCAGTTTAGTATATTAATATAGCACCAGTCCACCAAAAAATAAATAAAATAAAATAAAATAAAATAAAAAAAATCAAGACATAGTACAAAACACTCACAAATGCCAATTATTTAAAGTTTTCTGTCTAAAGAATCCAGCAGATTGTGTCAAAATATACGACCGACACTGATTTCATTCCTTTTGTTCTTCACAACGTTAACAATTACTACACTTTAAAAATGAATTGTTGCCTGTTTGTTATTTCAGCTCATTATTCTGCATCAGTTTGACCAACTACTGTTGTGATTAATTTCATGCACTAAGTAAATGTTAAATTAACATTCTTTATTTGACTAAAAGGTGATCAATTAAATGGGGGAGTGGTAGCGCAGAGGTTAGAGACGGTGGGCATGTGATTGGAAGATCACCGGTTCAAGCCCTGGCACCGACAACATCAACATTGTGGGTGGAAAAGGTGAAACACCCACACCTGCCTCCATCCTCACTCGCCCCACCCTGGGCCCCTGCAAGGCCCCCAACCCTCACCATCCGCCCCCCAAACAGGTCCTTCTTGAAAATGAGCTCTTGTGGCTCAATGAGACTACCTGGATAAATAAAGGGTAAATGAAAAAAAAAATGTTGGTTTGACTTTAGAGGTCAGATAGGCATTCAGCATTTTGCATCATCACTGCCTTTGTACTCTGTCCCTCCCCCTCAGCGTCTCAGCCGTCCATCATGCTGACTGTTGCTGATTTTAAAAAAAGGGAGGAAAGGAGTTAGATATTTTTTTTCTACTAAAGTTTTATTCAACATAACTGAAAGCTGCATCAGTTGTACAAATATCTAATGTGTACTAGGGGTTGCATGACTTCATATTTTTTAAAGTTCACTTCAACATGATTAAAGTCGAGTCAACATCAACTAGTCATTGTGACGTCATAGGAACTCAAGATGCCATATTACCTATATTCACAGGAAAAAAAAAAACAATTTATGCAGAATAACAAAAAAGAAAACAACAAACAAGAAAAAAAAAACATTGGGAGCATATATTTATGCTTCTATATGGGGAGTGGTGGCGCAGAGGTTAGAGAAGGTGGGCCAGTGATCGGAAAATTGCCGGTTCAAACCCCAGTACAGTCAACATAAAAAAATGTGGATGTGGTAGGTGAAGCACCCACACCTGCTCCCACCCCCATTTGCCCCACTCTGGGCCCTTGAGCAAGGCCCTTAACTGCAAAAGTGAAAGATATGTGACTATTTTAGCATGGCACGTAATAAACAAAACCCAAAAAAATGGGGGCGGGCGGTGGTGGATTAAATAAAGTTCACTCGCTGTCAATAGTCTCCTCGCTTAGTTTTTGGTTTTCGATCCTGGTTTACATGTAAGAAAACAAGAGCATCAACATGAGCTTGATGAAGGCTTGCGTGTTTCTGCGTACAGTAATGGTATTTGCAGCAAGAGAAAAAAAAATATCTTGCTGGGAGTGCTGGTTGCCTGAACAGTTAAATACCTTCTGCTGAGTTTTGCCAAACTGGGAAATCCGTCCTGATTGCTGTCCCACTACTGCAGCGGGTTCACCATGGTGGGAATCTGCAGTAACAACAAAAAAACAAAAAAAACACGGACCTCTTTGGCAGCAGTGGAGCAGCGTGCTGATCTCCTGTCTCTGGAAATGTCGCCCAAAAATTTACACAAAATTCTCCCGGAGTCTGGCTTTTTTCCCAGTCGCCTGCTCGCTCTGATTATCCGGTTATTATTATTATTATCATCATCACGTGACTGTGACTAGTCGACGTAAAATTAAGAAAACTCGCGAGATGTCCAAGAATCGACAAGTTGATTCAACCACTAATGTATACATTAAAAAAATAAAATAAAATAAACTGACCTCATTAGTTATGGTGAAATAAACATTTTAAATATGATTATTTAAATTTTGTTGTTGTAATTCAATCAACTAATATTATTTTTGCTAAAGATTAGACGCTAAAGTGTTTTACTTTTTTCAACTCAAAGTAAAAATGTTACTTTTTTTTTTTTTTTAGAATTTATTTATTCATTCATTAAAAAAGACCTTATAATAAACAGTTACAAAAGAAAAGAAAGAAAACCAACACTATGAAATGAAAAGTAGCAGAGAGAAGAAAATAATTCTTATAATATCTACCCCTTTTTTCCTCATAAGTAAATTTAAAATTCAAGCAATAACATTCTTCAGTTAGTAAAACAATAAAACAACAAATAAAATCCTTCTAGAACAACAATTCATATGAGTACATATTATACAGTTTCATATTTTTTCAGCAATCCAAACTTTATCAATTTCTTAAACATGTACATTGACTTGGCACATTTAACATCATTTTCCAGATTATTCCACAATCTCACTCCTTGTATTGAAGAACATCGTTCTTTCAAACTGGTTCTAAATTTACTTGTTATGAACATCTCCGTCCCCTTAAGATTATAGAAGCTTCTCTCTTTGTAAAAATTCTCTGGATGTTCAAAGGTAATGCATTTTGGTGCTCAATGCAGCCCCTGTCTGGACAAGCAGCTGCTTTGATTCGGTGTACTGACTGCTTTTTAAAAAAAAAGCTTTTATTTACTTTTTAAATTTGCTTCAGGCCTAGAGCAAGAAAACGAACAGTCCTTGATGTTTCTGATTTTTGTAAAAGCATCTTTAGTTTTAAACACTGACACCGATCGCAGCAGTGAGAGGAACGTTGTGAGGGTGTTCAGCCTCCATCTGGACTTGTGTTTATCATTCAGATTCTCTTGAGAGATTCATGGCGACCACACAGAATATCAATCAGTGAAACCACACAGGTCAGGAAACAGGAGATGAAACGCTGACTGACAGCCCACCTGCTAATGAGGCACGCCGCTCCGACGCTCGGTTTAAACGAGTCTGTCGAGGTGCGATTACAAAATGTGATCACGCTCAGAACCGTCCTTAAACATTTATGGCTTTGAGGTTATTTATTTTTAAGAAAACATTTTCATTTATTACATTTCAAACCACTGTTAAATCATATTTCTCTTCATTAACACACAGAAAGTTGACTCAGATAAAGCAGTAATAACATTTTTTATACGAACAACAGGCTTGTTTTATTCAGCTCACCCTGGAAGTTTGAAGCTTTGATGTTTGACGTTCTGTAAAAATTCAAATATTTCCAATATTATTCGCTGTCTGCCTCACAAGCACCGGTGCTCTACGCGGAGAGAAGATGAAAGGCTTCGAGTCCAGCGGGGCCCGTCGGAGAAACGCTGCAGCCTGACAGCTCAGCCTCTGTTGTTCAAGCTCAGCGTGATGCTGTCAATTATCATTTTTCTGTTGTTATTTCGAGGTGAAGGCCACAGCTGCGAATGCCATACACTGTGTCGTCACGTAAACATCACTTATTAAAACTACTTTTTATAATGATTAGTTTTATTAGTGGAAACTTGAGTACATTTTAAATAAATATTGGAATTTAAATTCATATTAATTTCAGTGAAGCATCAGATGTGACAGATTTATAATCTTACTTTTCTCAATTATTTTGTCAAAGGAGGAACAATCTGCATCATGATGTTGAGTTATTTCATGCACAGTTCATAAAGTCACATATATTATTTTCTAGTGGACATAAAGGACTTGGGACTCTGACTAATTAGTCATGAACTGCATGTTCACTGACCCGTTTGCTCAATATGCACAAGTCCACTTTTTTTTGTTGCCTCAGCTGCCCCATCGTGGTAAAAACACTACAATTGTGAGTAGGTACATTTTTATTTTGTACCTTCAAGGAAAAAAAACTTGTTTATCTTGGGACAAGAACGTATTCATTAGAAACACTTATAAACTCACGTCTTTGACTGACTTTAACAGGAGTTTTCGGTTTGTAAAACATGAATATTCCACTAGAAAAAAACACAAAAACAAAGAGATTTGAACTACAATTATTTGCCTGTGCCTTAAGGTTTTTACGGTACTATTAGGTTAATGTTCTGTAATATTAAGAAGGCTGTGTTAGCTCAGTGATTAGTGCCACGGCCTGAGGCTGCAGGTTTGAGTCCAGGTAGCGTCAGGAAGGGCATCCGGTGTAAAACACCAAATCTTTCTTGCGAGTTTGCTGGTTGTGGCGACCCCTGAAGAAGGGAGCAACAGAAAAAAACAACAGATAGTCATACATGAATTAATATTTTATAAATACGTAAACACCATTTCTGTGGACTATATGTAATTTAAAAAGTGGACCTTTTGAGTAAATAAATTAAAATGTGTGCATATTTTTCTGGGAAAACAGAAAGTGGTCATTTATACAATTGTTTAGTGTAATGCCAAACAGTTTACAGCAAAGAACATGATTCCTTTGCAGAAAGGGAAAACAGCTCGTCAACTTTCTGGATATTCTTTCTTTTAAAAAAAAAAACATTTGCCAAAGGACAAAAAAGGTTCAATCATGTAATCCAGATCAATTTCTTCAATTGAGAACCGTTTCATCCTCAATCCAGAGGACTTCCTCAGTCTCAGAAGTAAACTTTTAACACATGCAAATAGGGCCCGCCCATCCAAAACAATCAATCATCATGCATAAGAATCAACAGTTTTCAGCCAGATAGTCAACTTGCTACTCACAGAAACAGCCTGAGGACAACCAAGGCCAAAATGGTTCAGAAAAAAATAAAAGCTTGTAAACTCCATAATCCAGGTAGATAAAAAAAAAAAAAAAAAAACAAAAAAAAAAAAAATAT
>JARVLU010000179.1:16698231-16714332 GCA_031762415.1 Simpsonichthys santanae | reverse complement strand
TTTTTTTTTTTTTTTTTTTTTTTTTTTTTTTTTTTTTTTTTTTTTTTTTTTTTTTTTTTTTTTTTTTTTTTAAATTTACTTTTTGCACACCTTGTACTTTTGTTGTCTAAATGAAAATGTATTGGTTTTGACCTCTGTAGCAATTTCTTCTTTTCTCTTTTTGGCCTCCACATCTCTGCCAGGCTGGCTGAGTCTCACTTCGAATCCATCTCTGAGTCACCAGGAGGTCTCTACAGCAAGTTTGTTTCCTGTCTGGAGAGATGACTCTGTATTACACAAACAAGCAATAACTACCCATCATACAGCCTTGCAGAAAATAAACATCATGGATTATGTATTTTCTGCTCCAACACACTTGTTACAGAAGGTTTTTGCAAACTGTCAGATGACTTGTGGTCCACATGGTGTATCGTACAGCAACAATAGTGATAATCTCACGGAGGATTGCAATACTGAGCGTCTTTTAATGACTTCTGGACTGGTTTCACTCATATATTCCACTTGTCAGTTGTCAACATTTCACTTATTATCAGATGCCTGTGTAGTACTGAATTAATTCTACGACACATGTCTGACCAAGTTGACCAGACTTTCTTTTGTGTTTAATCATCTAAAAATGTTTGTAGACAAATAACAAACCAACATTTCCCTCTGGCATCTTTTGACTGATAATTTTAACAAACAGTCCAAACTGTAGGTTTGGAATGTTTTCTTAAGGAGGAATAAATCCAGTTTTAGCATAACGTTTGAGTGGTATCCTATGTTGATTATCGGTACTTTAATTAGAGGTCGTTGTCTTCTACAGCAGATTGAGGTGATCAGTAATTATGGAGGTTTGCTGGGAAATTGTGATATTGAGCAAAAAAGTATAGACATTTACATATTTAGGATGTGTTTTTAAGCTTTTAATCAAAGGTAAACCAAACATCTACAAATCTGACTAACTTTCTGCAGTGACAGGCCACTAGATTGAGTACTTTAAGGGGACAAAAATGTTCCTTTTAGTAAAATATTTGGATCAAAAGTTTGGAGGACCACCTTTGAGTTCACTTGTTTTAGCAATATAAATCAAAAGGTGGAAAAGGATTCAGACAAAATATCAAAAACTAAACTAACAGCCTAATTCCAATGCTTCTAAATCATCTTGTTGATTTTAAACCACCACACGTTCGAGCAGCTGTGCAGATTTTAAATCTCCGTCTTGGAGCGGATAGAACCCAAAGCTGAGCATCAGTATAAAAACCGAACAAAGTGAACTTCAGATGTGACTCTTTAAGACAAACAAATCCTTATCTGGCTTTAAAAACCAACCGCAAACAACACAACTCCTGTACAATGTGTGACAAAAATCTACATATACTTTCTTATATTGCCTGTAAAATTGTAAACAAACATTTGTTTTAATTGTTAAATAGAGCTGAAACTGGTTAATTTTACTGTTAACAATCACTTCCTATCTTACTGAACTACACAATGACCCAGTTTTTTATTGTCTCATTTATTCAGCTGTCGCTGTACAGGAAGCTGGTGTCACTGTTAAAGAAAAGGATGACGTTAAGGTTTGACGGCCATATTTCCAAGTCAAATTTCTTTGAGTAAAAGGCAGTAGTTGTTCACTGTTTGTGTGCTGAGTGTATCACTGTAAACACGAGTTCAACCAGGATTTTTGCACAAGGCTTTTTTTTTTAAATATTTATCAGTCCTGTTGGGATGTGAATATGTAGAAACTGTATGTTTTAAATCACAAACTGATTTGTACAGATTTGTCTGTTTTTCGATTTTAGTTATCAAAACGCATCACGAGATGACAAAGAAAAATCTGTTGTCTTCACCTGCAGCCTGTGCTGCACTGTCTTACTCACGCGTCTTTCCTCGTGGGTGGAAAGGATTTGTGTCTTTTTATAGACCTAGACCGTGCAGTTTATTTTTATCCATTCCTCAGATGACGTTCATTATCAAAAGGTTTCCGTGTTGCGACCGTGTCTGACAAATGGTGTTTCTCTGCATTCATGGCATTGTGACTGAGAAGGGAGGGGAAGGAGGTCTGTGTTGTTGTCATGACACCCGCTGCACAATAGTTAGACAGCTTATCTGCTTACGCCATGAAGCTTAACTGCACTGTTTCATTTCTAACTGGCTGGAATTCTGGAGTGACTACATTTCTCGAATAAAAAAGAGTTATGGAAATGAAATAATATGGCTGACGAAGTGTCAGCAGATGATGGATTGATGGTGATGTTGAAGGAAGCAGTGAACATGTGACCTTTTCATTTTGCTTTCCACACAAACTGCTCTCTGTTTTTTTTTTTTTTAACTCCATTTCTTGTGTGAATTCTTTATGAAATAATTTAGTGGGCCATTTAGGCTGCACATCCATTTAATGGATTGACAACATCCGAAGCCGCTGTAGAAACAAGCATGTGTGAGAGTCCTAAAGGAATAGTTCAGATCTTCTGAAATATTTATCTGTTTATTTTAGAATTAGCCCAATTTTTTCCCCTCATCTCTTTTTATTGAATGTGTGACAAGTCACCCTAAAAAAAATAAAAATTAGCATCATATAACCAGACAAAATACTTAAGTTAATGATTAGTCTTAACTGGGCTAACACCTAATTAGATTGCTCGTGTCTTGAAACACCAATCCAAAACATTTTTTTTTTTTTTTTGGCAATCATTTGTTCTGCAGCCATTTTCACACGATTCAGAAGCTTTTATTTGTGTGCAAGTACAAAAAGCTGCAGCAGCAGATAGCTGTAGCACTTCAGATTCAATCCAGGATAAATTCATTTTTTTCTGCTACAAACGTTTATGCTGAATTTACCCTGGATTGAATCAGAAGTGCCACAGCTAGCTGCTGATGCACATGAACAAAACATTCTTGCAAACATTCTTATAATAATCTTAATGTCTTTATTGCTGCAAATAATGTTTGGGATTCATTCAACCTTTATTTATGCAGGTTAGTCTCATTGAGTCACGAGGTAAACTGGTCAGTGACATGTAAGATATTAATTGTTCATAACCTTTATAGAACCCCACTTTGAAAAATCTCAACTATCCGTTTAACTTGCTAAGAACCAGCCACAACAAAAACAGTTGTGTTGCTTCTGACTGAACTTCAGCAACATTTTTACTAACTGTGTGGACTTTCTGTCTTTCAAATTTTTTTTTTACTTTCTTTGAGCTTTATATCGATTTTAAAAAGCTCCTACTTAGATTTTGCTATTAAGCGCGGATCCTTTTTGTCAAACTGTTTACAATTGAAGTCCCATCATAAAATAAATTGCTGCATCGACCATGAGTCCGCTCCACTCGTATGTTTTGTTGTATTTTATGCCGCACTTCAATGTGGGCAGACTCCCAGGAAATCCTAAACGGATGTGGTCCTTTGGTACAGCTCCAAGTGTTCTGTTTGTGGGGTGCAGGTGTATCACATGCCAAACTGAGTCAGGCGTGTGCTGAATACAAATCAGGCTGAGAGAATCTGGGCCTAGAAGACATTTGGAGGTTATAAAAATGAGACCTGTTTCCAGCAGGAGTTCCACCTGAAACAAGCACTGGTGTTTACACTTTATCAAGGTGCTTACTGTATATTTGCTCTATCTATGCAACCGGTGGGTTTCCAGTGATGTTGTGATGTAAAACCACATGCAGTTGTCCTAATCTGCTTAAAAACCTGTATATGATCTGGATGCTATTATGATTTGTTACATATTTCTGCACAATAAAAGAATTTTGTACAAATCTGTTTCTGCAAGTTTTTTTTAAGTAAATTTACACAAAAGACTGATGGTTTGTCTTTTTGCTGCAGTTGTGATCCTCTGCAAACACACACACACGTTTTGAGGATCCAGCAGCCGTCTGTGCAGACAAACAGATGTTCTGCCTATGCATGCGTATTTTCTTCCTTCTCACATGTCCACAACGGTTTTGATTCAAACGTGAAATGTATATTTTTTCCCCCCTCTCATATATTTTTTTCAGCTGCATTTAGTCGATCCAAAGCGAGGGCGTATTTCTGTTTGGCATTCTGACTGACAGCCGGATCAATAAGTCTATTCGTTCAGCCGACTGCTGAATCAAAGGTTAGATCAAATGAAGCAGGAACGTGAAACAACTTCTGGCAAATCTGTTTTCAGCCAGCAATAATAATAAAAAATACCCGTGCGACCTTGTGTATGTTTGCAGCAATCATCCATGACAGTGAAACCACTGAGCTGGTGAATGTAACACCTGTTAAAAATAAGGTGTACTCAGGAACCTGCAGCCGGGGATTTGCACCAGTATTGGTCGGCAGTGAGTTTTTAGACCTCCCAAGAATATCTCAAAGTAAATGAACCACAACAACTCAGACATAATAAAAGTATAAAATGTCTGTAAAATTCAGCTTGCTCGAACTGAACATGTCTAGTTTGGCTCTGTTCATGAATAAAGCATGTAACCAGATGTGAGCATCCGACTCCAGGTTCAGCCGATCAGTCTGTAAACCAGTCAGGATCTGACTGAAGGATGTGAAACATAAATTGGGAGGTTTTGAGAACATCTCCAGAACTCAAACTGTAAATAGGACTGACAATAATATATCTAGCCCCAACAGTAAGAGAACATATAAAATGGATAATAATTCTGTAACAGCTTTGCTTTTAGCTTTAATGGTTGACGAGGCTTTACTCTTAAATTGCTAAAAAGCAATCCAGCATTGGTTGGAGTAATAAGTCTTCAAGTTTTCTTTTGTGGGTTGAGAGTTTAGAGAACACGGCATGAGACAATAGCTCTCCATCGTTCTGATGCTGCAGCAGCTCTCATTGTCACAAGGAGTGAGGTCAACCAATGTGGGCAAAAGAAGCACGTCTTCAGTGACACAAAACAATAAAATTCAAGCCACTCAACTCAATGAGCAAAGCAAAGCAGGGTCTGCAGGCTGCAGCTCTGGAGTCACATGTGGCCCTTCAGCCTCTCGGCAGTGGCTCTCAGTAGCTTTGACCCAAAATTACATGGGACTAAAACAGTGTTTGTGTTTACAATGTGACGAGCTGTAGTCTGCAAATAAACGGTGACAGAATGATGATAAAAACAAATGGTAATTTATTCACCTTAGTAACACGTACTTATCCATACTGCTGATTTCTTACATTAAGCTGATATATTTATATCTATCTGTTCACTACAGACTCATGTTCAGGCTGCTGTTTAATACACTATATTATTTTACATTATTGTTTAGTGTATATCTTAGATTCTTGTCTGCTGTTGCTTTTTTATACAGTACTTTATATTTTTTGCTATTTTTTGGGTGTAACTGGGATGTTGAGTACACAATTTAGTTCCACCTCATGTACCATATGTGATGTGAATGACAATAAAGAACCTTGAACCTGCATCTAAAATCCACCAGAAAATGAAACCGCTAACATTTTGGAACCATGTTGCTGAGGGGCAAGTCACACTGAGAAATAAGAGTTGAGGCTTGTTTCTGATTTAAAAATTAATAAAAGTTCATCTTAGCCTCTGCTTTTATTGAGGAAAAAACAAGTTCAATTAAATATTTAACTAGTTTAATTAAGTTCACTCTAACTCAGCTATTACAATGTGGGATGTGTAAATTTAAATGTTTAACGTTCTTTTTTTTTAATCTAAGTAGGTGTAAAGCATTCTGTTCATGAAAAATACATCAAAGTGAAGTTTTTGTAAATTTAGTATTTGTATAATGGTGTGAGTTTCTTTTAATCTTCATGTGGTTCTTGTGTGTTTGAATATTTTTTGTTTGTTTTGGGAAGAGACAAAAATGTCTCTTTAGGTTGCAAAAGTTGCCGACCACTGGTCTGAAGACTAGTGATGGTTGTGAGGGAGAAAATGGAAAACTCAATGATCACATGGTAAACAGGAAAACTAAGGAACTAATGATTAAAAAGAAAATAAGTTTAAATGGTGAAATGTGAAAACATAAACATAATGAGACAAATTATATGACAGACTAAATGAATAAAACAATAAAAATCAATTAGATTAAAATGCAAACCACAAATTTTCATGGCCTATACTTTATGACCATGGTCATGGCAGCACAAAATATTGAGTTTAATTTACCGGTTTTTTTTTTTTTTTTTTTTTTTTTTTTTTTTTTTTGTTAAAAGAGTTTAATCAGCTGTATAATCCAAAAAGGAAATGTGGCAAATGTGCATATTTGTGCCTTATATGATGATAAACCATCAAGATGAGCTTTATCAAATCTTAAAATCACACTCTCTGGTTTTATTTAAGGTTTTCCAAAACCCAAGCAAACCTCTAAGCAAGTCATCTGCAAAAAAACAAACAAAAAAACTTCTTTTTACAAATAAAATGTATAATCCATCTGGAATAACCCAGTTCAGCCTTTACTTCCAATCAACCCTCAGCCTCATTTGAGCGTGTTTCTCTGACTTATCGAGTGTTTATTTTGTCTAATGATTGCTCAGAGAGGGAAGCAAATATTTGAACGTCTGAAGTGGCATCGTGACAAGCGGATTTAAATCTGATTGTCAGATTGTGTGCAGAAGGAAAAAAAGGGATTCAGCTCTGTCGCACAAAGTAAATTTTGAGTGAGACGGATCACACTTTCTGTTATTTCAGGGTTTACTCAGTGCTTTCATGCAGGCAGAAGCTCAGTAGGCATTTTTCCAGCTGGTGGGTGTATCATATACAGACTCATGAGGCAATTCATTAATGATATCACACGTAGAATATGAAGGCGTTTTAAGATGTTTGGACTTGTCTGTTATTAAATGAAATATGACACCTTGCATCAGAATCTATGATTGCAAGAAATCAAGCTGTTTGGTTCTTGGCCCGTTTTCAAAATGGCCACGAGTTACAAGAAAAACTGATTTTCTGAGAGAATTCACTGGAGATGTAGTGCAGCCATTTGGTGTTAACTGATGTATTAAACCACTACAGCCGTCTTCCTGTTGGTCTTTAAGGATGTGTCTTTGTGTTATATTTGTGCACTCTCTGTTTTTCACATTTAGGGATCGAAGTTGGGCTTTGTTGCTTGTTTTCTACGGTGGCCCTGCAGGTGTAAATGAACAACATTTGGAAAAAACAGAATTAAATTAAGCCAAACCGCCATAGGTGGTGGGATTTTTGTTTTCCATCACATCATTATTGATGTGAGGATAAAGTGAAAAATGCACACAACATGAACATGGCTGTGTTTTTTTTTTTTCATCCCTTGTGAAAACGAAACAAAACAACTGAACAAATGGTACACAAACCCCACACCCTTCACGAGAGTTTGTATTTGTATATTGTTACTGAACATTGTTCTGTTGTTCTATGTTAATGAAGTATGTTAATGAAGTAAAAAATAATAAAATAAAAAAAACTCCACTTCCGCTTTGGCTTAATGTAATTCCATTTTTTCAAATGTTCATTTGCACCTCCGGGCCACCGTAGCTTTCAATGAAAGTTAATGAAATAAATCTGCTTCGCCACACATTACATTCTTTCAGCTCCAAGGAAAGGATAATAATTCTAAACTCTTCCCTCATTTGATCGAGATTTGGCTGACCTCTCTTTGCTCTTTAATGGCCGCAGCAGATTATTTACCATTTAAAGTTGTCTGTCACTGTCTCACTTCCAGAGCAGCAGTCATTGGAATATAACTTTGATGAACTGGAAGGAAAAAAAAACAACAACACAAAACAGGAAACATTTTTTTCTCCCTAATTTAATTTTCATTAGTTTGTTAGTTGAGCTGTTGTCTCTCAGCAAGAAGGTTGCCGGATCAAATCCAGGCTGAGGGCCTTTCTGGGTGGAGTTGGCACATTCTCTCCATGCGTGGGTTTTCTGCTGGTACTCCGTTTTATTTATTTTTTCCCCACTGATTAAAAACCTGCATGTTAGACTGATCTAAATTGTCCCTAGGTGTGAGTGAGAGAGTGACTGTTTGTCTCATTTGTCTCTGATGGACTGGAGACCTGTCCAGGGTGTCCCCCACCTCTCACGCAGCGATTGATGGACATGGACACCAGTGACTCCCGCTACCCAGAATGGACAAAGATAACGGATGCATGGATGTATGTATCTAAAAAATACAAAGTTGGTTCATATGAACTTAGTTTTAACTTTAGGAGGGTTTGGTCTTGATCAGTGCCTGATTTCATCTCAGTATTTCAATCTGCAACTGAAACCAGTCATTTAGTATTCATGAGCATGTAATTGGTTACTAACAGGCCATCCGACACATTTTGAAACAGCTAATTAGACACAGATAAAATGTTCTACACTGCCCTAATGAATTCATATTCTGCTGATAAGGGTTTTAACGCTTGAAAGTGACAACCTATTGTGGCTGGCTTTTAAAGGTCAGACGTGCCCAAGCATGAACTACACTGAATGCTGAAAACACGAGTTCAAAACTCTACCCCACATGTTGATCATGTATGCATTAATTGCTTTAAATGCTTTGATACTGTATGAGTTGGCAGTGTAGATATGCGAAAGGGACACAATAAATGGTTGCAGTCTACAAAGTAACAAGCCTCATCTTCACTACAGATTACAAAACCAAAGGAAGATGTTTGCTGTTCTGCACTGAGACAGAGTTAAAAAGGAGTGAATTGTCTATAAATTCATTGGACACTGTAATCACTTTCCATTTTAGGATGAGCTATGTTCTTTGATATAACTACATTCTTGATTAGGAGCTATCCAGTTCAAAGGCCAGCTAAAAATGATGTAGTTCAGCAGTACAGTCTTGTTTCATAACCTGTGTGTCATTAGCCATGTTGAGAAGGAAGGTGAAGCCACAAATGCAGGACAAGGAGTGGTTTGCCAGTAAGTGCAAACCAGTTTCTTTACCTTCATGCCCAGTCCTCTCCTGCAAAATAGATCTGTGAACTCAGTGGGGCCTGGTTAAATAAAGATTACTAAATTATGATCAAAACCAAACCTAAAGGGAGAGAGGATCCATCCATCCGTTATCTTCCACTTATTCCAAAGTTGGGATGTGGGGGCAGCAGCTTGAGCAGGGAGGCCCAGACATCTCTATCCACAGCCGCCTCTTCCAGCTCTTCTGAGAGGATTCCAAGGCGTTCCCAGGCCAACTGAGAAACATACAGTAGTTTCTCCAGTGTGTCCTAGGTCTTCGCCAGGGTTTCCTCCCAGTCGGACATGCCCGAAGCACCTCCCAAGGGAGGCACCCAGGGGGCATCCTTACCTGATGCCCGAACCACCTCACTTGGCTCCTCTCGATGTGGAGGAGCAGCGGTTCTACTCTGAGTCTCTCCCAGATAACTGAACTTATCCTATCTCTAAGTGAGATACATGCAAATAATATAAATAAATAAATAATCTGTACTATTTGAAAAGTCACCATAAAGACTCCTGCTATTAAAGTGGATCACTGAAAATACCTCCATATACACCTTGGAATTGAACTCATCTTTAGAATAATGTTCATAATTCACTCTAATATTCTGGTAGAAATGGACATCAGGATCAATATTTTTTTTAACTTCTTCAAATTGTACATTGAACAAAAAGCAATTGTGCTGATTGGAATCAATGGCTAGGTGACAATGGCCAGGTGTCATAATCTCTCAACTTTCAACTGGCTTTTTGTTTAGAAGAACAAATAAAAATGAGTAAACTTACTTCATTTGAAATCACCAATTCACTTAAAAAAAAAAAAAAATAAAAAAATTATGACAGGTGAAGAATTTGTTCATTGGTGAAATTTATTTACAACAATTTGACTGAAATAAAAGGATTACAGTACGTGAGCAAAATACAGTAGATATACTGTAATACACTTTACATATACATGTGACATTCTCTTATCTAGCTAATCCACATAACTGGTAATTGGGTTTTAGCTGAATTAGACAATGTAGGCCTGTGTAAGCAGAGTGAAGATCTAAGGGACTAAGTGCACATCCTTGAGGGACTCCAGTGATTAGTTTGATGTTGTGACATCTTACTGCATGCATGCTGTCTGTGACCTTTCTGATAGAAAGTCCAAATCCAGGTGCACAGTGAGTATTTCAGTGTGAGCAGGGAGCATTGTGCAGCTGTTGTGGGATGATTGGCTGAGGAGAACTTGGACAGAATCATGAAATACATGTTTCCCCTACCACCGCCCTCTCAGTTGGAATAAGACTGGGGAACGCAGCAGGACAGCGGTTAGCACTATTGCCTCACACCAAGAAGGTCCTGGGTTTTAAACTGTCGGGTCTTGGGGAAATGAGGGGCTGGCTTTATCAAGTTGCTCGAAGCACTTCATTGTATCAGATGTTGATGCCACATGCTGGTAGTCATGTTGATGGTTGTTTACAGTTGTTAGTGACAGAATGAAACTGTAAGGTTTATATTTTAGGTCAGGGAAAACAAAAGTCAGAAAATGGAAGGAAAAAAAAACATGACAATAAAAAAATGCAGCAACTTTTCTACAAGCAGATAAAATAAATGACACATTCACTGGAGCTCGTTTAACAGTGATTTTGTTTATTTCTGTGTTTGAGAATCTAAATTAGAATGCACATGTTCTACACGTCAACAGTCTGCATGCAACTTCACTAAGTTAACAAACAAAATGTGTGTGTGTTTACATGTGATAGATGGAAAAACAGATTACAGTATTAAGCAGAAATCATGAGCGTTTTGGACATGACAAAAAAAAAAAAAAAAGGGGAGCTGGGGAGACTGTTGCTTTAGAAGATCAGTTCTGGGCTTGAGTTCTTTCTGTCCTAAATAGCAATCTACTTAACAGCAACCATGATGTATTATCATGGTCAAGCAGTAAATTAACACTATTTGCACTAGTCTAACAGGTAAACAAATTATCTAACTGCACATGCCAATATCAAAACACATTTGAAGTCACAAACACGGGCTTCCCAGAGATGACAAGTTCTATTGTTGGGCTTGTATTGCAGTTAACTATAAAGCACCTACCAAAGACATCAGTGTAACATGGGTTAACATAAGTCATGTCCTTTTAACCCTATAATGTATCAGTTTGCATGAGTGCGTTATTTTTCAACAGTCTTTAGTTTGGCGTTTGAATGCTTTAAAATACTCATGCACATGAGCATATTCTGTCAACACATTTGTGTTGATGATGCCGCAGGCCAAACTTACGTTTTCTCGATATGTCTCTGTGTGTTTTACTCAGCAGCAACAGGCATTTAAAAACCATTTGGAGATGGAGGATTTTCAGTTTGGTCTTCTTCTTCTCAAACTTCAATGATGTTTATGGATGGTACAGAAGGATGAAACTGGAACGGATAAGAAAAAGTGAAAAATCACTATTGCAGTCTTGTTTTTTGTAACAAAATGTCTTCACTATTGAAGAAAAGGTGGTAGTTTTTTTTTTTTTTTTTTTTTTGTATTCACTGAAGCTGTTTCTAATTTTGGAAACTTGTTTCATTCATGTTTTAAAGGCTGGAAACTCATAATTTGAGAATATGTTTCAAGTGGAATTATAGGTGGGTATCACCCTAAGTGATCACACTTTAACCTCTAGGGAACTCTGAGATTATTTCTATGAGTTCCCTAAGATGTAAAGATGCTTTAACATGTATGACGTATAGGAGTCTGAGGTGATCAGCAGCACCTTAGTTGTTTTTTTTTTTCTCCACAAGGCTGATTTGAATCAAACCTGTAGGTTTTTGCTTCTGCATGTCATTCTGAACCACCTGTTCTATGTTTAGTGTAGAATGTTTAGGTCAGGGCAGGGTTATCAAACCGGGGTCCCCGCCCCGGACCCCCGGGAGTTCGCGAGCCAGTGCTTTAGTAGTTCGCAAAAATATATATACCCTGCATGCTATTAGATTTACAAAATAAGTTAAGGAAAGTGTTGCCACAGCAAACAGTAAATCAAATAACTATTAGGAGGATAACTACTGGGGGTGTAGAAGTCAATCTTTTTTTCATTTAACCTTTATTTATCCAGGTTAGTCTCATTGAGCCACGAGAACTCATTTTCAAGAGAGACCTCTTAGGGAGCAAATGGTGGGGGTTAAGGGCCTTGCTCAGGGTCCCAGAGTGGAGCGAATGAGGTGTTGTCGGTACCGGGGTTTGAACCGGCGATCTTCCGATCACAAACCCACCGTCTAGCCACTGCACCACCACTCCCCCCTAGGGACCCTATATAACCCATATATAACCCTAACCCCCTATATAAGTTATATACCATCTCATAACTTGAATCTGTTGTCTTGCTTAAGATGTCCGATGTGTTTTATGCCGTAAAAAGTAATCACTTCCAATCATGTGTAATGTTGTGATGTTTATTTGATTCTGTTAAATAAATGATTCGATTCAATTTGATGGGTAAAATATAAAAACGTCTAATTTCACTGTCATTTCATCTTGGTCACATGGAAGAAATACGTTTAATCCAAAAAAGAAGTGAACCCATTTTTAAATCAATAATTATTATTCTGAGACTCGAACCAGCCTCGTATAATTATTGAAAGGCGAAAGGTATTAACAGCCTCTTCTCCTACAGGTGGTAAAGAAGAGAAAGAAAGGTGAAGTTGTGTGGTAACAGAAAACCGCAAAGGAGAAAATAAAGGAAAATAAAATAAAAAAAACAAACAACAACAAAAAAAGAATAGCTGTGACACCGTTCACCTTTACCAGTGCAGACACCCGAGCTGTGCTATACATTTTATTTACAAATGCCATTTAATTTACCTCCAGTGTAACAAGCGTTAGACCAGGACTATTCAACTAAACCGCCCAGGGGGCCACAGTTACTGAAAGCTAAGTGCTCTGGAGTCATATATCCAGTAGTTCTTATCATTAAGTATCTTTGTTTTATAGTTAAAACTCTGGTTTTGTTTTAAAAAGTGAACCCATTGATGGACCTAACTTAGCTCACCTGTGGGCCTGATTTGGACCGCGGACAATCAGTTGAACAGCCCTGCTCCAGACTAACCTGTTGTTCCTTTACTAAAGCCACGGAGTGATGTCATGTTCCCTGAACAGTTGACCGTTAATATAAAGTTTATCTACAGCCACCGTAGCTCTGACGCCCTCAGACATGTATTTCTTCCTGATTGGGAACAAAACTCACCTCTGATCGAGGATCTCTTTAGGAAATTGATCGTTCACAATGACGTTTGTCCCACGCAGCTCTCTGCCCCGACTTCTGACCTCCTCTTTTTGTTTATAGTGCTCAAATTTAGCTACAATTGGCCGAGGTCGTTTGTTATCGGGCTTCTTACCTCCGAGCTGGTGAACATGATGGAAAGTGATGATTTTTACTGTCTCATTTGTGAGTTTCACCTGATGTTGCATAAACTCACGGATCAAAACTTTGGCATCCTCCTCTGTTCGTTCTGGGATGCCAAAGAAGACTAGATTGTCCTGCATGCTTCGAGCTTGTAGGTCCAAGATGGACTCTTGGGTTTTTCTGTTTTCCCTGGACATCTGCGTCATCTTCTCGGTAAGTTCTTTGATAATAACCCTCAAGAGTTTTGTTCTCTGCAGCGAGCAACACCACCCGAGCTTGGCTGAACTCCAGAGACTCCCTCTGTGATTGGAATTCCTTGTGGAGAACCTCCACCAGGGCAAGCCGGGCATCTAAGCTGGTTAGCTTCTTGTCTTTAGAGTCCAGGACATCAGTGAAGCTTTTCTCTGGAGATGTGGATGTGCTGGCTGAGCTGTCTGAACGAGTGCATTTAGATGTTGGTGTGGCCGTGGATGTGGTGTTTTTTTGTGGTTTGCCCATCACGATGTTGTCAAAACACTCGCACACGTAACTCTCCAGACTGTCCAAGATTTCCTCGTCCAGTTTTGGTTTATTAAAACAATAGGCAGAGGTTAATATTAACAATACTTTTAATGTTTGATTTTAATATATTGGCTTGGCTTACCTGAGTTGAATCATGTTCGTTTGGTTTAGCAGTATCCTGCCATGTTACTTACGCAGCACAGCTCTCATGTGATCTCAGCAGTTCATCACCAGGTGCACCTGATCAGCCTCCCTTCAGTTTTTCTGCCTTCTGAAGTTTGACTCCCATCACACTCTGGACCTCAAGTAAGAAGTCATCAGGTCTCGGTACCACAGAGCAGACAACATCCCTACTAACTCAGGATCCAGGCAAAAGGATAAATTCCACACAAGACAGGCTCTAGAAAAATGTTGATATCCTAACTGGGCCTTCCTGAAAGCAGAGAAGAAACCCAAACAGGACTCTATCCAGTGTTGGATTTCATATTTTTATACTTTTCTATATCTTATATCAAATTTGAAATGTTACTGCTTATGATGTGAAATGTTACATTTTATACAAAGTGTGTGTGTGTCTCTTTCTTCATTGGTTTGAATTATATTCACAGACCAATGATCAGTTAAGATGTTTAATACTTACTTTTAATGATGACTTTATACTTACATAATCTCACATTTCATAAAGATAATCTTACACGTTTATAATTGAGATATAATCAAGCATTCTTGATGAATCAGAACAGGTAAGACGCTGATGGAGAGTGCCTTTTCTTCCTCCCTTTGTTCTCTCAGCACATGGGGCCATTCACACATAAATGGAGTAAAACATGTTGATTAACACATTGGATAAAACACATTGATTAACATAAAGTTAAATTACAACATTCACATAGTTTATGCTTAGACATAGAATAATTAATCACATTAATAATAGCCAAGAATAGTGCATCACTCAGACAAAGAGTGCCACAGCAAGCCAAGATATTGTGGGCTCCTCGTGGCTAAAACAACGTTGTATATCAGCTTATCAGCTCTTAAGGAATGTAACAGACTGGTATATGAACTTCGTTGCCATGGAAACTCAAACCTGCTCCTCAGTGGCTGCAACATGGTGGCACTCAGAAGAGAGGAGGAAAGAACTCTCAATCAAGAACTTGTCCGCCTGACCGGAGGCGAGACTTAAAGAAATCTATACATTAACCTGACAGACAGCGTCCATTGAACTTTCATCAAGAGACGAGAACATGTATAGTCCGCTCTGATCATGGTTCCTCAGAATGCATTCTGATTCATTTATGTATATTTCTGCATACTTTTAACTCTGTGCTTCAACTAAATATTTTACACTAAGGTGAATTGTCTACTCAAATTAATGCTCACCCTCCTTTGAACACCGAACAAATCCCTTCACTAGCCATCAGGTGAAAAGGAAGAACCCAGATCCAGACCAGTGGTTATTCCGTATGTTGTAAGAGTTTCATACAAATTGAGACTTTTTTTTTCTAAACATAACATCTGTAGTCATCTAACCTCCTCTGTCCATCTTGTCCCATCAGACCTTCTGAGAGGACAGAACTTGATATCCTGATTAATTTGAATCCAAGACACAAATTATCTCATCAAGAGACTTTAATTGTGTTCTAAGTCAAATAATCGGTAGAACAATCTTATTCTACTTTATTATCAATATTATTCCCTTATTTTGATAATCAAAGACTCTAATCAAAGTCATGGTAAAGACATTTCATGACACTTTGAATAATTAAGAAAAAAGAAACCACAATTTACTTTGTGTATCTTTTCTTATTTGAAGGATGTTTTATTTCATATAATTTTCAATGCTGAAGTAATAATTTAAAATCAACTGTGAAAACAGTTAATGATTTTAAACCTCAGTATAAATCATTAGTTAAATATGTTTTACTCAAAGTAACTTTGTCTCTCAGTTCTGCCAAAGTGCAAGAAGTGAGCGTGCAGACGTTGTGAAAGATCAAGGTTATAGCACTGTGAGTTAGAAAGTTGTTTAGATGAATTACAGACATAGCTGGCTGGCCTGTCTCCTCTTTTCCACTAAAAACTATCTGTTTTGTAAAACACTTCTCACTGCTTCTTGACCGCTCATAAACTTTCTGATATCATCTAATTCCTTCCTACTTTCTGGTCGTCTGACCAATTCATGAAGCAATGTCGCTGATGTCAAACTGCCTCAAAACTGTTTTGACTTCCTTGTTCTTACAGTCTTGAGTTCTCCATGAAGACACTAAGTAGAAAAACTCTTGTCTAAGCTGTGGACATCCGGTCATGCATCAAGGACCCTGTCTACATGCTTGGGTTTCTGGCATGACTGCCGTTGAAACCACTCGAGCGTGAACGCTCCAA
>JARVLU010000179.1:16666947-16677731 GCA_031762415.1 Simpsonichthys santanae | reverse complement strand
CTTTTTCAGCTAATTCCACTTTTATTGCACTAAATTAAACTTTTTCCACTTCTTTTAGCTTATTTTCTCCTGGTTTCAGCTTTTTCTGCTCTTTGAGCTACTATTTAACTATTTTTCAGCTAATTTTAGCTTTTTCAGCTAATTCCACTTTTTAAAAAAATCTCATTTCAGTTCTTTCCACTTCCTAGTAGTTTATGCTTCTTTTTGCCTTTTTAAACATTTTTGGGGGACAAATTCCTAATTTTGTGCTCATTTCTGCATATTCAAACCTAATTCAGCAAATATGTTTTTGTGCTTTCTTCTGCTAATTTATGTTTGTTCTTCCATTTCAGCTATATTTCAGCATGTTTTCAGCTAATTTCAGCTGTTTTTCAGCAATAAGCATTCACACTGCATTTTTGCAGGAAATGCAATTTCTCTGGTTAGATCCACATCTGTGTTAATGAACTCCTCATGAAGGATAGTTTTTTAATCTGATTGTGTTAATGAACCGGGTGAGTTTCTATTATCTGCAATTGTTCATATTTGTGTGCTATAGCTGCCATCTTACAATCAGCCTTAATCGTTTTCTGTCTAAATGTCAATGAACAGTTTTATTTATTTATTTATTTAACATCTGCAGTTGTCACCATAATCACTTTTCTTGGCAGCTCAGTTCTTGTATCTGCAGAGGTACAAATTCCTGCATAAAGTGAGTGTTAAACTCATCCAAACTCAGTGAAAGACAGTCATTAGCTCTCTGGTCAGGGCTCAGTGGCAGCTTCATGTCAAACATATATACATACTGTATGTTTTCTTTGCTGTGCTGCACTTCATAGCACACTCTCTCCGTCAGGTAGCTTCACAGTTGGCTGCAATGAGGAGCTGAAGCATTATTCTATTTGATTATGTTGCTGTCAAAATTATTGTGTTGTTTTATGTTTTTGTTTTTGTGCATTAAACCTGTAAGAGGATTTTTCAGTCTGTGGTGAGGTGAAGTGGACTTGTTTTAATTCATAATTTAAAGTCACAGATTTGCATTCATGCTCGGCTTCATTCATCCGATGCTTCAGTTTTAACCTGACGTGTTGGTCTTTGATATTTCCTCTCTGCCTTCTGACAGTCCCGCCTCCGCTTTCATCACTTTACAGTCCTCTTTCACGTTTTCATCTCAAGCAGCTTTTTGCGAAGCGGCAACAAAAGCCTGGGCAGCTAAAAAGGAAGGCGGAAGAGCGGGTGACGGCTCTAACAGAAGAGTCTGCTCGGGTCAGACAGGCAGGCCAGATGGGATCAGCTGTAACTTGAAGGCCGTTTCACTTGGGCTTTTGTTGTTACTGTACATCTAATAACATTTGTGTTGTCACGGACAGTGGCATCGTGGTGAAGATCAAGAGGAGAGAAATGTCAGATAAGGACGAAAATGGCTCTTTTGTCCACAAAGTTTAACACAACACGAACACGTTCATGTTTTGAATAAAAACTCTATAGCTGCTTTAAATTTATTAGCTCCATGTTTAATGTCTTTTTTCCCTAAAATCTTTCAGTTCACTTAAAAAGAGGTGAAATAAGATTTGATGTGAAGAACAGTATAAACTCAGTGCACATTTAGGCAAGAACGATTAAGGATGAGCTGAAACCTGGAGCTCTGAAATGATTTGAGTCTCGCTCATGTCCATCTTATCTTCCTGCATGTTCCTCCCTGCACTTCTGATGCATTTAGAGCAAACGTTGACCCTGAAGGAAGCTTCAAACCCTCAGGTCAGACAGGATTATCAGTCGTTTGCTTGTACGAGCCATAAAAAGTTTGGTTCAGACTCCATCCCCTCAGGCTCCTGACATGTTCAGATTACTTTGTGAAGGAGAGTAAAGGACCTGAACAAAGTAATCTGGAAAATTCTTAGTGTGACAGAAAAAGCATGAGAGGAAACTGATATTGTAAAGAGTTGAGGGACATAAAAGTGTTTTTGTGATAACCCTGGTATCAGGGTTGTTGTGGTCTCGTTTGGTTTGTTTAATGAGAAGATGCTCTTTGCGAGGAGCTGATTGTGGTTCAGTAAATGTGGAATGGCTCAAGAGCAAGTTACACCTCATTTTGGACGGACTATAACTTTGCTGCTGTCTCTAAAATTACAAAATCTCTTTGCTACAGACAAACCTATGACTATAATAATTTACATTTTCCTCTCTTTGCTTAGTTTTGTTCCTGCTTTGCATCTAAGACACCTCTTCTTCATTTTTTTCCTGGATTTAGTATTGTATTCCACACATTAATCAGATGACATCTGTCAAAATGTTTTAGTTTCGCTTAGTTTCATATTCAGTTTTGAGTTCCAGGATTGCTCTGCTGGGGGGGCTGCACGCTGGAGCAGCTCTGTTACTTTCACTCAGAGATTTTGCTTTTGGAAACTTTGATTCCTCTTTTTCTGGATGTAAATCACGTTTTTGGATGATCGTTTCCTCTGCGCTGTCAGATGCTGTGCAGCTGGAAGGGTTTTTACTGAAACGCTTTACTTTTGGACATTTGTTACGATGCGTAACCATGACAACAAGCTGTTTGTTATCAGCTGATTAACATCTCAAAAGCTCAAATAATATCTCAGCTACAGCCCCAAATCTCAAATGAGTTGAAAAGGAGGCACCATGGATGCATTCCCATCTACCTGCCAGCTGTGTTCGAGTGTCTGACCACTGGCCAAGTCTGGGTGGACGGATCGGACGGCATCTGCGGCCAGTTTCTTCAGATCCGCTATAGGACACACTTTAATAAGAGATCCTTCCTGCCCACAGCCACCAGCATCTACAACATATCTTAATGATACGAGGATAACGAGTTACAGCAACATTTAATTTCCCTTTGGGATTAATAAAGTATTTTTGAATTAAATTTGAATTAAATTGAATTAATGCGTCTTATAATCCAGTGTGCCTTATAGTCTGGTAGGACTGATATACTTTTCTTTGAACTTCTTGTCTTTTAGGTAACGAGAGTTACAGTCTGACATTCATGGGTACAAACACAATCACTATCAACGATGCACGCTGTAGGTTTTATGGCGTTGATGGCGGCAGTAGCAGCTCAGGAACCATCACTGATTACAGTAAATGCCTTTTCCTGTTTGATGCCGCTTTTATCACAAGTTGTAGCACCTTGTTTGATGTAAACCTCAAGGTTATGTTGGTAATTCCTTTAGAAAACTGAAAAAAAAAAGGAAATACATTTGAAAATTTGAATGACTAATGTGAAATTCAAACGCTTGTTTTCTTCTCGTCTCCAGGAAACGTTGTCCAACAGAAACTTGGATGTTTTTCTGCCGCCCACTGAGCCCCACACCACACATCATGCTGTGTTGGATTTGAAATTAAGCAGCAATCTGTCACAGAGGGCCAGACGTGTGTTGGTGCAAATAAATGGTGCGGCTCTCCTGGGGTCTGGGCGCGTTGCCAGGTGGATGAATCCCAACATGCAGCCAACGATCTGAACAGTACGTGAAAGCTCCTGGATCTCTCGTCTTCTGCGAAACCTCGTGGAAACGAGCCCACTTCATCAGTCAGGTATAAAGTGGGTGTCATCTTTTCCTAACCTCTACATTTGCTTGCAAAGCACAGCTGCCTGTTAGTTTCTTGGCTGTGAGTCTGCTCACGTCAAGACAGCCTGGAAATGTATTTATCATGAAGAGTTTGAATTTACGGCGTCAGGAAGACCTCCGCAGCTTTTTGTCACAGACTACTGTGGATGAGAGCGACAAACTGACTGAGCAGAAATTTAAAATGAAGCAAGAGTGGGATATTTAAGATTTTAACACGAGTTTGTGTCCAACAAACTACAATAGAGTTTAAAAGTGATGTGTCATCATGCTTTATCTAAGGTTGGATTTGATTAATTTTACTTTTTTCCCCCAAATGTACCTGTGTGGAGATTTATTTTTGTAAAATGAGGTGAAAAAAGATGTAACTATTTTTCGGACTATAAGGCGAAATATTAATGAATGGGTCATAAGGTGTACCAGATTATAAGGCATATTAAGCAAAACAAAACAGTCGGATAAGTCAAACTTTATTCAACTCATTCACAGTAGCTCTCAACATTGTTCACTTGTACCAATAAAATCTATTCGAGGTCAGTAAACACAACCAGAATTAATACATAAGGTGCACCAGATTATAAGGCTCACTGCTGAATTTTGAGAAAATTCAAGGATTTTAAGTGCGCCTTATAGTCCAAATATTATGGTATAAGTCTAAGATGATGGCAGAATAACTTGAACACAAGCTCAACTTGTTGTTTAGAGACTATCATGGACCATCCATTAAAAATCAACGCATTTAAACTTGCGATGGTGCCTAAACCACATCACTCCAGATGTTTTTTTACAAACTAGCTGCTAACCAGGACACAGTCACCATGGTCTGAATGAAATATTATTAACGAACAACAATGGTGTGGTGTCTAATTCCCTGGTGCAAAAGTGGATTTACTTTAAAACTCTCAGGAGGTGTTCTGTCTCCAGACGGCTCGGTCTGGATGTATTTTAGAGTCGGTCGATGAAAGGATGTTCTCCTCTGCACATCAGGGTGCTGTCTCACAGCTGCTCGCAGAGCCCGGTGTTGTAAATCACCTGGTGCTCAAGGTCTTATGAAACACCATGCTGGGTTATCTCATAACCCTTGAATACCACTTTACTTCTGAATCCACTGCATTCTGACACTTTCTTTACTGTCGAAGGGTTTGAAACCGGAGCAAGCAGGGAGCACGGTGCCATTAGCTGATTTAAAAAAAAAAAATACATTCATAGAGGAATGGTGTGTTGTTCCTGCCTAACAACAGGTAAATTCACGGATCCTGTGTTAGAACCCCGAGGCTGTTAAAGTGGAGTGAGACCTGATGGGATGAAGGCCCCGGCTAATGTTAATCCATTTCAATTCTCCAGCCACACTCTGACTCGTTCGAGCCAACACTTTAATCATTCCAAAACTGTAAAAGGGAAGCGCACAGTGTCACAGTGGAGATTAATGAGTGAGCCGTACTTGTGCGTGTTTTGCAGCTTCACTGTACACACCTATGTGGGTGTTTAACAGCCGTCCAACAAACATGTCAACAAGTGTTAGTCGCAGAACGATGGGCACAGTTTCGCTTGATTCAATGCAGTCGTTTGATTTAGAATATATTCTATCTGACTGCAGATACTGTTATGACAATGTGAACGAATATTTGCTATTTATTTAAATGGATGGCGCTGGCACACAGAGCTGCTATTTGTCAGGAGCACGTCAGTGGGTTTATGAACAGCAGATTGCCAATTTGATTTGAGCCAGGCGGTCCAGTAAATCCAATAAATCTTAATCCGCGTTTGTTTTTGTGTCTGAAGGAGAATATAGTCTGTGGCATTCTTGTTTTCAAAGCTCATATGTCCTTTAATATGCAAAATGTTAAATGTGTATTTTTTTTATTTGGAAAAAGATTATTTTAAAAATCTAATTTCACTGACTAAACATTGGCGCTTATTTTAAATTAATAATGTATTGAATGGCTTTTACATGTGCATATTTCTACAGATGTATTTATTTAGTTATTAATGCAGTATAAAGTTAAGGCTGGCATGTAGTCATTTTGGTTACATCCTGAAAATAGCACTTTGCACAATTTCAGGTTGTCACACTCAGAGTATTCACTGTAAATGACTCTCGGCTACTACCACACCAAGTTTTACCCAAATCCCTTTTACTTTGACTGAGTTATAGCCGTTTTGGTTTTGGATCATGTTGATTTACTGTGACAACCTTCTTGATATGGACTGAATCCAAAAGTTAATCAGTTGTAGATGTACAGCCAATGATTACTTATTAAAGTCAGTGCACTGTTTCATGAGATATTTTGCTAACAGACAAATAAGGTTGACTCCAATCGTTAATGCTTAAGCTTAGTTTTCACTAATTCCTGCAACAAAAGCCCTCTTTCCTTTTCATTTGTTTACACCTGACCTTACCTTGAACCAAAGAGCAGAGCAATTAGTTTAGACTTTTCCTTTAACTGCGTGCCACTGAATCCTGGAGTCTTCTGACTTTAAAGGTCTTCTCGATTAATAATTTATTTATTTATTTTACTTTGAAGTTCTTAATATGTATTTAAAAATTCAAAACAACTTTCTGAGCTCTCATACCAACTTTCTGCTGCACTGATCAGAGGTGCTTCTAACAGCATGTGCAGCCACAGCATACTGCAAAATCTGAGCATGACAACATGCACACATACACACACAGAAACAGTGACAAGCCAATCTGATGGTTTCAAGACAAAAATCACATGCAGGATTCGTTCCACTGGGAGATGAAGGAGGAACTTGTAGAGGCAGACGAAAAAACAGAGGGCCGGACACACAGACATGGAGAACGCCTGACAGGAAGTGAAGTGTTCAGAGGAAAGAACACAGAAAGGACATTATTTCTCTTCCTGTTTCTAGCCAAGGCTTCCTGATGGATCTCTCAAATGTTTCAACATGCATTTTTATTTGTTTGTTTGTTTGTTTGTTTGTTTTTTTTGTATAAGTAGCCATTCATACATCAAAACACTTGTATTTTTCAGGAAATGGGAGCTATGACTTTAGGTTTTTTATAACTGTGTCTATTATTGTCTTAGTCGCTTGTATTGGTAAGGAACTAAAATATTAATTGATATCTAATGATAAGGGGGCGGGGTTAAATAAATACTTCTTCCAACTTTATTCTGACAACTGATATTATCCAAAGATGGAGCGATACTTGTGCACTTTATTTATTTGATGTAGGTTTTTCTTTTTCTTTTTTTATTTCTTTGCTCAAATGATTGCCTATATGTAGTTTACATGTTCAAAATAAAGAAGCAAGCAACATTTCTTCATAAAAATACATTGAAAGGGCTTCATTTATTTCAAAAGCATGATGCTCCACGCCGCTCAATGCTCTTTGATTCAGCATTTTTACCGTGCATTTGTTTCATTATAATACGTTGAGCTTTTATTCTGCTACTTTCGGCTCTAGTAAGCCTTTTGCTTTTTTAACTTTTAGATACTGTTCTGCTTTTAGCTTTGAGCTAAACTTGTGTCACTTTTAGCTTTGAAAAAATGCTCCTTCAGTTTTAGCTAGCCTTGTGCTACTTTTAGATTTTAGCTTGTCTTTGCTTCTTTTAGCTTTTAGTTAGATTTTAGATCACTTTAGCTTCATTTGTTGTGTTTGTTCATTTGTCATATGCAGGTTAGCGCAGGGTCAACAATGCAATGAAATGTTCCGGATGAGAAGAACCGAGTCGACTCATAAACAAACAAACAAACAAACAAACAAGAAACACTAAAGCATGCAATAAGGATACAAAATGAAGTATCAAAAAGTGAAAAATAAATATAATATTTACAAGATCCAAAGGAAATATAGTGAACAACGACTTGGTTAAATATAACAATGCACATAAAATTATTTAGTATATTTCACAGGTAGTAATATAAGCCTAAATGCACAAGAATGATTGCACATTAACATAAACTACACAGGCTGTGTGACAGGTTATTGTACAGGTAGAGTAACACTGACATTAATTTTGATGGTAAGGTAGTGACGTATATGATACAGTCACATAGTGCAGCAGCAGTAAACATAGGTGCAAATGTTATTGTCACTGGGTATTGCTTTAAGCTATGTTGTGCCTTTGAATTTTAGCCAAGTACTTCAGCATGCAACATCTGAAGGGGCTTTTAATGTCATAATTTAAATCAAGAACTGACTCTCAGATGACAGCGACTGGAACTTTATTCAGGACAGAATAATGCCAAATCCGAGTTAATGAACAAATCAGGGAGTTTACATCTCCACAGAATCACAGATCCTCATTTCCTCACGTGCACTAATGGGCTAAATGGTTTGCCGGTCATGTTGTCCTGAGCAGGACAGCAACCCCAGATGTGAGCATGAATTTAAACACATCTGATGTTCTGGTTGGCCTCACTTTATGGAACATAAACAGACCAATCTGCAAAACACACCTTTCAACTAATCTTCCCTTCCCTGAATAATACATATTTTGTTTTTAAAAGATTACTTCACATTCATGCTGCATTTTCACCCCAAAAAGTCCTATTTGGTAAAAAAAAAAAAATAATAATAAAAAAAATTAAAAAAAAAAAAAAAAAAAAGGCTTTTAGGTTTTTAATAGCTTGTTACATGATGACAAAGGTGGCTGCAAAGATTTGGAATATATATATATACCTGTTGAATATGCACTCATTTTTTAAAATGTTTTATGGCTTTATGGTATTTATTAAATAAAATATCCATGTCTATTTTAAATGAATGGTTGTAAGACCAATGCTACTGCAGGTGCTTCAATGAGCTGCATGTTCTGAGGTGCAGGAAAACAGCAGCTGCACAGTCTTACATGCACAAATACTTACTTGCTCCAACCAAAAACACGTCGCTGCCAAAGAGCAACAGGACCACGGAGTTCATCCAAACCAGCAGGCGAGCCATGCCTCGGGTGGGGGTGGAGGGGGGGGCTCTCTTCAGACACTAACAGAACCAAGTCTTATTGATGAGGCGTAAATAAATCAAAACGGCTCATTTTTGTTGGTGCCCAAGCTGCAGAGGAGTGGATGGACTCTCAGAGGAGACAGAGCCTGTGACTGAAGCGAACGGCAACATGTCCGTCACTCAGCCTTTAATCCCACAGGTCCTTCATGCAAAGTGTCCGCTGTCAGGTGCAGACCGTGCAGCGCCATCATCCTCGCCGGTCCTCGGTGAGCTGCAGGTGCCTGATTAAAAAAAATTAAAAATTAAAAATCAAATTAAAACGGAGGGTCCACCAGACATGCGATCCAGCACCGCGGACAGCGGCTGGAAGTTCACCGGAACGCGCTCATTCACGCGCGCCTCCTGCGGCACTCTGCGTTTTTAGAGAGAGCCAACCTCCGGGTTCCTATAAGTCAAGTGCACGCGCAGCTTCATTAATCGTCCACGTGCATTCAGAGGAGAGCAGCATCGATTGGCCTCAGCCTCCAGTCAGCTCGCAGCGCACCAGGGCTCACAGTTCTGTTGACATGTGGTGGTCAGCAACTGGCGGCCAGTGGGCCACTTGTGGTCGGCTGATGGTGAGTCATCACAGCTGCAGGTTTTACAGAGCTTCACTTATTTTGTCTTCAGCAGCTGGAATATACTGTATATTTTCTTTAACAGGGATTTAACACCCCAATTCAGCTGAGTTTTGAAATAGATCAAGACAACATGGAGGGGTTGACACCAACCTTGATGACCCTGACAAAAGAGGTTATCTGACTTGGTGATGCAGTGCAGTCTGTGCGACCACCCAGTCCAAGGCTTTAAAAGCCAAAATAACAATAAGCTCCTTCATTATTGAGAAGGTTAATGAGGACACGCAGCAACATTTACAGGTAGTTTAAAAACTTTGTTAACAACAAATAGATAAGATTAAAAAAATGCTGGTTACCAACATACTGTACATGTAACCCATGCTGGCAAAATGAATCACAATGAAAAGAATTTATATCACGTTATTTTCATTTTCAAATACTCAATCTCAAAAACTTCAAGCTTAGCAACCTGACCTGGCAACAAACTAGTTTTGTTTACAAGTGTCCTGGTTTGAACATTGTATTGTTCTGGAGAGTTCCATCTGTCGCTGGTGCCCTTGTCCAGCAATCACTGTGCAAGGGGCGGGGGACACAGGTTGCAGGGCCACATAGAGACAAACAACCATTCACTCTCTCACACACACACCTAGGGACAATTTAGAGTCACCAATCAGCCTAACATGCATGTTTTTGGTCTGTGGGAGGAAATCGGAGCACCCTGAGAAAACCTACGCATGCACGGAGAGAACATGCAAACTCCACCCAGAAAGCCCCCCTGACTGGGGCTTGAACCAAGGATCTGCTTGCTGAGAGGCAGCAGCTCTACCAGTTGTGCCACCATGCTGCCGGCCTTTAAAAAATATATTGTTTTTTTATTTAAAAAAAGCTTCATAATAAAACTTTGCAATGTTGGCAAACATTATACGAAGGGATTTCCTGTTGCTGTGACAGTCAGCTGAGAAAATTTGTCAATCTCAAAAGGAAATTATAAGGATTACAAGACAAAGGATTATTTCTGAGGCCATAACACTATGAAGACTTTGATTTAAAGGTAGATTAAGAAGATTAAATGTTATTTTAATTGCTAGGATTACTGAAGCGTGTTTTTTTACGGACTCATTTTTATTTAAATGTCAGTTATGGGAACCTGTTTTCCATTCGAGTCAGAAAAACGACATGGTGGCTCAGGCGATAGAGCTGTCGCCTTTCAGTGAGAAGGTCACTGGATCAAATCCCGGCTGGGGGTCTGGGTGGAGTATGTTCTCTTTGTGCATGTGTGAGTTTTCTCTGAGTACTGTGGTTTCCTCCCACATACCAAAAACACACAACTCTAAATTGTAGGTGTGAGTGTGATGGACCTGCCCAGAGTGTCCCCCGCCTCTCACACTGTGACTGTTGGATAGAGACACCAGTGACCCCCTTAACCTGAAAAGGAAGAAGCGGATAAAAATGATGGATGGATGGAGTCAGAAATGTTTACATGACATAATACATTACAAAAATTTTGAATTTTGTTGGTAACCTCTGAGCGAACACCTGAATAACAACCTCAGCTGGGATGACAACACCACCTGCCTGATCAAGAAAGCTCATCAGAGACTCTACTTCCTCAGATGGTTGAGACGAGCTGGTCTGAGAAGCTCAGTCCTCACCTCCTTCTACAGGTGTGCAGTGGAGAGCATCCTGTGCTCCAGC
>JARVLU010000179.1:16587195-16599864 GCA_031762415.1 Simpsonichthys santanae | reverse complement strand
ATACAGTATTCATATTTATTTAATTATAGTAAGGTTAATCAAACTAGAGCTGTCATTTCTAACCTGGAGCCCGGTCCCGCCTGACCCTGATTAGGATCTGGTTGGGCCATAATTATGTGCGGGCAGGGCCAGTGTCAGGCCTTTGATTGCGTCAACGGATGCGCATGGCTGACTATCCAGTTATATGGCAACATGGCTTGCCATACCTTCGCCAGCCGCACACGGCCATTTGACTGCGTGCTGACCGGCCTTAAAGGAGGTAAAAAGTTCAGTTAAGCTTAAGATGGACTACTGCAGCGATCCATTAGCCCAAATGGGTGTTCATTCAGCCGCTGCATTCAGAGGACGTGTGCGGCCGACGGCCCAAAAAGGTGAGATCACAAAATATCTGACATGTCAGAGCAGGGTCCGTGTCTGCATAATGCAGAATGCAGGCAGAAGCCTGTTATTCAGCTGACGGTTAATAACTATACAGTATAAGCATTCAAAGCTCAAATAAAAATGTTAGTGGAGTTTTGGGTTCAGACCTGTAATTTATCAGATCAGGTGGGGTTCGGAAATGATGGCTACGGGGTGGGGCCAGGTGCTCTGGTATTTTTTTAAGTGTTAGATTTTAAACAACCAACAAGGACAAAAGTTTAAACGAACTTAAACCCATCATATTCATGATCTTGGCAGCCATTTTTAGTCAAGTCACTCAAGCACGTTTTTTTCTGTGTATTTTATCTGTCAAACATGCCAACGTATCATGTAGTGTATTTTTAAACGCAGCCTTGGTCTCCATTACTGATACATGCCTTGGTCACGTAGTTCAAATCAGCTACTTCCTCTTGACCTGAAATTAATACATTAAGAACGTCATGAAGCTCAGATCATCTGCTTCTAAATGTGATGTGGCTGGACGCTCCCTCCTCCTCAACACAATGGACCGTGGACCAAGCAGACAGTTCGCCTCCTCTGTTCCTCCTGAGGAGCTGATCAGTGATCAGTGTGTGCCTCAGTCCCATCAAATGGATAATCCTTTACACAGCTGTGAAGACTCTGGGTGCTGTCCACCCACACGCACACACACAGAAGAGCCTTACGCTCCTGCTTTAACACCGTTGGCGCTTCGTTTAGACCAGCAGTCTTGTTTGTTTGCCCAGGGAAGTGACATGACGGCAGGGGAGGAAATAGGAAACATAACAGACTACCTGACGGACTCATTCCACGGCTTGACCTGAGCCTGGAACGAAGCCAGGCAGCAATCAGAGAGAAATAACAAGGGGAGCCTCTTTTGTTTGTTCAGCCTATATCCTTAAAATCACAAATACTGCACATCTTAAGATCTGCAAGTGTGTGAAAATTTCAATTTGTCAAATTAGTAGCATTGTTATGGGTAAAAAGGTGCTGTGTGAAGATCATTCATCACAGTTTAATGTGTTTAATGTCTGCACTTATTCTCTCTTTTGCTTCATGATGGAATATTGCTGCTGAAACAGCATCTGTCTTTGGTTTTCAGATTGATTAACGTCCTCACCTTTAGTCGGTCAACTTCTTGGAAGGAAAAAATTAAGGCTGACTTGTTGAGTGCTTTGCCCTCACTTCCTGAAACTTTGTGTTCTCAAGATCCACAAACACCAGCAAAACATTCCCGTGTCCAGTAGTTGTCCTTTTTTTAAATTTTATTTCACTTAAAAGTTGATTGAACGGTTTGCAATGTGCTCGTTAGATCTGAGCATCTTCAGTAAAAGTACTCAAGCCAGACTTTAATGTTTCTGCAATAATGCAGCTCCCGTGTGAATGAAAAACAAAGACACAAAGTTAAATGAGTCAAATTTAAAGATGCTCCACAAGTGTAGAAGAATAGTTTGATGAAACATCATAACTGGGGAAAATAAAAGTTAATGTACACTGATAATAAAAATTGAGTTTATTATCTGCCTGGAGGCAACTCATTAAGTTAAGCACTATCAAAAACAGCATTTAAAATCAATTTGTTGATCTACGTTAAACACTATTAAGAATACAGTCAAATAAACAAAATATTCTATTTTGAAGTTATTTGTTAAATTTGTGACATTTTGAGGCAATTAAAAGGCACAAATAATGTCAACTTTGATCAAGTCTCCATAGAACAAAGTAGCACAATTTATAATTTCTGTAGAAATTGATATTTTCTAACATATTTTATTATACTGTATAATTAAGAGTAGTTTTAGGTGGTTACTTGTTTTTATTTTTCTACAACACTTACATTGTTGTCAACTTAAAATTCATTCAACCTTTATTTAGGCAGGTTAATCTCATTGAGCCTGAAGGACTCATTTACAAGAGAGACCTGGAACGTACCAATTCGACTGCTGTTTGACTATAAAATGAAAAACTACCATTTATTTGTGGCTTTTATGTTTATGTTTAATTTATTTGTTCATTTTTTAATACAATACCAAGCAATCCCATAAATGATAACATACAAAATATAAAAAAATGAAAGTGGCTTTGATTATTTTTTTAAATAGGTGCATTATAATGTTTTCTGTAAAAACATTAGGAAGAAGAAATATTCTTTAAAGTAGATTTTACTAAACAAAATTGCACTTTTGGTGATTTTTATCCTCAAAATTCTCCATTTAAGGGATTTTTAACCTTGTTATAATAAAAAATGATATAAACATTGTATTCTCGATGAGTTAGGCTTCTGCTGTGTGCCAGTTGTGTCTAATGTGATGATGCTTTGTTGACGCTTGAGTCTTTGTCCTTGTCCGTGCTGCAGCGTCCTTCCCTGAGGTGGTGGGTGTGATTCTTCTGAAATTATACAGGTAGATTTTACCAAGGGAGTCTGCAACAGCACCCCAAGCAAGACCCTGACAACTCCGGAGCCGATGCCTCATCAAATGCACTTTTTTCCCACCCCAAACGCCTCCAGCTCTTCCGTCCACTTCCAAAAACGTTCAAGCTGACCCCTCCGGAGCGTTTCAAGCCCTGCAGGCGCACGGGGAAATGATCTAACCTCAAAGAAATGAGCCCGCTGACCAGCTGCAAATACTGCTAACATGATGAATGTTGTCATTCTGCTCAGTTTAATCACATCCACAGCAAGGTGTCAAATGCATACAGTCAAAGGGGAATATGGATACCAAGAGGGGTCACGTTTCTATTTGCAATATGTTTGTGATGGAGATACGAGAGGCCTGGTCGACGAAGTCTCTGCTGAAAATTTGTGGAAGACGAGTCGGTAAGATGGTAATCAGCCCGGCAGTGCTTCCTCCCGCCTTCTGAACAGCAGGTCCCCTTCCCTCAACTCTGGCTCTTTTTAATGCAAGGGCCCAACCAGGCCCAAACATCCTGACGGAGAACGGCTTTTTCCCCTTATCAGTCAGGAAACACCGCTCCTGCGGCACATCCTCTCTACAAGAAGCACGACTCAAACATTCCCCCCCCAAAAAAAAAAGGCAGGAAGACCAGCCAGACTTCAGGATTTGTCAAAAGCCCCCTGGATTCCTTTTCATAAAATTAAAAAAAAAAAGAAATCCAGAAGAGTGAGGGCGAGGAAGGGACGAGTGAAGAGAGGAGAAAATGAAGGGCGAAAACAAAGAGCGCGTAAAACAGTCGACGAGGCCTTGGAATTTATATTTTTATTTAATTTATTTATTTTGTACAGATTACAAAAGGTCTGCATCAGCAAGATATACTGTGGGGTGAGAAGGTGGAAGGAGCTGGGGGGGAAGGGGTGTCTTAAAATGGCAACCACGAGGCTCCAGAAAAACAAAAAGCGGTTGAGGTGGAGGCGTTTGGTGATGAACACTAATCCACCCGAACAAAATGAAATGGAAAAAAAAAAGAGACAAAAGCAGAAATGTAATGGAGGGAGGGAAAATGAAGAGCGGCCAAACATCTCAACAGAACCCACTTCATCCAAACATGGTGGGATCTCTTAAATAAGTTATAATAAAGTTGCATTTCCCCCCCCCAAACATGAAAGTCATAAAATATAAAAGGACACATATAGTTTTTTATATTTCTTTTTTTTTTATTTTAGGCATTTATGCATCTCAATGGCTTTAAATGTTTCACTTAATGACGTTGTCCTGTTATTGACAATGAAATGACGTGTTCTTTTGTCCGTCACCAGAAGGGCAATGTAACGCATAAAAACGGACCTATTTATTAATTCACGTTTTTGTGAGCCTAAATCAGCGTACAGTTACAGCTACTGTTATTATTTTTACTGTAGAGGTCGGTTATATATTAAGAATTACTTATAAGAAGTATAAACGTCTTTCATTCTTCATTATACACAGCTCAGTTTAATTGCGTAAGGAAAAAAAACAACTAGAACTTTGTTCAATAACAACTACTGAGGTAAGACTCCCAAACTGGTGAGAGCAAAAAAAAAAAAAAAACATAATTACAAACGTTTGAAAGCTTCAATATTAAGCATTGGACTTTAGGCAAAAACATCAAGGGACCTAAATTAGCTTCTAAAGAGCTTCTGTACATGCCTCGACTAGCTGGTGTCGTTCACCATCGATGGGCTAGCCTTTGACGACGGGGGGTGGCATACAAGAATGTTTTGTCTCTGCGTCCCTGAGGTGTCCATCTCCTTATCTTCATGTTCCTCAAACCTCTACAGAAAATCCGTTTGTAATTGGTTAAAATCTCTCAAAGACGTTCAAAAATGTTTCCCCACTCGAAGCCTTTAGCTTTGATGTTGAAAGATGCTTTAGCTTCCCATCCAAGGAGCTTCTCGGATTCTCCTCGGATGAGAAGCAAAAGGTCTTCCAAAAGCAAATCTCAAGTCCTGTTGCCATTTTCAATGTTGCCTTGTCCCGGAAGAATCGGCACCAGCGTCTTTTCCTTGTCAGCACCCAACGGTGATGTTTCTAACACAAGTCCCCGTCTCTAAACATGTTCAGTGTCTGAAATCAGTCAAAGTCTTGACACGTGCTTATGAGACGCTGTAGTTGTTGTAGTAGGCTGCTGTTGCGTCCGCGAGCACGGAAATGAGACTGGTTTCTGTGGTGCTGCTGGGACACGCGGCGGCAGAGGTGGCGGCAGTCGATGCCACCTGGATGTGTCCTGATACAGTCATGCCGCCACCGTGCTCCAGGTGGAACCCACTCCCTGTGGAGTTCAGGTACTGGTCAAACTCGTTGCGGTCCACCTCACCCAGAAGTTCAGCCTGGCTAAGCTGGTCCAACGTTTCCAGGTGCCCCTGAGTCTCTGGTGGTGGGGACAGTTGACCCAGGTGACCCTGGTGGAGACTGTGGTGAATCTGTGGGAATGAAGAGGAACTGTAGTAAGACAGGGGAGGGCCGGGTATCAGTCCGCTGCCGCCTCCGGTTTGGGGCATGTGAGGGATGTGGCCTAGATGTGTCCCCCCACAGTGGATTTGGTTCTGAGTGTAGTCAGGGTGGTAAGGGGGTGGGCTGCCCATGTGTGTCTGACTCTGGTGGTGCTCGTCTGAACACGAGGCCGTGGAAGAGCAGGAGACGGAAGAGCTACCAGACGTGGAGTAATAGGTGGGGGGGAGGTGCTCATGGTCCATGGCATCTAAGGGGGACATCTCAGGAGGCGTGGGCAGGCCGTAGGGGTAGGTGTCAAAGTTGCTGCTGGAGCCGGGTGGGTCTCTGAAGGTTCTCACGCTGGGCAGAGAAGGGCTGGAGCCGGAGAACCCGCCGCTGATGCCGCCCTCGTCTTTGTCGTGGGGGTGAGTCAGGGCTCGCTCGGGCAGGGTGCCATGATCCGGAGCCAGCCCGCTCAGGAGGAAGCCAGGGTCCACTCTCTTACAGATGCGCTTCAGCTGTTTCTTCCGGCGTGGACGGTACTTGTAGTTGGGATAGTCCTGCATGTGCTGCACCCGCAGCCGCTCGGCCTCCTCCACGTAGGGTCTCTTCTGGGGGGGAGTCAGGGCCTTCCATGACTTTCCTGCAGGCACAAAACGCACAAAAATTATAACTTTAGCTGCACTCTTGATAAAAGTTAAACAAAAGGTTTAAACTCGTTCTTGAGCTTTTGCTTTTAAACATTTCAACAAAACAATAATTTAATAACGGAACAATTTTTATCTTCCAAATATTTTTTGTAACCACAAAGTAAAAATCTTAATATGGTTTTGAGTTAATATTATCTTATAACGGACAAAATTAATTTGATTTGATTTGATGTTTATTTATTCATTTTAAAAGAACAATAAAAAAAAACAGTTTCATCAGATACAAGAATACAAATAGGACAAAATGAAAGGAGCAGAAAGAAGAAGAAATCTTATTATGTCTGCCCTTTTAATTCACATAAGAATGATTAAATCACAATGATAAAAAGTTATTAACACTTTGAAACTAATTATAGCAAAACTGCAACAAATTTTTATTGAGGTGTTTTGAAACTTTGGAAAAATATTTCTCAACAGTCAAATTTTGCAACTTAGACAGATTTTCTTTTTACATTAATATGGAAATCTCAACTATTTTAAATGTTTTTTTAGATGAGCACATTTAGAAGTTTAAGCTGTTTTTTTGTTCCGACTTGAACCAGATTGCTCACATTTATATCCTTATACATATATAAAAAAAAGTTTTGCCACGTAAAAATAAAAAATAAAAAATAATAATATTAAACTTTTAATTTTAGAAAGAATTGATAAGAAATATCTAGGTTCAGTGAAATGGTTGTAAATCATGATTAAAGCGACACGGTTTGCTTTAAGACCACTTTTTACCACTGCAAAGAAGTAATTTTGTCCTTCATTCATTCTTTCTTTCTTTTAAAAGGTGCCAATAAACTTTTATCTTTTAATCCATTCATTTATGTTTTAATTTATTCTTTAGGCGCTGTAGCCAAAAACCTTCAAGGCCTCAATTAGGACTTGAAAAGAACGCTCCCTTAAGTATCAAAAAGTGGCATCATAACAATAACAATAATAATAATAATAATAATAATAATAATAATAATAACTTTCAGAAACTTTATTGTCTTACCCAACATTTTGCTGAGCTCTGCATTGTGCAGGTCCGGGTTCTGGACCGCCAGCCGTTTGCGCTCGTCTTTGGCCCAGACCATGAACGCGTTCATGGGCCGTCGGATGCGCGGTTCCGGCGCCTTGTCCACAGGAGTCCTGTGGGGGCCGTGTCCGTCGGGCACGTCTCCGTCTCCTGGAGGACACTCGAAGGACTCGGGCCACGACGAGTACGCGCTGATGAGAGCAGCCATCCTCCGCGCGCTCCCTCCTCTCCAAACTCAAGACGCGCGTCTGAGACAAGTTGCGCTCTTTTCTCTCCCTGGATCTGTTTAACTAAAACGATGAGAAACTAAAACTGACTCTTGCTCTTAAAAAGAGAAAAGAAAATCCAGCAGTGCTTTCTGTTGGGATCTCAGCAGAGATTGACGCGCGCACATGCGGCTCCTCCTCGCGCGTTATGATTCTCTCTCCAGCTGGATGGGGGGGAGCGCTTTATATTTGAGGAGCAGGTTCCAGGAGACACCCTGGAGGACTCTGGACTCCTCCTTGATTACAAGTTAAACCCCGTGAAAAGCGAAGGAGAGAGAGAGAGAGCAACATTTCATCACAAGCTTCATGGAGTGGCCTCACAACTAAACTTTCCTCCAGTTCTGACAAGCTCATTGTGTGTGTTAAGTTGCTGTAAGAAAAAAGTTAAATAATCTTAAAAAAATAAAAAATAAATAAAAAACTCACATGCGACAGATTATTTTCAAGCAGAAAATCATTTTTAAACACTTGGTTGTGACAGATATTTTGCAACTTCAGATTTTTTCTTTCTTGGAAAAAAAAAAAAAAAAAGCAAAACAAGGAAACCATTGCACGATGACAAACCCAACAAACCAGTTGTGCAGTCTGTACAACACCCAGAAAGGTTCACTGGTTGAGTGACATTTTGACTGTTAGTTGAACTTCAAGTGCCAGTTTGTGCCAAGCAAAACACCATTTTCTCTTCAGTTGGCAGAGTTTTCTTGCTTTGTGTCGTTTGGGGGGTCCACCTTTTAACTGCATGCACAACAAAGAATCAAAACATGTTCATTTGTTATCAGTTTGGACAGAGATTGGTTTCTGGAGCTTCTGCAGGACCAAAAAAAAAATGCACTGAACGGGCACACCCACACACAGAGACTGCAAACTAATCAGTTTCCTTCTGTGGCCAAAAGCGGGTGCATATCAAGTCCAGGAGTTCCTGTTGACAGGATCCTCGCAGGCTGCAGTCATGGAGGAGCTCACACTCCCCCACACACACCCACACACTGCTCAAATACAGCTGATCACAGGTCAGGAGCTTATCACTGATGTTTAGAAGACACAAACGTGACCACATGTTGGAGAAGTATTAATTGTTAGTTTGCACGGAGCATAACACACATCTTGTTGTACCTCTGTCAACGTGACATCGAGCTCTCACCCCTCCTCCCAAACAGGAAGAGGATATGGCACCTGAAGCCACAGATTGTGCATGCTGCAGGCCCATCAGTGATATATAGGGCTGCACTTCCTCATGCTGTTCTGACATGAGCTGTACCCATGTGTGACCAGTGAAAGTCAGAGAGGTGCAGTGATGGAAAGATCAGGTACAGTGCAGATGGATGATGTGAGATCTAAATTTCACATACCGCAACAGGGAAATGGAAAAATTTAGAGCAGATGTCAGAAAATGTATTTTTTAAGCTGTAAAAACAGTTAGTGATGTTAGTGGGTGAGGCTTGAAATCAAATATTTTTAACAACGTCTATGAAAGTTAAGTCAGGTCCTCTGGCTGGATTAAAAAAAAAAAACTTGTTGAAACGATTCATCTTTTATGCAAAAGACTGTCAGTCTGAGGAGACGCACTAAACTCAGTCTTATAAATAACCCCTTCTCATAGTGGATCAACCAGTTTGCTGGTGACAACCAAAGCTAGCTGTTCACATGATAAAGGAGGAACATCAGCCACTTGCCATCAGGGCGTTCACAGGGGGCTGAGTGACAGTGTAAGGAGGTGACAATTGGACAAGAGGCCTCTGCTCCTGTTGAATGATGGACAGTTTCTTTTCACAAAGATGACCTCCTTCACTCCTCTCTCAAACCATCGTTCCTCTCTATCCAGGATGTGAACGTCTTCATCACTGAACGAGTGACCGCTGGCCTGGAGATGAGTACTGGTCTGATGTTGTTGCTCTTCTGTGCTGGTCCATCCTTTTGGCCAGTGGCTGTTTATCCTGATGCATGCTCAATAATCCAGGTAGAAAAATCTAAAAAAGTTAAGTCTGGTCCTTTGGACATTCAAAAAACAAACAAAACAAACAAACAAACAAACAAAAAAGTAGGAACGTTTCGTCTTTCGTCCAGAAGACTTCTTCAGTCTGAGGAGCTGTGATCAGCTCAGTCTTATAAATAGCACCTTCTCACAGTGGCTGTTTAGTTTTCTTGATGACTGATCACAGCCTCCACTGAACAGCAAATACAATATTACTCTGTTTGTGCCGAGGGACTGGCTCTTTGGGATGAACCAGTCTTTGCTGTAATGTATTTTGGGTTTAAAAGCCACTGACGTCATGTTTAAAAAATAAAGGTCTCAGTTTCTCTGAAACTCCTGCAACATGTGGAATATGACCAGTGGTCTGGGACTGGGTACCTCCTTTTCACCAGATGGCTGACTGGAGTCCTGTTTGGATTTATCCTCTGCTTTGAGCTAGTTTTGGTTGTCACCAGCCAACTGGTTGATCCACTAAGGGCCTGTTTATAAGACTGAGTTTAGAGCAGCTCCACAGATTGACCAAGTCTTTTTGATAAAAGACAAAACATTTCAACATTTTTTTTAATCTGTCCAGAGGATCTGACTTATCTTTGTTAGACTTTTCTACCTGGATTATTGAACATGCATCAGGATATTCTAACAAAGGTTTTAGTTTCCAGTTTGAACTGGGGTCACCAACTTTCAGAAACTGAAACAAAGGACTGGACAGGGTGACACAGAAGGAGGGGGTCAATTATGGTCTGGATAATGTTTAGTTCAGACAAGTTGACTCCACTAAGAGAAATGTCATCAAGAAACAACACTTACCAGACAAACACGTACACAACCATGTAGTTTAAAAAAAAAACTGTTTAGATTTGCTACTTTTAGCTTTTAAGTAACTTTAGTGTTTAAATAGCTTTTTGTTATTTGGCCTTTCACTATGTTTAGCTGTTGTTTTGTCCCTTTTAGCTAATGTTCTTTTCTTTTTTTTTTTTTTCTTCAGCAACGTAATTTCAGCTTCTGCCAATTTTAAAAGTCAGCGCTCAGCATTTTCACACAATGTACAATGTGTCACATTAAACAAGTCATTAAATTAAACAATTCAATTTAGTTTATTTATATAGCGCCAAGTCACAGCAGAAGTCATCTCAGGGCGCTGAACAGAAACATTTATATGTAAAAATAATAAGTTGAGACTGAGAAGCAGCTTTGAATTTAACATAAACATTTTTCCCTGCAGATATAAATGGTTCCCCAGCAGTGATTAGATTAAATCACTCTTTCACTTGTTTCATTTGTCATCTACCAACATATTTGCACTGGCTCTTAAAAATAAATAAAAATTGTTTATCTTATCACTTTAATTGTATTTTTAGTTTAGTTTAGTTTAGTTGTTCATTTTTTTAAAAAAGCAATACAATACAAAAATAATCCCATGAACAATAACGTACAGAGTATTAAAAAAAAATTGTATTTTTAGTTTTAATATGGGTCAGTTTCTTATTTTAAGGCACCATTTGAAATTCTAGTCCAAACATACAACGGTTAATGAGTTGGAAATATATAAAATTGGGCAGTATAAAGCAAACCTACTTTAAGCTATAATCACATGCATATTTACAATAAACATCATCACAAACCAAGGATATTTGTCCCGTTTAACTGAATCAGGGATTCAAAATGGCGTCCACCGGTCAACAACGCAAGCAGGGGAGTAGTTTGCTGGGACAATGAGAGATGGGCAATTTTCTTTATTTTCTGATATTTACAGAAATTTTGTTACTTTTTATAACATTTAAACTATTTTAGGAGCTCAGGACTGATCAAGTCCCTTTAGTGTAACAATTCAATTCAGTTTATTTATATAGCGCCAAGTCACAATAGAAGTTATCTCGGGGCACTGCACAAATACATTCATATACATAAAAGATCAGTTGGGAACATTATTTATCGAAGGCAGGGTAGAGTAACACTGTAGTAACTTTTAGGTATGAAGTTATTCTATGACTTGACACTACTGATATCACAGGGGTAAAATCTGGCCAGAGGGGTATGACTTGACGTAGGCCATAGTATATGGGGTATAATTAAGCATACACCCCTTACCCCAGGTATAGACTGGACTGGAGGTATACCAAGTCCCAGTACAGACCATGAGTGTACCAGCTACAAAGCCTTTAAGTACAGAGTAACAAATCACTTCAAAATAATGCACAGTCTGAACAGTAAAAGTAGTACTGATCTTTATTACAAGTAGAATCACAAATCTTAACCTGTGCAAGAACAAGTTTTAGTTTTAGTGTTACATTCACTTAAAGGAATTGGTTTTCTAAAATGTAAATAAAAACTTATTTTGATGTACAGTATACTGATAAAAATTTTGAGAACATTATTTAGTTTGTGGTATTTATTCCAACTAAAGTAAAATAAGAGTTGTTACAAATAAAAAAAAAAATCAGGTAACAATTTGCATAAACTTTTCTGAGATAATCAAAGTAAGTTGAAATAGTGCTATTTGACTAAATTAAACGTTTTGATTTAAAATAAAGTTGGTTCAATGCAATTAGGCTTTTAGGAGTAAAACAGAATCATGTTGGTTATAACTAACAGATTAGGTTACTAAAACAGTCTCAAAACATTTACTCATTAGTTGAGTTGGGCTGATTTGAAAAGACAGGAAAATTGCTGCAAGTCGAGCCACTGCATTTTTCTTCCAGTGTGGGAGTTTACTGTCTAAGCCCGTCATTTACTTTCAGAAAAAAAAAAAAAAAAAAAAAAAAAAAAAAAAAAAAAAAAAGCTTCCTGGGTCAGATAAGATGGTGTTTGGAAGAATGTTGCCACTAAAGCAACTTTTTTTTAAAGTCAATATCTGCTCATGAATAATAAAGATATATTATTCTTTTCTGGCTTTTACTGTCTCCTAAATTTAAGAACCAGAATTAACAATTAAAAAAAAAAAAAAGACTGACAACAAACTCATTCTGTATCATTTGATTAATTAGTTCCTCAAACAATTTATATAAAATGCAAAATAGAACTCGCCTGTTTGTTCTCGAGCTCACGTGGCCTGACATAACCTGTAAAAGATGCTTTTAAAATACAAATGAATAATTTTACAGCAGAAATTAAGACAAAACATTTAAGCTGTAATTCATGCTGTGGGGGCTTATTTCCGTATACAAAAAAGACATCAAATTAAATAGCATATCAGAATTGAATTACTGTATTGTGGATTAGAAATTTTGGTTGGAGTCGAAGGCAACAACCTGATGCTCACATCAAGCTCCACTGAATAATAGCCGAGACAAAAATGATCTGATTATGAATTTATTTGAAAAGAAACCAGAAAAATACCTCTACTTCAACTCCTATAAACTTAACACAGCCGAGGAGAGTCTGCAGAAAGTACCAGAATCATGGCTAAAGAAGCTGAGCGATAGACGGGGGGAAAATAAAAATAAAA
>JARVLU010000179.1:16548634-16559703 GCA_031762415.1 Simpsonichthys santanae | reverse complement strand
GTTGGAGTGAGGACAGAGGATGCAGAGGACAGAGTGAGGTGGAGGAGGATGACTCGCTGTGGAGACCCCTGAAGAGGGAAAAGCCAAAAGAAGAAGAAGAAGTTTCCAGGAGCGGCTGTCTCTCTGGATCAGTTCTTCATCTGTTTTGTCCTTTTCTGCAGTTTGTTGTAAAATGACCTGTGGATTTTTTTTTTCCTTAAAAAAAAAAAAAATGTTCAAACAGTTTTAAATTTAAATTTTTTTTCTCCACAACCTAAGGAAATGCAATGCTACATAATAAAGCAGAATAATTCACACATCTGGGAGTTTGTGACACCTCAGTACATTACAAATAAAATATATTACAATAAACATAAACATTTCAGTATTACACAGTCTGTTGTCTGAAACCATAAACATGGGGAAAGTTATCTTGAATAATAAGACCTGATTCTGCAGTGATTACGACTCTTTTTGTGATGAATGATAGGAACTGCTCCTGGGCGCAGTGGACTTTATGCAGCAAGAATTTTAAATTTCTTTTTAGTGTGGCGTGCGTGGTGATGCATCTTTCATCATGTTTGATAAATATTTTGTGATATTAACAAAGCTTCATTTGGCCTTGTAGCTCAGCTCAATCCATTGTTGGAAGCCAGGGACTTGAACGTCATTGTTAATTCATGAGTTTAATCTAAACACGGCACTCATTATTTTGGTTTGAAGCGCTCCTGGTAATGGTTTTGTTTTTTTTACAAGCTGTTCAGATCCCACATATAATTCAAGTTGTAGCAGCATTCTGGAAATGTTTCAGCCCAAATGCCTCTCTCTCTCTAATTCAGGTTTAGAAATCGTATTCTGCCAAACTCCATGCACAATGAATAAAATTATACGGTTCCAATAAGTGTCCTATTATAAAAAAACAACTACAACATTACAATTAGAACAAATAGCTCACTGAGCTGAATAACGGCTTTTCTTTGAAGGAAAATAAAAAGTCCCGCTGTCACAAACAAAAACAATATGCAATGTGTTCAGATTGTAAAATTTTCTCATAAAGCCTATATAAAGTGAAGACCTCTAAGGAAGTGATTGTTACATTTTTAATAAAAGCTATTTGTTTTATTAAAAAATATATCTAACTGTAAAAAGAATGCCCGCTCAGCAATTCCACATCCTTTTGTCATATTCTAAATGTTTATCCGATGATTTCATGAACACATTTGTTTTTGTCACGACGCTACTTTTAGATTAAATGATCTATTCCATCATTTTATTTATTTGAAGCAAGAAGTTTTTGAATTGACAGCATTGGGGCTTGTCAGCTTGGCGTGTGTCCACGGCGCTGCTGTGTTGTTCTCCCCCCGGCCTGCAGGGGGCAGCATGGCGCAGAGCCGCATCTTCGTACAGGCTGAAGCAGCGACGACAGCACGTGACGTGACACGAGCAGCAGTCAACATGGCGATGTCAGGTTGTCCTCGTCTCTGTCTCCTGGCGGGACGGACTCTGTCCTCCCTGTCAGCGAGACACAGGCGGGTTGTCAGCCTGTCGGCCAGGCCGCGCTTCGTTTCCACCTCGACCAAGAACCGTGAGTCAAAGTTTAGCTTTTATTTCTGCTCCTCAGGTCAGTCCGTGGCGGGTAACAGTAATCACTGACATTTGTTATTAGCGATTTTTACCTGTGCAGTCTGTCCCTCTAAGAAACAAAGTTTTGAATAAAATAATGAAACTATCACACAAAACATTAAAAAAAAAAAAAAAAAAGCAATCGAAATACTTTTTATCCTGCGGAAATCATGAATTTGCTGGAGTTTGCGGTAAGCCATTATTAATTTTATAATGACCTTAAATACTACTTCGGGTTTACACGGTCTTGGTGTTTATAAATACAGTACCCGGATGTGGAACGTCCTGTCCGATAATGAATGCACATAAAAGCTGTCATGTCGTTTAGGAAATGTAACTAAAAGCTAGTTTTTTGTATAATTTATTTATATGGACAGCTAACATCATTATGTACTTTATGATAAATAGACTATAACACATCAAGAAGCACCATGAACATGCATAACACTGTAGAAAATACAAGACAACATCTAAAAGCTTGGATAATAAATATAAAAACTGGCTTATCTAAGGACTTGGAGCTTTTTAAACTGAACTGCTTGTCCCAAATAAAAACAAATTGTTTATAAATAAAAAAACATACATTTTATTAATTGGTATCTAAATGTTAGATGAGTTTGAATGAATAGTTCATCTTTGTCTCTTTAATGGACACTGAACTGTCCATGGTGTCCCCGCCTCTCCCACAGTGCACCACTGTATGGATAGAATTCAAGAACCACAAAGTCTTGTGGGTCTTCAGTTCTGGTGAAGAAAAATCAAAGTTGCAAAAGGAAACCTAACTTGTAGTTTTATTGAAAGACAGCAGTTCATCTTTGAACAGCAGCTAGAAACCATGAACGCGTACAGTATTCCCCCGTCCTGTCTTCTCACTGGCTTCCTGTCCACTCCTGGATTGATTTTTAAGGTTTTAGTGCTTGTTTTTAAAGTTTTAAAAGGTCCGATTTCATCATATTTATGTGACCTTCTAACATCTACACTCCAGTAAGAAAACTCAAGTCCACCAACCAGTTCTACCAGTCTACCAACCCAGGTCTAAACAGAAGTCCAGAGGAGATCGGGCTTTTGTGTTTGCTGCTCCAAAACCGTGGTGATTTAAAAAGACTGCTGAGGCTTTTAACTCGTTGTTCAATACTCGTCTCTTTTTCTCTGTCGTTTGATCCAGGCAGAGTTGGAGATCCAGTTAGAGCAGATTTTCTTGTTGTGTGTTGTATTTCATTAACTTTCTTGTGCTTAAACAGTAACACAGCATGTACTTTCTTGTTCTTTTCTCATTTTCATTTTAACTTGGACTAAGTTGCAAAGCACTGGTCAACTTTTGTTATTTTGATGTGCTATATGAATAAATTGACAAAGTGTTGCTGAAAAAACAAAACACTGAACTTCTGAATGTACCATTTCCTCCTTTTAACTAAATAATGAACGTCGTCAGCATCAAGACAATCAGATTTATTCAGTGTTTTATCGTCTGAATGCTCATGTTTCTGTCTCCTGCCCGTGTGGATCTAAATGTGTTTATCCACGCTGCATACTTTGACGTGCTTCAACAGGTGTTCCACACACAGCTGCTGACAGAAAACTGATTTATTTCCCTTCAAAATGAAGCAACCAGTTGTCGCACAAGAGAAAGATTGATGTAAATAATTTAAATGATGTAATTGTAAAAGTAAATTAAAGGCCTCAAAGGAATGCATGTCACCCGTCGTCTTTATTGCCAGTTTTAGAAAATCGTCTTTTGCTGAGAAAGAACAAAGTTGCAGCTCTTTGTCTAAACTTGATCAAATAAAAAATCATGTTCAATATTGCCAGTATGAGCTGGAGGTAACCCTCAGCTACTACCACATCAGATTTAATCTCAGTATTTGTCCAATTGACTGCACCGTAGCCATTTATGTGTTGACTAATACAGATTAGCGTTGGCAGCCATCTTAATCTGGCCTGACTCCAAAAGTCCAGCAGTTGTTGATGCACGTCCAACAGTTACTGCTTCAAGTTTCATCATGATCTGTTCATGAGATATTTTATTAACGATACTGACGAATGAACACACATACAGAACTTTACTGCCGTTAACGGTGGGCGACAACATTTTAAACTCAGACTCTGAATTGAAACATCTGTAATTTTATATCAAATAAATAGTTAAAACTCTGTTTTTCCTTCCAGACCTTCAGTTCAGACTGGATGAGCGCAGCGCTCACAGCAGCCTGGAGCTCTTCAAGAAAGACACGGGAATCATCTACCGCATGCTGGGCCTCGACCCCACCCAGGTCCAGGACAACCCCGAGCGCTTCAAGGAGTGGGCCGTGGTGTTCGGCGACGCGAGGATCGACAGCGGACGCCACTACTGGGAGGTCACGGTCAAGAAGTCACAGGAGTTTCGTGTGGGGGTGGCAGAGGCGCAGATGTGCAGGGACGAGTGCGTCGGCACCAACAGCTCCTCCTGGGTGTTTGGTTTCGCTCAGAGGAAGTGGTTCACCATGACCAATGGCAAGGTGGTTCCAGTGACCCTGGTGGGAAAGCCTGACCGCGTGGGGATCCTGGTCGACTACGAAGCGGGTCTCCTGGCGCTGGTGGACACCGAGAAGCCCCGGATCATCCATGCCCTCAAAGCTCGGTTCAGTTCTCCTCTCTGCCCTGCGTTTGGACTTTGGGACGGGGAGCTGCTCACACACTCGGGTCTGGAGGAGCCAGAGGGCCTGAAGTGAAGCGGGATCAACAGATGATGGTACTGGCCACGTGGGCCAGCAAACGGGATCTGATGCTTCGGCAGCACTTATCTGGATCAAAGAACCTTTCAGGAAAAACAGCAATATCTTTAATGGAAATCACTGAAAGCTGAGTTACCTTCAGTTAATCGTCACAGCTCCTCGTGCGAGATCTTTGTGTGGTTTGTAACAGAGACGTGTGTGCGCTGCATGTCTGACCTCATAGACTAACAGGGTGGCTGGACCTGAGAGGAACATTTACTGCCACGTTCTTTTATACTGAATGCTGTGGTATTTCTCACTAATATAACTGGGGGTGCACCAATAACTTGACCGACCATTTATCGGTCCTGATTTCCTTCATTTTGGGAGATCGGCCGATAACATGAGAAACTGATTTTTACTGATTTTTAGTAGTTTTATAATTGTCTAAACTTCATTAATATTTCAGATCACTACCTCATGGCCAGTTAAAACAAGTTTGTATTGTTTCTAGGATATTGTTCAAGGGTATGTTTTTCAATAAAATAAGATTGGAAAATTTAAGGTGCATTGTGACCTTATAAAATGACAGTGTCACTTATAAAAACAAAACCGGTATCTGCCAAAATTGGAATCGGCAGGTCGGACTTTTTAGAGATTTGAGTGACTGAATTTATTGCTTTGGATGACTGACCCATTGCTGTACTGGCAAAAATAAGATTTGTCACCTTTTGCAGCTGATGGAGCCGGTGCACACTACCATCTCAACACTACATTTATGATGCAGCACCAACAAAGCTGTATAAAAACTTTACAATCACCTTTTTACATTGTTGATCATTTAAAAAAAACAGCTTGAAGTAAAACAAATGCAGGCTTTCTTTAATGTAGAGCAACTGAGGTATCAAACACATGAAGACAATAAGTTTAATAACTTAAATGTATTCTTGGTATGTAATTTGTAACCTTGTGCTGTAATAAATAAAAAATAGTTCAAGTATCAGATTGAAACTCTGCATCAGGCAAACTTTATCTTGAAATGATTCAGAAAAGTATAAGGGTCAAAATTAAAAACTTTATATCCCTAGTACACTAGAGATTTTATTTAATTTACCGTAATATGCTTTTTTGACTGTCTATTATTGTTTGTGCCTCTTCTGTTCTTTGTTTAAAACAGGTTATCTCATGTAAATGAGTCCCAGTGATTCAATGAGACTAACCTGTATAAATAAAGGTTGAATGAAAAGACACACTTGACATTGTCCAAGAAATCAAAATATATTGTGAATTTCTTAAAGGGGAAAAAATAATTATAATAAAAAACAATGTGGGAATATTATTTACCGGTAACTGCATGTAGGGTTGCACATTTTATAAAAATCCACATTCTTTTAAGTGAGCATAATTACTGGAATATGCAACAGACCAGTGTTTTTATTGAGTTGGTGTTGTCCATGACTTTCTAAACCAACATAACACAACTATAAATTAAATATATTTGAGTAAACAACAAAAATGCTTCAGCATTTAAACATACGTAGACCTGACCTTATAAATAAAAAGAAACTCACGCTGAGAAATCTCACTTACTTTGCCCTTGGACCAGCCCATTCGCTCCAGCATCTTTTGGCCAAATTTGGATTCGTCATTGCTCCAAGCGCTGTTCCTGGGGTCAACAGACCACTTACGTTTCCTGCGGGCTGTATACAGAGAAACAAGAACTTTATTACATAACAGTCTGCCAACATGGTGTAACATAATACATAGGATCCAAGCAACTAAATCCACAATGCACATAAAAATGTATTCATCTGAGTCCAAGGTTAATAACGTTATCTCATGATGAAAAGGGAAATGTCACACAGTTCAAGTCTGGCAGTATGACACAAAGCATTGAATTTGATGAGTGTGACGTACTATGACTGAGTGCAACTCGGATGCCAATCGATGGTAAACTCCAGAATAATTTACTGTGACTATTATACAAAATCAAGCTCAAGACAAGATGTACATGAAGAAGCATACCATTAGTGACAGTTTGATGACTGTTAACAAGAGACAGAAAACCAATCTGAACTGAGATTTAATTACAAGCTACAACACGCAAAAGCATAGCATGAAGTGTTTACTAAAAGCTGACATACACCGCAATTCTGTCTAACAACCATCCCGTTAAGAACAACAACGAATCAACAACAAATGCACTGATGACAACTTACTGTACTTTTGATTTAAAGTACCGGTATAGCAAGCACGTGTTAAACCCTTCAGACTACACATACGCTAATGCTAACTACCGGGCCACTTTAAAAATAAACGTGCTAAAATCAAAATGTTTTAGACATAAAAATTCTCACTGAATATATTATTCAGTTTTATCTACTTTAAACCGTATAAAACATTATTGCAACCATTGACATAAAACAAACGTTTTATCAAATGTATACGAAAATCTACATACGCTCAGCTAGCATAGCCATGCTTGGGTCCTTAGGGAGGTTGGCGCATACATATGATGTCTATGGTTGGCGCAGTTCAAGACGACTCCTAGATAATGCCTGAACACAATTGTGTGGTTGTTTTGTTTAAATACTGTACAGTACAGTATAACTTTAATTGTCTAAACGTTACAGTAAATAAAATGTGACAACAATATGATTATAAAATGTAAATATTCCGGTGTAAATTAAAGTTAATACAAAATGTGTTTGTGAAACATTTCAACTAAAGCCAATGTATTTAGAAAGTTTTTAATTCGTTGGACTCGCAACACGTTTCTTTCTCCAACAGCGGGCGCTCCAATTTAACAGGTTCATTGTAATACAGTATGGTACTGTACTTAGTTTATTTACATAATAATTTTGATTGCGGGCAGCAAGGTGGCACAACTGGTAGAGCTGCTGCCTCTCAGCGAGCAGGTCCTTGGTTCAAATCCCAATTCACTTCACTTCTGGGTGGAGTTTGCATGTTCTCTGTAGCCGTCTGTTTCTCCTTAATCCGTGTATGAACACACAGTGTTTGTTTGTAATCCTCTCTTTCACTTGCTGTGAATCAAATTTCACTTTCACTTTGGTCAGAGTTAGTTTATGGGAAACTGTAATCCTGTAATTTAACTCCCAAACTGCACCTGATGTTACTTCCTCCTAGGCTTGGAGAATAATTGTGACAGAGGCCTGGACAGGGACCTGCGTCACTTAACGCTGTTATCTTAACGCACCAGACAGTTTGGGTTTGTTTGGACAGCTCCCCATGAAGAAGAGTTCAAATGTGTTTTAGTCATTTAGGTTTCATTCAAAATTCTGAAAAGTCTGAGTAATCCAACAACTCACAGTGTATCAGGACTACCGTCACAAAAATGTCCGGTAAATTGTCTCAGTATACTGTATTTAAAAAAAAAAAAAAAAAAAGTTTTTTTCAAGGACTTCAGTGTATAAAGATTAATTTGTTTTGGGGGAAAAAAGACAAAAGGAACAGGAAAAACATTTTAAAAACAACCCAGTCAGGTTAAAGTTACGTAATGTTGTCTCTGGTCCGAAAGAAGAAGTGCCAGCGAGTTTACTGTAAGACAGTATTTCACTTTCCAGTAAAGCCTCTGGGGTTTCAGTGTTTGGGGTAAACTCAGGGTCATGAATACGTGTAGTAGGAGACTGGTCCTAATACTATGGCAACAAGACTCCAAGAGGAACGGCACAGAGCAAGCGTCATTACGTGGTTTCGTCCTTCACTTGTGTCCAAGTCAAACAGAACCTGCTGCGCACTGTGGGAATCTTTTTAGACAATGACAGACAAAAACACTTGAGCCCAGGCAACGGAGGAGGTGCTGTGATCGGCCTGTGGGAGGCTCGACCTCAAGCATGTGTACATTCCACTGAGAAATGTGTTACATAACAGGCTGGGTTTCACTTACTGGTATACAGCCACTTCAAGTTACAAGTGAAAGACTCATGGGATAGTCTTCCCTGACAACATCTCACTTCTAAGAAAGCGCAAGGCAAATAAGTCACGTGTACAAGCAGACACAAAATACCAAGTTAGTACAGTAGGTGTGATTACTTTGCATTTGACCACGTAGACTGCAGTAGAAGTACCTGCCTACACATGTGTGTATAAGTCATGGTGTAAGCTCTGAACTTATATTTTAGTGACTGTTTGGGCATGCATGGGCACCACAGCAGTCTGCATTCTCATTCATAGTTCAGTAAAATTAAAAAAAAAAAGACATTTGAAGAACATTTAACTTTGAAAATTCAAAACATCACTTTTTTATGTGCAGTTTTACATTTCTGTCAAGCTCTCAAAAGCAAATGACCTTGTAGTCTTTAAAGAAAAATGACACCTTTTACATTATTAGTATTTAGCTTATATCTTAGATCTTTTAGCATGTTGTTTAGCATTCGTTTAACATATAGCTTAGATAATTATACAGTATACCGTTTCTTTTTATACTTTGTATTTCTGCCATTTTTGGATGTAACTGGGACCCTGTGTGCACAATTTCGTTCCACCTTGTGTACCACATGTGATGTGAATGGTAATAAAGAACCTTGAACTTGAACTTAAATGACTGCAACAGAAAAAAAACTAATCACCATCAGAATGAAACTGGTTTGTTTTGTTTCAGTTTTAGGCTTGTAATGGTTTGTTTCACATTACAAGTCCTTTTGCAGTTTTAATGATGATCCAAACATTTTCATATGTGAGCCAAAACTTTTAAGATGAAAGGAGACACGAGTCATAAACAGGTGAATAAAAAACATATATAAAAATAAATAAATTCAAAAGAATGTACATATTTTTAGTGATTTAAAAAAAAAACTCAACTTAAACACAACACAATGCAAAAAACGTAAACAATATTTTTGGAGAAATGACAAAACTGAGTACTTCTGGTGGCAAAAGTATTCTAAATTGCTGTAATCCAAAACATTAAAAGCTTCATAAATATTTTTATTGATTTATTTATTTGAATTAATTGATTTGTTGCCAAAGGATTGTATTAAACAATACAGTACTGTTCATTTTGAGATTTCTTTTCATCTGTTTTGCCGTAAAACCTAAAAATTATATTAAAAAAAATTGACCATTAAATTTGCAAAAGGCCTACATCTGCATAAATTTTTTTCATTCAACATTTATTTATACAGGTTAGTCTCATTGAGCCTCGAGGACTCATTTACTAGAGAGACATCATCTCTGAAGCCTACGGGCCCAAATTACACCATTCTTAAACTGCAAATGTGGGCCGCACAAAATCACTCCAAGGGCCACAAATGGTCCCTGAGCCACACTTTGATTTAAGTGGAGCTTTATTTGAAATTTTATTCCAAACAAAACAAAAACAAGTTCACCTTGAACTGCTGCAATCATTCACATGGATGAACTCAAAAATGGCCATCAAGCACGTAACCAAGGACATTGCAGTCTGTAGAGTTTTATTGTTTCATTGTGCAATGTTTTGGCTGCGAATGCAGTGGCTTCAACCTTTATTTAGGCAGTCTAAAAAAGCTGTCTGGTCCTCTGAGCATTCAAAAAACAAAGCAAAACTATGTCCAACTAGGTTTTCCAACTAGGTTAACTAGGTTTTCCATGTGGAGTTTAAAAGAGAGATGCAAATCGACCAAGTCGTGCTGTGTTGTTTTCTGAAATCAGATTGATGAAGAGGTAAGATGTTAAATGAGTCCAGGTAATTTTTGATTTGAGAGTTTATCAGTTTTTCTAGAACCTTGGCTAAAATGCAGAGTTTAGAGATTGGTCAATAGTTGTTCAGTGAGGTGGGGTCACCTCCCTTCAGCAAAGGAAGAACAAAAACTGTTTTCCAAGCATCCGGAATGAAGTTTTGGCTTATGGACAGATTAAAGATGTGGGTCACAGGGACTGTGATGATATTAGCAGCCAGCCTTAAGAAATAATTGGAAGTTCATCTGGACCTGCAGATTTTTTTAGGATCAAGACCTTTTAACAGTTTATTTACCTCACTGACTGTGAATGGAGAAAAAGAGAAGGTGTGATTAACTGAGGTTTAGCTAAGGGCAATTCTCATTTAATTCATTATTCAATATTCAGTTAAAGAGAGCGATAATCTATCTTGTTAAGCACCTTGGTCAAGGCAAGGCATTGTAGGAAGGTGCTATACAAATAAAGTTTATTATTATTATATTAGTGTTTGATACAAAACATTCAGTAATCAATAAGTAACAACTTTCAGTAATTTATGTTGTTAAGGTTTATTTTTTTGGTTAAAAATGCATTGAAATGTATGGGGGAACTTATCTTTTGTTCTGCATGCCACGTTGTTTCCCTTAGGGTAAGACTGATTGGCACACTTGCCATAATGCATCTGCAAGAGACTACTTACGAGAAGTTTCCACCAGAAGACAAAGGGGTGTTTTTCATTTCTTTTTGTGAGAAGAAGCTGTAGAAAATCATCTTTATTCCTCTGTAGTGATCTAACCTCCTCCGTCCATCTTGTCTCAGAGGACCTTTTGGGGACAGACCATATAATTCCATTAATTTGATCCAAGAACTCAAATTTAGTTAATCAAGAGACTTTTTAATTTGGTTCTAAGTCAAATAATCAAAGAATAGTCTTAATTTACTTTATTATCAATATTGTTAATCAAGGACTCTAAGCAAAAGTTACAATGAAAGACATTTCATGACTTTGAATGAATCACCAAAGAGAAGAAAATCATTCATTTAGTTGTGTAATTTTCTTTTAATTTCATATATGTGACATCTCACATCTGTTTTATTCATTTCTAATCATTTATCCAAATA
>JARVLU010000179.1:16439361-16449814 GCA_031762415.1 Simpsonichthys santanae | reverse complement strand
ATATATATACATACAATTTATATACAGTATATATTTATATATACAGTATAAGAAATTAATTTTCTGAATAATTAAAAGAGCCCCTGCAGATTTGAAGTTATTTCTGCATTTAAATTGGCCATAATGAATTCCTTGAAGGAATGCCTGTCGCCCGCTGTGTCTTTCAGGTCAAAGTTTTCAACTAAAATCGTCACATGTCAATTGACTGAGCTGTAGATATTTTTTTATTGCTAATGTTGATTAGCCATCCTAAATTGTGTTGACTCTAAAAGTTAATGAGATGCGCACCCATTAATTTCCTTTTGTTTCACTAAAATCTGTCCAGTGGTTTATGAGATATTGTGCTAACAGGCAAGCAGTTTTAATAGTTAAAAGCTAAATTTTACACATACTGTAGTTCTTGCCTACTATAATTCTGTGCAATTAGAATATATATGTGTGGAGCAGACTCAGCTACTAAAAATAATAATAATAATAAAATTTTTAGACCAATATCTGTAAAGTTGACTAACCATTTTTGTTTTGTTTTTTTAAACTCTATTGGCTGCCGCGTTCATCTTGAACTGGTTTGTCTCCAGATGTAAAAAGATGTAAATGTTCATCAAATGATTACTTTCTGTAAGTTTCATTAAAATCTGTTTGGTGCTTCATGTGATATTTTGCTAACAGACAGTCACACATACATGAATGGGCAAAAACATTATGAAATCCTTTTTTAATTTTTAAGCAGCGAGAGGAAAAAGGCCCAGGATCTTTTTTGTAATACCACTATCCATCCTCATGGCCTTTTACTTTTTTTCTATCTAAAAACATCCTGATAAAGGATAAGAGGCCACGCTCCTGTAGAAGCAGCAACGTGCACTCCGCCCATCTTACAAACGACTGTACAAACATAATTTCACTGTATCTTGGTACAATGATAATAAAACTTATTCTGATTCTGACCAATCCAGTTTCAATAGAAAAAGAACTTAATTCCAAATATTTTCTGTTTTCCATGGAGGAATATCCTTTTTTTTTTTTTTAACAGTTGAACATATTGACCCATGACGTTTTTTGATTGTGATGCATGTTTGAATCATGTCATTTTTAAGCATATAAACTTTTGAATTAGGGCCAAAACCTTGCTTTATGAGATTCTTGCAAACATCTGCACCAAAACTGAAGCAAACTCCTTCAGGACATATTCATATCATGACACCAAAATATAGTGGTCTCATAATTTAAATGAGCTTCTTAAAGCAATATTTCAGATAATTTGAAGTGGTTTTATGCATTATGAACAATTAATATCTTACCTGCTGTAGATAGCTCTTTAAACCTCAGTTTGAAGAAACAGGTTTTAATTCTGACCGGATTGACGAGCTGGAAACTATTCTGTGAATTGATGATGATATTTATGAAATAGTGTTCGCATGAACCGCTATAAAATATTTAAAACTGAAGGTGTTATAAGACGCCGGTGATCCAATTTGGTTTTGGTCCGGCTCGGACTAGCCATTAGCTCTTCAGTCTCGTGAGAATTAAACTTGATTTCTCTAAACAGAGACTAAGCAAGATAATGTTTTTATTATTTTCTAACAAATTTGCTGCTTTGTTGAGTGAATTTACAAAATATAACTAACAATACAACTTCATTTTGACCAGTATTTTTTTTTTTTAGAGTTGTGACTGAGTTGTAACAACGTAGCGGGTTGACTTTCAGTTTTTATTTTCAAAGCCCTGATCTTAAAATCCAGTCGGCGTGGTTTGATGTGATCTGTTTTTAGTTTCAACATTGAGCCAAAAAATCAAATCACCAAAAGTCACTCGTCAATTTGAAGCACACCATATTGGAGAGCTGCGTCTGCACAACCTGTTCTAAACAGAGATAATATTTAGTCAACATGTCATGACGAGTTATTCATTACAAACTCTAAGAACTGATGAGGCGGAGCGGCGTTGACACAGAATCTTTCATCTCAGCCCGCCGCTCCCCATCGCTTTCAGCTTGCCTCATGTCAGCCCGGTCTCTATTCAACATTCCAGCCACCCTCTGTGCAGCGATCGCCCCAAAGGCGCTGGTCACAGATCGCTGTGTGTTTGTATGTGAATGTATCTGACTTGCCTGCAGGACTCGGTTTTAAACTCAGCCAACCTTTATTCCAAGACTTTTCATCACCATATGAAGGATAAAGACATATCTAAAGCAAGCTCAGCAGACTGCTGTTAAAGTTGAGGCCCACTGAGCCATATTACCAGTAAGCCATGAAGTGGTTCTGGAAAGAAAACCCACAGTCACATTTCTTTTTAAACATCAGTCTCATATTTTCATTTGTAATTACCGTGAAAGAAAAATATTTGCTCCAAGAGTTTTCTTTAGCATCATAAAAGTTGGCAGGTTAAAAACACAAATTTGATATTCCTTTTTCATCACTTTCACTTTCTGGAAAGGGCAGAAAACTTAAAAAAGGAACATTTGTGATGCAGATTTTCTGAGTGTCTTTAAGCACCATGCTCACTTTCTGCCAGTTTTCTTTTGATCACTGTGTCCACACTGCTGATCTCACTATGGCTGAGTGGAAAGATCCTGTTACCCTTCAAAAATCACGTTTCACTAGAAATGCAATAATCAGCTCCCATCTCAGTGCGCAGAGGGAACAATCTGAACCAGTCACGATTTGATCAATAAGGCCCAGTGTACACCAGATATCTTTTTAAACTGAGATTTACATGGCGTTTGCGCCTCCTGTCCACACAGTTTTTTCTGAGATTAAATTTGTTTGACTGTAATGTTTAATTTGAAGAAAAAAAAATAATAAAGACTCTCAAAGATAAAGACTCTTGGTCAACTCCAAGGAGATTCTGGCAAACCTTCAGGTGGACGAGGAAGGGAAAGCAGCTCTTTACTAACACTGTGTTCAGTGAAGGTGGGGTGCTGCTGACCTCAACCAGTGACGTCTTCAGAAGGTGAAAGGAACACTTCTTGGACCTTCTCAATCCCACCAGCACGTCTTCCATGGAGGAAGCCGAGTTGGGGAGACTTTGGGGTTGCTCCATCCTTAACCATGGCTGAGGTCACCAAAGTAGTTAAAAAGCTCCGCGGCTGCAGGGCTCTGGGTGTGGATGAGATTTGCCCTAATTTCCTTAAGGCTCTGGATGTTGTGGGGCTGTCTTGGTTGACACATCTTTGCAACATTGCATGGACATTGGAGCAGTGCAACTGGATTGGCAGACTGGGGTGGTAGTTGCTCTTTTCAAAAAGAGGGACCGGAGGGTGTTCTTTGATTATAGAGGCATCGCTCTCCTTAGCCTCCCTGGTAAGGTCTATTCAGGGGTACTGGAGAAGTGAGTCAAGGAGAGTTGGCCGAACCTCAAATCCAGGAGGAACAATGTGGGTTCTGTCCTGGCCGTGGAACACTAGACCAACTGTTTACCCTAACCAGGGTCCTTGAGGGGTCAGAAGAGTTTGCCCATCCAGTCTGCATGTGTTTTGTGGACTTGGAGAAGGCTTTTGAGCATGTTCCTTAGGGTATACTGTGGGGGGTGCTGCTCCATGAGTATAGGATTGGAGGCATGTTGCTACGGGCTGTTCAGTCCCTATACAAGTGGTGCGAGAGTTTGGTTCGCGTTGCCGGTAGTAAGTCGAACCCCTTCAAGGTCGGAGTTGGACTCTGCCAGGGCTGCCCGTTGTCACCGATTTTGTTCATATTTTTCACGGACAGAATTTCTGGGTGCAGTCAGTGGGCAGAGGGATTCCGGTTCGGTGGCCTCAGGATTCCATCTCTGCTCTTTGCAGATGATGTGGTCCTGTTGACATCATCGTGCCGTGATATCCATCTCTCAATGGAGCGGTTCACAGCTGAGTGTGAAGCGGCTGGTATGAGAATCAACACCTCCAAATCTGGGGCCATGGTCCTCAGCTGGAAAAGGGTAGATTGCTCACTTCAGACCGAGGGTGAGATTCGGCCTCAAGTGGAGGAGTTCAAGTATCTCAGCGTTTTGTTCACGAGTGAGGGAAGAATGGAGTGTGAGATTAACAGACGTATTGGTGCAGCGTCTGCAGTATTGCAGACTCTGTGCCGGTTTGTTGTGGTGAAGAGGGAGCTGAGCTGTAAGGCAAAGCTCTCTGTTTACCGGTCGGTCTACATTCCTATCCTCAACCATGGCCATGAACTCTGGGTAGTGACCAAAAAAAAAGAGACTGCGGATACAGGCAGTTAAATGAGTTTCCTCCGCAGGGTAGCTGGACTTTCCCTTAGAGATAGGATGAGAAGTTCAGTCATTCGGGAGAGACTCGGAATAGAACCACTGCTCCTCCACATCAACAGGAGCCAGTTGAGGTGGTTCGGGCATCTAGTAAGGATGCTCCCTTGGCACCTCCCTAGTGAGGTGCTTCAGGCATTTCTGACTGAGAAGAGACTCAGAGGAAGACCCAGGACATGCTGGAGAGACTTGTCTCTTGGTTGGCCTGGGAATGCATGGGCTCTCCCCAGAAGAGCTGGAAGAGGTGGCTGTGGAAAGAGATGTTTGGGCCTCCCTGCTCAGGCTGCTGCCCACACAACCCAACTTCAGAACAAGCGGAAGATAACGGATGGATAAAAAAATAAAGTAAACGTTTAATAATTGTTAATGTGAGTTTGGAAGTGAAGTTCCATTCATTTAGTCAATTACTGTACTTCCTGACTAATTACCTGTTCTCTCATTTAAAAGTGATTAAGCCAAATATATAAATCTACCAAAGTTGTGATCCTGCTGCTGTAAACTGATAAAACAGCTGCTTTGCCTTTGCCAGACTGATCTGAGCCACTATAAGAAAACCTTGTCAGATGATCACTGATTGCACAACAATCAAAAAGATTTTTTGTTGTTATCCACATGGAAAAAGGGAGTGGTGGGGCAGAGGTTAGACAAGGCGAGCCTGTGATCGGAAAGTTGTCGGTTTGATCCCCTGGACCAACAACATCAAAATGTGGTAAAGGTGAAGTACCCACACCTGCTCCACCCTCATTTGCTCCACTCCTCTTTTGAACTGAGATATTTTGTGTCTGAACTATTTCAAAATGATCTTTGTATCTAAAAGTTTTCAAAGGGGAAAAAAACAAAACAGCGGAAGTGCTTTCTAAATGTGGGATTGCGATGAACAATGCTGCCGATTTGATTTACCAGAGGTTGGATGAGCGCAGCTTTATTTGTACTCTTCCACCCAAACACCCCCTCCAAAACATCCCTTGACGAAGCCACGCACAGAACAGTCTTGATCGCAAAAGAGTTTTGAACACATTTAAAGAAAGATTGTAAAAAAAAGTGAAGAGAAGGAGGAACAGAACAGGAGACGTAAACCTCATTGTGAGTCAACGTGCGCGGTCTCTTCAAAGTGACTCAGGGTGTGACTCACTGCAGCTGACACTGCCTCACGTAAAATCACACTTTTCATAAACACTCTGGCGTTGTGTATGTTACATGCCCCCCCACATTGCTCTGTGTTCTGCCAGGTTCCACCTGTTGCAGATCATGCATGAACCCTGCTTCATATGGTAACAGTGCTCCGGATCTTCTTGGTGACTCAGCTGGTGATAAAATATGAATGCAGTCTGAGCGGGCACAGCTTTCCCATGATCCTGACTTAGAAGACAGATGCAGCCCGACGTGGCAATTTGTGTTTGTGGGTGATCCGTCTAACCACATACTCGAGGGATTAGTGCAAGAGAGGCTGGATGACTCATTGGTCGCTGACTTTAGACGAGAAGGAGAAAGAACATAGCCAAGTCGTCCACATGGTGTGTTTGTCACTCCACCTGTCCCTCACGGCAGCTCACACTCCCATGTCAAGATGTCTACTCATGCAAGCGATGCTGTTACAGCTCCATATCTGTGTGTGTCTCACAGCAGATGTCTTTCTTTCGGTAGTCAGATTGTGGTGGTGCGGGTGGGAGGATAATGATTGCAGAAAGAGAAAATGCAGACGGCCGTTCTTGGAACTTGACCCCCAGCTCCGGGTCGAGCTGTTAGGCCGTGCGTATGCTGCCTAACAAGCCATGAGTGATTGCTATGATCTTCCACAAATAATTCATCAGGAGCCCTGTGGAAGAGCTTAGAGTTAGGGAGGGGGAGGCAGCATCAAAACCACAGCCTGAATGGAGTGTGTGCATGTGTGTGATTGGAAGACGGAGAGATGCATCTGACAGATGCGTTTAAAATAGGAAGGAAATCCCCCACAGCGCTGACAATGTTTGAGCATTTCTGTACTTCTTCTGTTTCTGAAGCTGTTTGTGTTACTACATCTGAAAATGCGCAGTGGGAGCGTTAACAGTGTGCATCACAACTGCAGGATGTGTGTGATATTGTTGTAGAGCAAAGTGCCGCGATGTGGAGATGTGATGAAGTGGGCTCAGATTTTCCTGACAGCCCTGAAATCGAGTGCTTGTCTTTTTTTTTTAATCCTTCTGAAGATAAAGAAATGTGAACAAAGTGGAAGATGAGGGCAAATGTTAGACTTGTGAACATTTTTGCCTTTTCATATTAAAATTGAAGTAGAAATTGTTCATTTTGGACATTTTACCAAATATGTTGGTTAGCGGATGTAAAGTTTTTATGTCCTGATGTATGATTCCTGACTGTATTTTATATACATGTCAATGGTGTGACAATGTCAGCCTGTTGGTCTCACATTGATTTATAACAATTACTAACATTTCTAAGTGAAACTTGCATACATCAAATAAATGCATATTGCCCATATCCCCTAAGCAAATGTGAAAAGTAACTATTTCTCCTGAGATATTAGTGCTCCAGTGACTCTCAGCTACTACCACACTTTCCACTGCTTGTGCACCTTTCATAAGCAATGATAGTCTTTTAACTGGTGACAACTATTGTGTTTTCATAGTTCTTTGTTTTTAATACAATTACATGTAAAAAATACAAATGCTGCACTTTGATTGAAGTTTGTTTTTTTCAAGAAATGGTCCAGTTTTATACACTCAGATGTCTGTAAAAATGATGCAGAGGGCATGAAAACACACGGTAATATTTTCAGTGTTTTCAAAAATCTCAATAAAAATGAAAGGCTGTGTAGCCTAAAAACAAAGTTGATTAGATCTACAACATGGTGGAGTTGTTAACTAACTAAACTGCCGCTGCTCAGCGAGAAGGACACTGGCTCAAATCCCGGCCCAGGACCTTTCTGGTAGAAGTTTGCATGTTCTCTGTGCATGCTTGGGTTTTCTCCAGGTACTCTGGTATCCTTCCACAGACCAAAAACATGCGTGTTAGGCTGATTGGTGACTCTAAATTGTCCCTATGTGTGAGTGAGAGTGAGAATTGTTGTTTGTCTCATTTGTCTCTATGTGTCCCAGTGATGGACACATGTCCAGGGTGTCCCCTGCCTCTTGCACAGTGATTGCTGGATATGGGCACCAGTGACCCCCGTGACCTACAAAAGAATAAGCGGATAGAGATAATGGATGAATGGACGGATTTTAAGGTCAAATTACAAGTATGTCTTTAGGTTTTATCTACTAGCTAAGTTAAAAAAGTGATTTGTGTAACTGACTAGATGTCCAGTCTTAAGCCACGCCCACATATTTTCTGCTGCATTTGCATCTCACTTTCACGCACAAACTGAATTCTTGGTGAAGAAAATCAGATACTTTTTAAAATCGCATTTACAAGTGTAGATTTAATTGAGGGCAGCACGGTGGCGTAACTGGTAGAGTTGCTGCCTCTCAGCGAGAAGGTTGCCGGTTCAAATCCCGGACCAGGGGCTTCTCTGAGGGGAGTTTGCTTGTTCTCTCTGTGCATATATGGGGTTTCTCTGGGTACTTTCCTCCCACAGCCCAAAAACATGCAGGTCAGGCTGATTGGTAACTCTAAATTATGAATGAGAGAGCGAATGGTTGTTTGTCTCATTTGTCTCTGTGTCCCTGTGATGGACTGGAGACCTGTCCAGGGTGCACCACGCCCCTTGCACAGTGATTGTTGGACATGGGCACCGGCGACCCCCGTGAGCCAAAATGGAAGAAGCACGTAAAAGATAATGGATGGATGGTTTTTTCTGGTTTACCATCATGATTTGTGAGTAATTTTCTGTTCATCTGTAAATCTACTTAAATTAATCTGGAAAACAACTTAAACCAAAATTAAAAATAATATCAAGAATCACACAAAAAACTGTGTTTTTTGCAGTAATTACAAAATGTTACAGTTTATTCTTTTGGTAAAAGTGACCTACTTGTAAATAATCAAGCACTTTTTGAACAAAGAGGTCATTACAGTTACTCGAGGCTCCATGGCTGTATAATTTGCTTTTTGTGCGGTGCAGAGATTGTGAAAATTGCCGTTTCAGACAAAGACATCACAGGTTAATGAAACATGCTTGAAGACCAGAGACTAATGGAAAGAGGGACAGAGACAAAGGTCCTGTGTAGGTCTCTGTGCCATGTCATTAGAGATCCAGTGGAATTGTCTCCTTCTGACATTTTCCAGACTGTTTGAAAATGTCATGGAATGCCAGCGTTTACTTCTGGATATAATGTGTCTCTTCCTGCCCAGAGCGGTTGATCTCAGCAATGGAAAAAAGAAAAACTTTTGCCCATTTTCTCCACTCCATTCTTTACAGGTTGGAGAAAGACTACAATCCCATAGCTCAAAATTTTCCTTGCACCACTCAACGTCACGTTGCTTTATTTGCAGCTTTGACTGGGCAAAGAAAAAGATTCAAGAGATGTGACAGAGAAAATAGCTTTGTAGGACATGCTTTAAACTTTTATCATTATCCACAAAAATCATTGAAGTTATGGTCACTGCGTTTATCGACACATTCTAATGTCTCTTTAGTTTCCACCAATGAAATGTAAGTTGTTCAAACTTCATTTTATTCCAGCTCAAATCAAAAGAGTAGCTGAGCTGAAAAGGTAATTGTAACACAGAAAAATTACATCAAGAGGGGAGAATCTCTATGACAGGGTTAATTATTTTTTATTTTTTTGCGTGAGCAGCAAAAGCACCTTCCTTGGGCAGAATATTTTCTGGCAAAGACATACAATCGGACAACCTGTTAACAGTGTTGGTAGCGTCATTGTAGCTAGCAGCACAGCGCCGTAACGTATTTTCTAAGCAGCGCCGTCTGAAGCCTAAGAGCATTACACTGACAGGCCAGGCTAGACTCATATCATTTACAAGTAATATCATGAGTGGAGATGGAAACTCATCTGAATTTGTGAAACAAGTTGCAAAAATGTGTAAGTACTGGGTTAAGATTAGGTATCAAACAATATTTATTTTAACCCTCTGCTCTGATGTCAAAAAGACCCACAAAACCTCAGCAAGACTGTGGCCTCGTGGGTCTTTTCGACCCAAGGACAGCAGGGGTGTCAAATTAGTCAAAATGGTATATTGTATTTATTTTTTATTATTTTAATTCTTTTTTTTTTTTTTAATCCTCTGTAAACCTTTATGTTCGGTTGCCTGTTTGCTTCTGGAGTCTTGCCTCAGTTTTATTATAAAATCCTTTTATTAGATCCTGAATTTCCATTTATGCCTGCATTCAGGTCCTGCTACACAAATTACAAATGAGAATTAATTAAAGTTTTTGGAAAACACGAGCACAATCCTCAGTAAAACAATAGCCCAAACTAATCAAGTCTAAGTTGACAATGCATTCTTTACAAAGCTTTAAATCCAACTGGATTTCAAATCAATCCCTTTTCTCATACTAAATGGTTCAAACTGGAGTTAATTAATTATTATTATTATTTGAAGAATTTAAGTATTTGTAGTTGTGCTGCAGGGGATTTGCATCTCACTTGTAGGAAACTGAACTTGGATCCTCAGCCTGTCAGTTTGGACTGGAGAATGCTATACAAAAGTCCAGAGGTCACCAACATGGTGCCCGCAGGGGCCGCGTGAGCTGCCTGTGTGGCATGTTGTAAAATCGTCATTTTGAAATGTAAAAAATAACATATTTATGGATGTAGATCCATCCATCCATTAGCTTTATCCACCCACACAACCTTTTAGAGTTACCAATCAGCCTAACATGCATTCATTCAACCTTTATTTAGACAGATAAGTCACATTGAGCCTAGAAGACTCATTTATAAGTAAGATCTGCTTAGACAGACAAAAAAGTAATGAAACTGGGGCACATTAGGAAATGGTTTTGATCTGTGGGAGTACCCAGAAAAAACCCACGCATGCACAGAGAGAACATGCAAACTCCACCAGAAAGATTAGGATATGAACCAGGGCAACCTGTTCGCTGAGAGGTAGCAGCTCTACCAACTGCCCCACCGTGCTGCCACATTTTTGTGAAGAGTCCTTAACATTAAGATGGGAACTGGCAGTCATATACAGGTAGTCCTCGGTTTACAGCGGACTTGGTTTACAGCGTTTCACGTATACAGCCGTCGCGCCCCAGTGACGTCATCACCCCTCGCGGACTTTTTTTGCAGCATTTTATGTTTTTTTCGTT
>JARVLU010000179.1:16408372-16424683 GCA_031762415.1 Simpsonichthys santanae | reverse complement strand
CACGTCCTCCACAGAGAGGACCGACAAACACATCATCTTCCACTCTCCCCAGGAATCCATGACATATCCGCTGGAGTACGTCTGTGGAGGGCAAGCAGGTTCCCCCGGACCTGGACGTTTGGTAGAAAAAAAAATTATCAATAGAGTTGATCGCCCACGAACCCAGATCCATCGTCAATTTGCGTTCGGGAAATGAGCACCGAGAACTGCACACAAAGACAAAGAAAACCGAGCAGGGAGAGGAAAGTTGTGGAGGAAAGGAGACGAGCTGCTGCTTTGACCAGGCTCATTATTTTGTACTCATGGATGTGAGAAGCTTGGTTAAATTCTAACAAAAGTGGGAGGTCTTTAAAGGTTTTCTTAGCTCTGATTAAAACAACATCTTGGATTATTATACCTAGACTCCAAAAACAACCAGATCAGTAAGAATAGCCATTCTACAATGGAGGTGGGTGACCGTGAATGCAAGTTTCCCCGTGAGCGACAATCCAACTCCTGTTGCTAGGTTGGGCGAGTTACGGGGTGAGATAAGGGTGTAACTTGCAAATGAAGGTCGTTGACAAATCTAGGTGAATCACCTTCAAAACAGCCTTAAGTAGAACTAATCTAAAATTGCTCTGGGTAATACTCAGGCATTAGGCTTAGTTCATTATACCCCTTGGAGGAAAGGCTGCAGTGGGGTTTTTGCCATAACTCATGTAGTAACTCCACTGGATAGATTGAGAGCCATATATCCAATTTAATGCATATTGAATATTTTTATTTTATTTACAGAAAGCAACTAGTGATATTAAATTTTCAAACTGAAATAAAAATCAAATATCTTTGTTATAATCTCGGGGTATCCAGTTGTAACGAGACCCGGAACAACACAAGACTCGAATGGGAAAAGGTGACAATGTTTATTATTTACAGTGACAATATTTTACATATATACAGATGGTCAACTGAAACTCCTGAAAGAGGAAGTAGATGGTCAGAAGGGCTTGGCCAGGAGGCAACAGGGCGGCATTTTAAAAAGTACAGTACTTTTGATCTACATCAACTTGTCTACACTTTTGGCTTTGTTGAATCTGCAGGGTAAACATGGTTTCAGATGTGACGGGTGTGGTTAGCGCAGAATGTACACAGTCTTTTGTTTTTGTGGTTTTAGCTGTAATGTCTACACTCTTGAGTTGCAAAGCCCTGACAAGGAGAGAGATGGAAATATGTAATCGATGTTGGGTAACGGAAATTGTGGGTTTCGCACCTTCAGTTTTTGTCCATCATCTACATCTGCCAGCTAATTTTCAAAACAGCGTGAAATGTCTGCTGAAGAAAAAAAGTATTGCAGTACTTAAAAGAATGTGTCATCACAGGAAGTTGTGGTTTGTTCCTTTCCTGTTCTTGTGCCTGAATATAAAGTAAGAAAACACTTCCCTTTTGAGGGTGGATGGGGGTGTCACACCCCTGCGCATGTAAAGCTTGGGTGTGCTCCTCGGTGTCAGTTGGCAGCTGTCGGTGTGCACGAGCAGAGGCAGCAGGTGATAGTGTAGCTGGCATTCGTAGCCACGCCGTCAGGTTGCTGTTGTCTAAAAGGACGCGCTGCTCAAGGGTTCATGGAGAGCGAGGTAAATTAAAGTTTTTAAATAAAAAAAATAATGTGGTAAGTTCTTTAGAAAATTAAAAAGTGATGCTTGTTTTTTTTTTTTTTTTCTGTGGCGGTTGCTCAGTTTTTTTTTTACAGGTAAAGATTGAGGTGTAAAATTTATTTATTTATTTTACAATTATTTCTGCAAAATGCACTAGCCTAACTTTTGTTGATATTTGAGCAGCACAAATTGAGTAACACTGGGGGCTGGACTTCAGCTGCTACCAGCACTGAGGGGGAAGCAGGCTCAGCAGAACTAACGGAGCACGAAGCCGTCAACACGTTAATTTAACTGCCGCATTTGTTGCCAAACTTATAAAACCAAATTGTATGCGTTGTGCCTATACGTACATGCATCTGTATTTCTGTATGATGTTGCTGAACGTTTTAAATTGCTTTTAGTTTATGGTATGATAAGTTGTGTGTCTGCAGACTGGAGAAATGAGCTTAACCATAAAAGCCAAAGTTTTTCACATGATCCTAACTTTCATTGTATGTTTTCCATAGCCTGGGATCGTGTCTCCGTTCAAGCGAGTCTTCCTGAAAGGAGAAAAGGGAAGGGACAAGAAGGCCCAGGAGAAGTCCACAGAGCGCAGAGCCCTCCACACCTTCTCACTGTCTCAGCCTGACCACGGCATTGACCCTGACATCCTGCTTAACGACTATATTGAGAAGGAAGTCAAAGTAAGTGTTACTAGCAGAGAGGGAAACAAATTCCTGGTAACACATTATAAACAATTAACATTCTAAAAAGATGACGTTTGGCGATGATTATTTTGCTTAGGGATATATATATATAATTGGCATGGTATCAGTATTGGCTGATATTGGCGATAAAGTTAAATATCGGACATCTGCCATTCCATCAAAATAATTCACCCATATAAAAGGTACTGTTTTTTTTATATACTGTATATACATATTATATTTATATAGTGTTACATAATTTTCAGCCCCCTTTTTCGCATCTGTATTTGGTAGCAGGCCAAACTGACAAAGACCATGCATGGTGCATCCCTAATGTTGCTTATAAATACAAGAAAGAGCCGTCACTGTTTCCTTGAGCATATAGTGACTTCAGTAACTGTCTCATTTTGTTCAACTAACCTTCAAATCTGCAGTATTTAAAATTGGACAAGGGAAGGAACAGAATTGTTACGTTGTGCAACATTTTTTATTAGTGTTGATAAAAAATGAAAAAAAAATTGAGCTTACAACCTTTTTTTTTTTTTAACCATTTTGGCCTTGCTGTCCAAGTCGGCCATCTGACCCAAGACATTTGATTGTTATACATGATTGATCGTTTTGGATGGATGAGTCTTTTTGCATGTGTTAAAAGCTTCTGAGATTCCAGCAGGATGTTGGCTTGAAACACAGCAATGAAGGCTAGATCTGGTTGGCAGGCTGCAGACTGATGAAGTCTTCTGAGTGGAAGACGAAGCGTTTCTCCCTCAAAGAAACTGGTCCAGATGACATGATTTAAACTTTTTTGTTATTAGTGTTTGTAAAGCTTTGTTCCTGTGCAAATTTCAGTGCAATGTTTTGTCCTAATCTCAAGTGTGTACCTGTGTTGCCTCTTTCAGTACCTGGGGCAGCTGACATCAGTTCCAGGATACTTGAATCCATCAAGCAGGACAGAAGTCCTGCAACTTATTGACAACGCAAGGGTACGTGTGATCTGGAAGTTTATCTGGACTCTCTTTATTACTACATGGCTGATATCTTGTTGGCAAGAAATTGTTTTTCTTGCTTCCTTGTTCCAGAAGTCCCATCAGTTGGCTGGCCAGCTGACGTCAGAGCAGGATGCAGTGGTAAGCCTGTCTGCATACAACATCAAGCTCGTTTGGCGAGACGGAGAGGACATCATCCTGAGAGTGCCAATTCATGATATAGCTGCTGTCTCATACATCAGGGATGACTCCATTCACCTTGTGGTCATAAAAACAGGTAAAAGAAAGCTTGCAAATGTTTATTTTCTGGTCACACATGACTTTAAAACTTTCTGGTAATTCAATTAGCATACCCAGTTCTAAGAAACATAAAGCAATTTAAACCACACGTTAAATTACTAATAGTAAGATCTGCTGATGCTTGCTCAATAATCCAGGTTAAAAAAAACATCTAACAAAGTAAAGTCAGGTCCTTTGGATGGATGAGGAGTGAAGGAAGCCATCTTTGTGAAGAGAAACAGTCCATCATTAAACAGGGGCGGAGGCCTCCGTGTCCAGTTGTCACCCATGCTGTTACTGCTTGTATCACTCAGCCCTAATCGTAAGAGTCTTCCAGGATTAGTCTTTTTCTCTCAATCATCATGAAAGGAAATAATGAAAGAGTGAAACAGTTCAATATCATTAAAATGCACAAAAACATGAGACTTTTTTATGTAACGGTAACCTCTTTTACTCTGCAAAAAGAGTAGAAAATTACAATTATTTTTGGTGTTCACTTATCAGCCGTTCATTTTAAAATGATAAGCCAAGGTATGGGTTACTTGATTTTGTCAGTGAATTTTTTTTTTTTGTAATTATACAGTCTTACCTCTTTGTCAAGTACAAGTTGGTCTCTACAGCACATTTAGAAATGACCTTAGTTGAAAGCATTTTGGACAAATCATACATATTTACAGTCAATAATATAATTTTTCCGCATCATTAAATGGATCAAAATTTATGGTTGAATTAAAGGTTTGAAGATGGAGTAACTTTAAGCTAAACAGGACCTCAGTGTTGAGAAAAGATGTCTGAAGAAAGAACTAAAAACTGTGCCTAACTGTGCTTACTATGCCCTTTTAAATCAAATAGTTTGAGTTTTATAACCCGTATATATTTTAGTGCTGAGGGGACCAGTTCATCCTAGAACTCTTTTTGTTCTTTCAGCCCAGGAATCAGGAGGCTCTCCCTGTCCCAGCTCATGTCCTGATCTAAACAAATCACAGACTCTGAGCTCCCTGTCTGAGAGTGGAGCTGTGCTCGTGGAGGTCTGCTGCCTGCTTGTCCTGGCTGTTGACAATAAGGTAATATTTTTACTATGCTGTAAGTAGGATTTCATCTGGGGCTAACAGCAGTCATGATTGGAGGAGTTACAATTGATTTGTAAAAGGTAAACTTCGGTTCTGATCCACCTGCAGTGGCGTTATGTCAAACTGTGACCAGAAAAGATCAGTGTGAGATCAAGTGAGGCCAACGGTTGCTGATCTTTGAGACAATATAGGAAAAACAAGCTCTCTTAAGGCAAATCACCTTAAAAACCTCAGATAAAAAGAGCAGAGTTCGACTAACTGAGATAAACTCATCAGGCTTTCTGAGGCCTGATTAAAAAAAATAAAAACAAAACCTGTGAAGTTAAAATGATTAAAATGTTAACATCTTTTATCTTACAGGCTGCAGCAGAGGAGTTGTGCCTTTTGCTCAGCCAGGTGTTTCAGATAGTTTACACAGAATCAACCATTGACTTCCTAGACCGAGCCATTTTCGATGGAGCTACAACGCCTACCAGACATCTTTCTCTGTACAGCGGTAAGGAGACATGCAGTTAGACCACAAGACAAACATTAGACTTTCTGTGGGTTCATTAAAAAATACACTACCGTACTAAAGTCAGTTCATGCCACATTTTGTAATATTTTGCATCTATGGAGCTAGAATTCCTTGTAATTTTTTTAAAGCGGTCACTGAAGTGGTCAAATTGTAATGTTTTTGATCAATTTTCAAGATGACTCTTCAAGCAAAGTGGACGTCAAAGAAGCTTTTGAAGGAGAAGTCAGCACGTTGTAAGTTCAACATGATTAGATTAGAGATGTTTATAGAATTACTAAAATTAGTTTAGTGTTACTTGTTGCTTACAAAGGATGTTTTTTTTAGTCCTTTCAAGACACCAGAAGAGAACTCTTCATGTGCCTCCAGTCCTACACTTCCTCAGACAAAGACGGCGATTGAAGGCGAGCTCAGTACCACGACTGCAGAGCTGCTGCAGGACTACATGACAACAGTACATCTTCTTATTGTTCTCTGTGCTTTGTGCTTTTATGTTTGAGTTAATACTTACACTTAATACACTTTCTTAATACCTTTATTTTTTTGTCTCCCTTACTCAGTTGCGGACGAAGCTGTCATCCCAGGAGATCCAGCAGTTTGCCACTCTGCTCCACGAGTACAGAAACGGTGCCTCCATTCATGAGTTCTGCATTAATCTGCGGCAGCTCTATGGGGACAGCAGGAAATTCCTCCTACTCGGTACAGCTCATGCATTTTCTCAAGTAAACTGATCAACCTCATCATTGCAACAAAGTGTGCAGTCAATCAAATGGCAATCTCTCTTGACCCTACCAATGAGCATTTTATCAATTTACTCACTCGTATCACTTTATAGCTGTGTTTTAGCTGTTTGAGTGTAATTCTTTGGGAGGTTTATTTCTTTTAAACTCTCCCAATTGAATACTTAAAAATTTTACACTGGTGCAGATTTATGCATTGTAAGGTAAACATTTATACAGTTATTCAGATGAGGTTTTTTTTTTTTTTTTAAGTATTGCAATTATGTGTTGCTATAAAGACCATAATACTGTCAAATTGGTTTTAGATCATATTGCAGTCCTTCATGACATCTGATGACATCAATCTGATTTTAGTTGTTAAAAACTTTGCTTAGATTTTAATCTCATGTCAAAATTTATTTGTAAAGCACATTTCATGCAAGGCTGTGAAGCTCAAAATGCTTTATGCCAGATTAAAACTAAAGCATAAAAGAAAAGTGATAAATACACATACAAGATCATTTAAAACGGCAGTAAGTTTTTGAAGGGCTAAACTATGTTGAAGGGACTGTAGAAATTAAAAGTTCGTTTATTTTTAATGAGGTAATCTCAAAGGTAGGTATAAAACTATATGAATCACAATTTTAACATCTATAAATTGTTAAAGCTGAGGCACTAAAAAAGACCCCCCCCACCCCCAAAAAAAAAAAAAAAAATCAAATGGATGTAAGTTAAGTTACTGTTATTAAAAAAAAAAATTCTGATTCAGTAAATATAATTCAGTTAAAGAGTGAAACTAAAAGTATGATAAACATAAGAGATTACATTAAATAAAGTCTCATTAAACTTGAGTAAACAATTTTAGTTAAAGCCAGATTAAACAGGTATGTTTACATCAGCACTTTCTGTTGAATTCAGGGACAAGGAGGATTTATAAGGTAAAAACAAGTCCAATAAATAGGTGTGTGTATGGGTGGGTGGGGGGTCTAAGACCATAAACCACCTTATAAAGCATCAAAAGAACCCCAAGTTGACTCTAAAATACACAGATAGACAACGCAGGTTATGCGATTGCTGCATTACAGAGCAAAGAAAATGGACTTACAAGGAGGTTCACCACTTGTAGCAAATGGCATCAGTTACCAAATGCTTGTTAGTGTTGTTTAGTTCTAAGAGTTGTTCCTCGTCCCGGCAGGTCTTCGTCCCTTCATCCCCGAGAAAGACAGCCAGCACTTTGAAAACTTCCTTGAAACCATCGGAGTGAAGGACGGCCGAGGCATCATCACGGACAGCTTCGGCCGATGCAAGCGCACGCCCAGCTCGGCCTCAGATTCCACCACCAATGGCAACGGGGCAGCGGGAGGAAGCGGCGACAGCACGGACGAGGGCCAGGACGCCTCCGAAGGCGACGAGTGGGACCGCATGATCACCGACATCAGCAACGACATCGAAGCTCTGGGCTGCAGCATGGACCAGGAAGCAGTGACTCCCTGACACGTGGACGTGGTGGCACGAGCTCACGCAGGAGACATGAGCTAAGCAGATCAGGTAAAGGTGGTCCACAGCACCAACCAAAGATCTGCTGAATTGTATTTTCCTCTAATTGTCAAGAGGACGTTCCGTATTCCCTTTACACTCGAGGAAAGCCCGTTTGTTGCTATTGAGTCAACACATGCACTTAAGCAGAAAAGATAGTTTGTTGGCTTGTTTAACATTTCAGATGGATTCCTAGCCCCTGATTTATTTTAAATTTTTACAGTAGTTTTATAATCCTTTATTGGCAGCATCTGCCAGTGCTATGTGTAATGTAGCAAAGGTCTCCAGTCGGTGCAGCAGAGGCTCTGGAGAACCTGTCAATGGGCTCTACATGTTTTCAAAGGCTGACATTAAGTTAGTCGGCTTCAACCACCCGGATAACTTTATTTTATTTTCACACCGTGTTGCTGTGAAAGTGTAACAGTTTGCTTGTGTATTGTATGATTTTCTTCCTCAGTAAGACTTGTGTTCCGCTTTATCATCATTTTGTTAATCAGTGTTTATATTTTTTGCTTTATTCGAACTGACCCGGAGAATGCTGTACAAAGAAAGTTGTGTTGATTGCTAACAGAAAGCGTGGGACTGTTTGACAGATCCAGTTCATGGATGACTGATGTTTGATTCTTTTAGTATTTTTGGTCAACATCATTCAGGTCGTTTTGTTGTGCCTTGTTGCCAACTGTCTGACACAGACAGCTCATCAGAAACTACAATGGAGCAAATTGTGGTTATTAAATAACAGAGTATTTACACAAACTGTATGTTCGTATTGCAAAACTTGCACGCTTTGAGGTTGTATAAAACCTTTTAAATGTCAGCGCACCTGGCTGCTGTGTCGTCATGTATTAGCTCGCTGTTTGAGGTGGAAATAACATTTAGTTTGACTTTCAAACATCAAAATCCTCCCTCAAAGGGATGTTTTTTTTTTTTTTGTAATCTAATTATGATCTTCTCATCGTTTGCTTGGATGCACCTAATCTGCTGTGGAACTACAGTTTCATCAAAGCGATCGTGCCAGATGCTGCTGAGTGCCTCCAGAATTGAGGATTAAGTTTTGAGAGTCTCGGGGACGGGAAATTGGCAGGGCAGCTGTAGTTAGTCACATTCCTCTCTCAGCAGGGTTTCACTGCACAATTCTCACTATATTCCTTTAATTACTTCCCTAGTTTTTATTATGTGTAACGCTATCTGAGCGTGACTCATATTGTTAACAAAATAAGTAATGATGTACAAGCTGACCACTACACCTGGTCTCATAACTTGTCTTTTTACAGAACAAACAGGAAATCCAAGAACGTTTTCTTTTTGTGACCACCTGTGACGAGTTGCTTCAGGAGGAGTTTAACTAGCCAGATGCTACAAACTGAAAAATCCTGATTGGTCTTCAAAAGTCTCATCGTTATTCTAAATGTAGGCAGCAGTTAGAAAATGTGCAATGATGGTTTTCCTGTCATCATGCATGAGGAAAACATAAAAAAAAACAAAAGGTGGTTTAACGCTTGGAAAGATGACAAGATTGAAAGAACTTGTACAAGATGATAAGTGGAACAAGTTCTAATGCTCAGATCCGACGTGTGAATAGTCAAAGCAGAAGCAACTTTTCAGACTTTAGCTGAAATAAAATGTGTTTTGGGTCCTTCTGAGCACAATCACTCGTGGATCTTCAGAGCTGAGACACACCGACCTGTCCAGCTCGTTTCATCTTCTATCTGTTCCAAGATGCTCAGTTTGCCTCCAACTCTCCAAGTAACCTCAAAATCCTAATATTTCTATCTTAAATTAGATAGAAACTTGATGTTTTTATGCTCTATTTTTGAACATTGGTGAAGTCAGACATCTTGGCATCTATTTGTTCAGCGTTAAATCTCAGGGGATAAAAAGTGAATGCCAGGCTTGTAAAGTCTAAAGCTGTTAGATTCTACTTTTATCTGAGCATATTAAAACATTTACCAGCTAATAAAGATGACCACTCAGGTGTCATATGCAAAAATAGACTAGTTGATCTATAAAACTACATTTAGGTGAAACTAAAACAGTTTCTGCTCTCTCATTTAAAGTGTTGGAAACATATGGCTGGACTTCAACACTTAAATTCATTCAGGAGTTAAGGGGAACGTGTTAGCATCAACTTATAAATAATGAACCTCCAGATTTTCTTCCACCTGCTTTCTGCTCTCACTAAAGATCACAGTGCTAAATGTAGCAAAAGGTGTGAAAAGGTTGGCTAGAAGCTAAAAGTACACAGAACAGTAGCTAAAATATAATAACATAAATAAAATAAAAAAAAAAACGAATGCTGAAGCTGATTTAAGAGCAGTTTTTGAAAGAATTGAGACTTTTATCCATTTCTATGAGGAAAACATTTGTAAATACTGTACTGTAAAGTTAAAACAGTATAACAAATTGACCAAAACCAAAAGTCATAGCACCCATCTTCTAAATGAGCTGAATGTTTAATAGCCACTATGATGTAATGTGGAGAACATGAGAAAATTAAAAACAAAGGAAAACACTGTGAATATTAATACAGTAGTCACACAATTACTTAATAAAAACTAATATTTGTACTCAGCTTTAGAAATTACAACAAATGATCCAAAGAGAAATTTTCCATCCTTCAAAAAGAATCAAAGCAGTCGATAATCCCTCGGTTATAAAACGGTACTTTAGTATTTTTCCTGGCACTAAGCTCTCGTCATCTTCACAGTCCACATTAGAGACGAGACGTGCCAACACCCTCCTACACTGAAGGCTCGGTGCGAGTCTGAGAGGCCGTCTGGGATTCTCGCCAGTCTCACCCTGCGGTGGTTCACCTTGGTGTGGTTCCTGTCAGCTGCTCCCGCTCGCTCTCTGCGGTGTCACATCTGTCCCATTACGCTGGAACAGGACTGCAGCGCCTGGTGGATTCTTTCCTCTTTATCCACAAGATGTGGCGTTCTCTGATCCACAACGAAGATCACTGGGAGATCTTTTCCAACTGTCGTGTGAAATGTGCGACCCACTTTTTCAAAGTGCACACAGGAGCTGCTCTTTGTGCTTCAGATGTATCTGATTTTCTGCCTGTCTTGTAAGACAGTGTTGGGTTTTATGCCCGTCATTTTGTCATGCAAATGATGAAATTATTAACAAGGCAGCTGCTGGGCGAGGCTGAAATCCAGTCAGTGAAGGAGAAAGACGTTCTCTTGAACTTATCAAGATTTGAAAGCGCAACTACAAGTAAAGATGTTTTTGATTAGAAAAAAGTAAAACGTCTTGTGTTCAGTTTGGCTATAACAAATGTGTTTGATCAGCAGCAAGTCAACAGAGAAAAACTAAGTGTCTTTAAACAGGATTTCCAGCTAAACTAATAGTTAAAAAAAAATAAAGTTGTGGTTTTTCAGCTGCAATAAATTAAATGGAAGTGGAGCTCAGACATGAAACTTTCAGGCTCAGCAAAATCATTCACGCAATTCTGCCTCAGGACAGAAAATGTTGCAAAGATCAGTAACGAGTTCACCAACAAAAACCTTAATCCTCCTTTTATACACATAAATCTGATTTTTAGCTGCAGGAACAGAAAACTTTTATGGATTCATCTGAAGAGCGTTATGATCATCAGTCAATATCTCACCTGTTATAGATAGCTCTTTAAATGACCTCAGGTTGAAGAAATAAGGTTCTACTTTGACTGGATTGACGAGTTATTCCAAGCGGGCTCAAAACCAAAATAAATTGTCTTCAAAACAATTCAAATAAAATTTTTTAATTATGGTTCACACAAATCACTTTTTTTTACCCTGCTTGGGTTAGCCATTAGCTTATCAATCCATGTAAACTTGATTTTTCCAAATTGAGGTCATTTGAAGAGCTTTCTATAAACAGGTAAATTATTAGCTGTTTATAACTTTTCCAAAATTCTTTTCAAAGATTTGAACTGTTGCTATAAGGAAGAGGTTATTTTAGTTCACAACTTTATTTGAGGGAATTTGTTCCACTAAAACTGCTAACACTCATAAATGAGCAACCATCACGTTTTAATCCGTGGTACATCTGGAACACGAGGAGCATGTCAAGCCCTGAACTTTTATCCTCTACGTGCACTGGCTTTGTAAAAGTTTTACTCAAATTTCATGTGCTTCTATTTAAAACAAACTCCTTAGAGCAAATGTTTTGTTCAGAGAGGGTTGCCTGGATTTAGAGCTGCATCTTTAACATCATAAGGCCAATAAAAGAAGCCACACAATCATTTCACGGCGTAAACACGCGTCCAGCTGGGTTGTAAGTTAACGGTTGTCATGGAAGTGAAGCCATGTGTGTTTTACAGAGACGTGTTAAAACAAAAGTGCTGCAAGGAAGTTACTTTAATGAGGCAAACTTCACCAGACTGTTCAGAAACGAGGTTGATTTGACAGTTTTATAAAGAATAAAATATCTAAATTGCAGCATCAACATGGTTATAAAAGCTCAGTTAAATAAAGTGAAAGCATCAATTAAAGATTTACATGCTGTAAAATATATTGAAATATTCCGCTTGTGCTTTCTAAATCACACTCAGTCCCAAAATAGTATTAATGGAAACAATAAAACTGATGAGGCCTGAAAGGTGGACAGGGTGACACTTGTTTCAAAGCATGTGCTGCTGTAAAAATACTCTGTTTGGACATAAAAGTTATGTTTAGTTGTTAATACCTTCTATTAGATTCATGATGTGGATTACAGTTAACTAACCCAGCTGTTCCAGATGACTTTTTCCATTTGAAGTTGGATCTAGCAGAGCGAGAACCGCCGGGAGTTGATGTTCATTTTGGTGACCCCGATGAGTCTCAGCGGGGCCGAGAGCCCGAGCCCCGGGGTGACGGGGCACTCGCACAGCAGGTCCGACAACTCGTCTTTCTCCTCCAGACTGAAGGTGGCGTCGTTGAGCATGCGGCGGTGCAGGTGGCACGTCTGCTCGATCTTCAGCGTGTTGATGTCGCTCCGGAGGCGCATGAGCTGCCTCGCCAGGTGCTGGTCCTGCAAACGCATGTCCGTCTGCAACAGATATGATGAGGAACAGTTCCACTTATTCACAAAAAAAAAAAAAAAAAACAATGTTCTGTTAGCTGTGGTGGTCATTTTGAATTGAGTTGGCTCCAAATGTTAATCAGTTGTAGACATAACCTCTGTGAAAATGTTTCATTATATCCATCAGTGGTTTATGTTTTTTTTTTTTTTTCTTCTTGCTCTCGACAAAGGTGGATGCTTTTCCCTCATGCTCCTTCCCCTGCTTCTGCTCTTATTTGTGTGGTGAGGTTTTTGCAACCTCACACTGTGTCCTGTTAGGGCTAGTGTGAGATGTTTTTTTTTTTACCTCTTCTTTCCCTCGTGTTGCTTTTTTTTTTTACCTAATGAAAAAAGGCAGCGCCTCTCATGAAGCTGCAGCCTCAGACACTTCCGTCTTCCCATGTCTATGTTTGGTTGATTGTGTTTCTTGGACGGGCTGCACTGAAATGTAATTTCATTGTGCTTCGGTGCAATGACAAAGACTGATTCTGATATATTTTGCTAACAGACACAGGCACAAACATTATCTCAACTGCCTTCACTTTTCAGTAGTGAGCTATAATAAACCTTGAGCAGTATGCTTTAGAAAAGTTTTCATTTTTAATACCGGTACATGCCGAAGAGTTCAATTCCAGCAATATTATTATTATTATTATTTTCTCAGCATTTCTTCATTTATTACTAGTCCATTCACCAGGGGCCAACCAAGTCCCTCTGCACTCGGCTGGTGTTCAGCTGAGTACTCGTATGAAAGCGGTCCCTAGCAGCAAAGTCTTTTGCATCTTTGGCATTGACTCTACATGGAAGTTTGTCTAGTTGCTCTTGAAATCCTTTCTTCATGGTTCCTAAAGCTCCAGTTATGATTGGTATAACTTGAGTTTTTGTGTCCCGCATGTGTTGGACTTCTATCTCCAGGTCTTTGTATTTTCTCTGCTTCTTTCTTTAGGATGTTATTGTCATTCAGGATGGTCACATCAAGCAAGTAACTGTTGTTCTTGTCGTGGAGCACAATGTCTGGCTGGTTTGCAGAGATGGTACGATCAGTAGGGATGGTTATGTCTCACATGATGACACATAAGCCCCATTGTCAACCTCTTTCTCAGTCGTGTGCTCATACCACTTGTCAGTTGTACGTACACCCATTCTCTGGCACAATGCCCAGTGCAGGTACGTCCCAACCTTGTGTTTTTCCAGGTACTCTTTTGGGGCCAATATTTTGCAACCAGAAACTTTGACTAATTGGCTCCTCTGCTTTCCCACACATATGGCTTGTGCTGCTGACCTGCATACCCATCATATTATTTATTATTATTAATTTATACACTACAAAGACGTGTGCAGTCCTTCTTGTGTGGCAGAGCCTAGAAGGAAAACACTCAATGGGACATCCACAAACTAATTTAGTCCACAGTCTCTGCACAGAGATCCCAACATCTGAGGTGTTTGTGGGAAAGCTCTGCGGTCCTGGACTGGGAAGGTCTGCCTCTATCAGTGCCTCTTCGTGCACTCGCTCAAGACTCAAGAACCACGGCTGAATGTGAAGAGTAACTGTGCAGAGTAACTGTAATTAAACTTGCAGCAACTTATTTTGTCTGACAGTCACTCACACTGTCTGACCTGAATGGACAGGGTGCACTTTAACTGGACAAGCATGAAGTTTTTGTGTTCGAGTCCCAGATGTTGGACAAACTAAATATGCAAAAAAGAGAGATGAGATAAAAACTGACGATATGCCTCACCAGCTCCCTTCTGAGCCAAGCGAGAGCTTCATCGATGTTTTCAAAGCCCTTCAGCACACTCCTCGATGGCAGCTTCGGCTGACTCTCCTCTGCAGTCTCTTTGCTGGTTACTGGTTCTGGCTCCTCCTGGAACTGGCATTTTCCAGTGTTGGGCTCTTTGAAGCTTTCTGCCTCCAGCCGTGCTTTCCACTCCAGGTAGGATGGCCTTCTGGTCTCTAGTCTTAATTTCGCTGTCAAAGCCTTCAGCGTCATGAGATGGTCATCTGCAGGCAAATCCACGCCCTCCCCACCGTCTGCTTCCTGCAGCCCATTTGGTCTGTTCACCACGATCTGCGGAGGAGAAGCTGCGTCCATCGTTGATCTGCCAAACGCAAAGAAGAATCACAAAAAAATAAACACAAAGATGCAACCTTCACCGGTACTCTTTAGTTGTGAGTTATATCTTCAACATTCCGTTTCTATTTGCCAAGAAGATTAGACTGATTTTCTCAAGCATCTTCAGAATTGTAACGTTTGCTGAAAATTGCTGGATTTGGAAAAAAAAAAAAAAAAAAATCACATTTTGGTATTTATTATCAGTTGTGTAGTCAAGAGTTCCACATGTCCACTGCAGGAATGAAATGAAATAAAAGTTTAAGAATGGTGCAAACAAAAGCTGAACTTCTGCACCAGCTGGTTGACGCTCAGTTTGTTCCATACTGGGAGCAGCAGAAGAGTAGTAAAGTCATGATGCTCTGCTGCAGATGGTAGAACAGACCTCTGACTGAGCAAAGCAGCTGACTTGTGAATGCCACAATGGATCCGTACTCTTTACAGGAATCAATATGTCCCTTTGAGACCATGTTCTTGAGGACTGCTTTAAAGCACGAATCCTGATTAATGTTTTAAATCCTGTAAACGCTGTGTGTGTACATTTACTGAGCAGTTTAAATAGGAACTGATGAGAAAGACAAAAGTGGAACTGTGTGACTGTAAATACTGTGGTTGCAATTATAAATAAGAAGTTTTCATCACTAATGCAAAACCGTCAAACCTCTAATTCTAACTGCTCGTGATTTCTTTTATTCTTTTTTAAACAGAAGATCTGTCTTGTTTGTGAACAAGTTTTACAAACTAAACATAAGAAAACAACCTTCGTGTTACAACAGCACATAATCATTTCTGCTTTCGTTTGAAAGCTTGTCAAGCTCATTTCACCACACCCCATAAATTGATTTTAGGTTGACATGTAAAAACTCGTTCTAAGCAGCTTAGAAAGTTTGATTCCCGTATCTGGAACAAAACAAACACAACTACCTTTTTAGGCTCCGCTGTGATGCTTGTCTAATAATACAACCCTGCTGTTATCCAGTACACTATAAAAATTTGAGTTGACACAGAGTGAGGAAGAGTGTTATTTCAAATTGTATTTGATCAGTTTGCTTATAAAAGTCAACACAAACACACAGTGCGAGACTGGATAGTTTATTTGGAGTTCATAAAGCAGGTTATGATTCCATCTTTACACACATCTACAGGTGGGTTTCTTTTTCTGTAAGCAAAAAAATAAATAAATGGAATTTTAAACATGCTCAACTCTATTGTTTAGGCAAATGCTAATGTATTTTAGCCTGAAATACATGTGACAAGAATATATATCACTCAATGTCCTTTGTATATAACCAACGCTAAAAAAACAAAACAATGCAAGTTAAAAATGCATGCTTAATTTTGTTTAAATTCAAAATTATTGTAATTTAGTTATTTGAATAGACTGAAAACGTTGTCGTCCCACTAGAAATAATGTTCAAACCAGTGGTTTCCAAACTTTTAACAGCAGTGGAAACTTTTGATTCCAGTTATCTTTTAGTAAAGCAAACGTTCCAATTAGGCAAAAAAAAAAAAAAAAAATGACAACACTATAAGACTTTGGTTTTAATTATGATAATAAACATAAATTCATTAGAAAAAGGTTTTATTTCCATGAATTCCCTATTTGACGTAATCATCCATCCATTATCTTTACCTGCTTCTTCCTTTATCTGGTCGTGGGGGATCACTGGTGTCCATGTTCATCCATCACTGTGCGAGAGGCGGGGGACACCCTGGACAGGTCTCCAGTCCATCACAGGGACACAGAGACAAACAACCAT
>JARVLU010000179.1:16342419-16356512 GCA_031762415.1 Simpsonichthys santanae | reverse complement strand
TTTGAATGTCCAGAGGACCAGACTTAGCTTTTTTAGATTTTTCTACCTGGATTATTGAGCATGCATCAGGGTAATCTCTGGTAGTCTTTAAAATGTCCAGTTTTCTATGCTATGTCTTTTTAAGTCCTAAAATGCATTTAGTTGCATATAAGTGTCTGTCAGTTGTTCATTGTCATCTTTTGTGCTGCCAAGCCTTTTTGTGTTGTGGTTATAACAAAAGTCCCATTATGCAGCAGCCCCCATTTGTTTTAGACAGCTTTTCTCGTGAAAATATCATGAAACTGGTTTATTGTTGTATTTTTGGGCGGTTTTAAATTTTAAGGCAATTAAATTTACTTAAAATTGGATGACGTAATTCACATAGGTCTCAAAGGGTCTTCATTTTAACTTACAAAAGCGACCAATGTGCCTTTTGTATACTTTCTTGCACTCACTTATTACAATTTTTCATGCATGTAGTATAAGACTTAATTTGACCAAATTTTATTTTCATTCCTGTCTACAGGATTACGGCAAAGAGTCTCAAGCCAAGGATGTAATTGAAGAATACTTCAAAGCCAAGAAATGAGATGTCAATAAAACGTGGAAATAAAATCTGTGACTCTTTTATATCCTACAGTCAATCTTTAAATGTTTTAAAGATTCATCCTTCACTCGTGCGAAGGATCAACATGGAGTAGATGTAGGGCAGCCGGCCTGGGACCAGAAAGCCACAGTTTGACTCGCAGCCATTCCCACATGTCGTGGTGTCTGAGCATGACACTGTATTTTCCTGCACAAGTCGCTTCGTGTGGTAGAAGTCGCATCTATTGTGCGTCACTGCTGACGACCGAAAATGTGGGCCGGTGTTGTGCCAATAACCGGCTGGCTGCCACATAGCGTGAGCGTGCGTAGGAGGACCTCAATTACAGGTGCTGGTCATAAAATTACAATATCATGGGAAAAAATTGATTTCAGTAATTCCATTCAAAAAGTAAAACTTGCATATTATATTCATTCATTGCACACTGATATATTTCAAATACATATTTCTTTTAATTTTCATTACAACTGATAACAAAAACCTCAAATTCAGTAACTCAACAAATTAGACTTGTGAAAAGGTTCAACATTGAAGACAGCTGGTGCCACACTCTAATAAGCTAATTAACTCAAAACACTTGCAAATGCATTTAAATGGTCTCTCAGTTTAGTTCTGTAGGCTACACAATCATGGAGAAGACTGCTGACTTGACAGTTGTCCAAAATACGACCACTGACGCCTTGCACAAGGAGGGTAAAACACAGAAGGTCCGTTGCACATTACTAGAGACGAAGGGGAAAGAAGATGCAGGAGAAAGTGTACAAGCATTAGGGATAACTGCACCCTGGAGAGGACTGAAACAAAACCCATTCCTAAATGGGGAGATTCAGAGGACTGCAGCTGAAGGTTTTGCTTCAAGAACCACCATGCACAGACATATGCAAGACAAGGGTTTCAGCTGTCGCATTTCTTGTCAAGCCACTCTTGAACAAGAAATGGTGTCAAAAAGTGTCTCGCCTGGGCTTAAAACAATGACTACTGCTGCTGAGCGGTCCATAGTTCTCTGATGAAAGTAAATTAGATTTTCCTTTAGAAATCAAGGTCCTAGAGTCTGGAGGAAGAGAGGCACAGGATCCACGTTTGAGGTCCACTATAGTTTCCACAGTCAGTGATGGTTTGGTGGGCCATGTCATCTGCTGGTGGTCCACTATTTTCTGAGGTCCAAGGTCAACGCAGCTGTCTACCAGAAAGTTTTAGAGCACTTCATGCTTCCTGCTGCTGACCAACTTTATGGAGATGCAGATTTCATTTTCCATCAGGACTTGAGAACCATGGTATCCCTGTTAATTGACCAGTAAACTCGCCTGACCTTAACCCCGTAGAAAATCTATGGTGTATTGTGAAGAGGAAGATGTGATACACCAGAGCCAACAATTCAGAAGAGCTGATGGTCACTATCAGAGCAACCTGGGCTCAACACCTGAGCAGTGCCACACACTGATCGACTCCATGCTACGCTGCATTGCTGCTGTAATCCAGGCAAAAGGAGCCCCAACTAAGTATTGAGTGCTGTACATGCTCATACTTTTCAAGTTGATACATTTCAGTTGGCCAACATTTAAAAAAAAATAAAAAAATTTTTCATTGGTCTTGATATTCTAATTTTCTGATGCTGAATTTGAGGTTTTCATTGTGAGTTATAATCACCAGCAAAGGTCAAATTAGCTGCATTTCACTGGGGCAGTGCAACAGGATGAAGCTGATTTGACCGTTGCTCCAAGCGAGCTGGACGATGGCGGCTCAGTATGGCACGCCGATTGCTACTTTTACCTATTACATGACAAAATGGCATGCCACACTACTCTAGCGACATCTAGCACCTGAAAATGGTCGTGTTCAACATTTTCAATGCGAGAATGAAAATGGTCATATCAGTCAAAAAATGGGTCATATGGGAAAACATCAAACGTAAATAAGTCACTTCAGCATATAAACTGCAGGGTATGCAAATTAGGCAAAAAGGTGCAATTTGTAGGCCAGAAATAATCCCCAATTGTTACCCACCGCTCCATCTGAGTATCCCAGGTGCAATGGGTTAAATGCTGAGAACAATATTCATCATTGTATGGGAACAGAATATAGCACTTATTAGTTGGCAACAGTTAAAGTAAGTATAAGAAAATTCTTGGGAGTTGCCTTTAACACCGTTCTTAAATGAGGATAAACAGTTTTGTCTATGAAATGCAATGCACAAACTTAAACGAGGAACACAAGATTGCTAAAATTTTATTTTTATTTCCTTGACAAAAGGAACAACAAAAAACTTCACTTTTCTTAAGTTTATTGGAAATAATTTACAGATTATTTTTAACCACAGTCTGCATCGTTATGTTACCCACCAGGAAGAAAACCCTTAAAAAAAAAAGTTCCAGTTTACATTAACCTGTACAGAGAAGCCTTCAGAGTAATGTGGTGAGGAGGACCTTGTGAACATCTTCATCCTTCATGTTCTGGTTCAGCTGTGTGGACAGACTGGGTTTTCAGAGGCTCGTCACAGCATCCAGACTGGGAAGACTGAGCTGGGGAACTCCCAACCCTACGGACCTTTTCTTTACCTCCTCCAACCTCTTTGTTTAAGACCATTAAGAGTTTGTAAATCCAGACATTGAAAAGACTTAAAAAAATAAAAAAAAAGTTGCAGTCTAGTATTTGTTCTTAAATAGTTGTACAAAAAAAGAGGGCTGTTTCCATGGTAACATTGCATAAGTCCATGTTCTACCGTCCTTACAGGTATTCAAACTCCAGTGCTTGGTGTAAAGCCAGTAAGTCCGAGTGGCTGGATATCCTCCAGAAGGGCATGTTGTGCTGTGAAGACACACACCATTAAAACCAGAGATTCTGCTTGAAACGAACCACCACCTAAACCCATGCAAGCTACACCCCTACAGTAGCTTGAAGCTGCTAGCACCGCAAACCCATGCAACTTAACATAAAGCACTTTGGGAAATATCAATATGCACGTTCCTGTACCATTAGAACGTGTTAAATGGGGATCAACTGGTTTGACTTGGGATGTAAACATCTGGTGAAGGTTTTGTAAACTGAATCATCCAGGTCGATTAAAAAAAAAAAAAACAAGATTAAATCGTCATCTGGACCAGTTCCACAGGAGGTTGACTTGAAACAGCAGTGAAGGTTACCTATGGGACATCTGGTTGGCAGGCCACAGACTGACGAAGTCCTCTGGATGGGAGACTAAATGTCTTTCACTTAAACTGGTCCAGATGACATGATTTAACCTTTTTTGTCATCTGGGTAAAATAGTAAATGAGGGTTATTCACCAAAATGCCTCATCTGGTTAAACAATCCCAACACCCTTGCATCTGAAACGAAGTCCCCTGTTGCCCTTGGGTCAAAATGACCCATGGGGCCTAAGTTTAAGCCTCATGATTTTTATTTTTTTGTTGAAGGGATACAGGAGGGTTAAACCCAACGCTGAAAAGGAAATAAATCAGATTATGAAGAAAACACATTTAAGTCAAGTCAGATTACAACAGATCACTAATTCAAGAGTAGTCCTCATAAACAGTCACTGGATAAAAAGCAGCAATAGAGCACTCAAAGCTTGGTTACTGGGTACATCTGGGCCAACGTGTAGATCTGATTAGGAATAAATGTTAGAAAACGAGCCAATCTCAGTTTAAAATGTGAGTTTTAGGTGCAAAAATATACACAATAAGCCAAGCCAGATTGGAACTCATTCCAATGGTCCCGTCCAACAAAATAAAAAGTATTAAAAAAAAAAAAAAGCCAGGAGACCCAAGAAAGTCAAAGACCAAACACAAAAACTGCTGCAACAGAGAACGGCAGGTTTCGTCCAATCAGAGCTCACACTGCGGAGTAGGCGGGGTCACGGTAAAGGTCGCTGGGGGTCCATTACCTTTTTGGCCGCCTGTTCCTCTTCCACACCGTCCCCAATTACAACATACACTACTTTCCTGCCAAACCTTTGCATTATGCGCTCAAAGCAACTCTCTTTTCCTGCAAAAAACAAATAAACAAGGGGAGGAAGGAGGGTCACATGGTCAGAGGGGTCAAGGTTCACAGGTTGTTTGTTTACCTGGCTGGCAGCATGCTCCTCATCCTTCCCATCGCCAATCACAACATATGTAATGTTAGAGCCAAAGCGGGAGACTATCCGCTCAAAACAGCTCTCTTTGCCTGGAGACAAACAGACGGCTTTCACAGGTTTATTTTCTTTGGATGTAAATAAAAACAGGAAGAGCTACAGCTGTGGCCATCACATAAACATACTATACTGTATATATATTAAATATGGTTTTCTTTTCAATCAATGTTAAGATTCAGACCAAAAGCAAACGTGTTCTCACGTCTAGACTGAGGCTGAACAACACTCATCTGGCAATAAATATTTGTTCAACAAGTGGGGGTGGGGTGGTGGGGGATCAATAATTCAGCTGCAACTGTTGCAATCCAGAAAGCTGCAATGTGATTATTGATGCATTTTGATCGTCTAGATTCTGGATGCACTCCCCACTTCCCCCGTGTGTGACTGGGTCGTTTTAAAACAGTGTTTGGATATTTCCAATTAATTTACAACCAAAAATTTAGAACAGTTTGGGACGCTGTATGATGTGTCAATAAAAACAATGCAACAGTTTGCAAATCTCATAACTTCATATTTTACTCACAATAGAACATATGCAGGTGTTTAAATGGAAATAAAAGCCAAACAACAACGTTCAGTCAGGTCATCTGGGCAGTGTTTTTTTTTTTTTTTACCTGGATTACTGAGCATGAACTTTGACAAAAGCCCTACAATTAAGAATACAGTGCAATCATTTTAAATTTGATTGCAACAACACATCTTAAAAATAAAATAAAAAGTGGGAACGGGCAACAGAAGGCTGAACAACTATGAATAATGTACAACTGGAGGAGCCATGTTTAATCTAATCAGGTTAATTGGCAATAGTCAAGATTTGGTCTGAAAAGAGAATTTTAGAAAAAGTGAATTACTCTAAAACTGGACAGAGGATCACAAGTCGATGAAGAACTGTCTAAAAATAGTGGAACATCCATCCATTATCTTTATCCGCTTCTTCCTTTCCAGGTTGCGGGTGTCACTGGTGCCCATGTCCTGCAATCACTGTACGAGAGGCAGGGGACACTTGGACAGGTTGCAAGTCTGGCACGGGGTTGTAGTGGAACAGTTTCAGAATAATGTTCCCTTAGCACAGTTCAAAAGCTTGCCTCTCTGATAGTATGGGGGTACATTAGTGCCCCTGGTATGGTCAGCACACTGGAAAGACGCCACTCGTGCTTAAAGGTATATAGTATGGAAGCCCATTTCTGTCATGAAAGAAAAAAACAATAGCCCAACAGGAAATCATGACTTTTAAAGTCATAATCATGAAAATAAGTCATAATTTCGAGTTTTAAAGTCATAATTACAAGAATAAGTCATAATTTCAAGTTTTAAAGTCATAATTTTGAGGTTTAAAGTCATAATTATGAGAATAAAATTCTTAATTATGAGTTTTAAAGTCATAGTTACAAGAACAAAAGTCATAATTTCAAGTTTTAAAGTCATAATTACAAGAATAAAAGTCATAATTACAAGAATAAAAGTCATAATTTCAAGTTTTGGTCATAATTACAAGAATAACTCACAATTTTGAGTTTTAAAGTCATAATTTTGAGTTTTAAAGTCATAATTTCAAGGTTTAAAGTCATAATTACGAGAATAAAATTAATAATTATGAGTTTTAAAATCATAATTACAAGAATAAAAGTCATAATTTTGAATTTTAAAGCCATAATTTTGACTTTTCTAATTTAATTTCAAAGTTTGTCCCTTGCCGGACGGACCCTGTGATTCTACAGGGATGCAACTTTGTCAGACAGTAGTTTTCCTGCATAGTACAAGGATTCATGTCAATCTGCCTTCAAACATCAGTCCTTTTAAATAAAGGTATGTAATGCATACATCTTTTCATCGCCACTTTATATACCATTTATTATCGAAGCCCATTTCCGCTATGAAATAAAAGCTCGTCATAATTAAGTTTTAAAGTCATAATTATGAGAATAAATTATGACTTTTATTCTCGTAATTATGACTTTAAAATTAGTCAAAATTATGACTTTAAAAGTCAAAATTATGACTTTAAAAGTCAAAATTATGACTTTAAAAGTCGAAATTATGACTTCCTGTTGTGCTTTTATTTTTTCTTTCACGATGGAAATGGGCTTCCATAGCAAAGCCTTCAAAACAACGTCCAGACATTTTTTCAGAGAAGGTCTTGCATATTTCAGCAAGACGAGCAAACCTTCAGCTTTTATTTATATTTTACCAACTTTTTTTTAGATTTAAGGTTGTATTTCCAGTTGTATGGTACGTCTCCTTCAGGCATCTTGTACTGTACTGGTGTCCGTTATGCAAACACCACAGATCATCTGGCTCTGTACTTCTACACGCCTGACTTCCACCTTTCACAGCACTTACAATATGGAGTAATCTTTATCATTACTTGTCCAGTGTGTTTCTTCTACCCTTTATTTATTTATATTTCTTTCTGTGTCGTACAGCTGTCTGAGTCAGTAACCCTACACCACTGGTTCCAGTTCTGTTCATATCCTAAAAATCCTACAGAAGCATTCTGAAACCTTGTAGAAAGCCCGTCAAGAAGACCTGTTCTACATGCTAAAGGAGAGAGACGGGTCATGTGACGGGCAGGTTTTGTTCGTTTAGTGAACATCAGAAATAAAACAACGTTTTTTTTTTTAAAGGATTCTGTTCAATGTAACGTCTTATTCCACATCACAAAATATGCGCGTGTGCATATTTATCCTAGTCTTACCTATTTTTGTTGCGCTGTAGATGTTCTCTACTGGGAACACAGAGCCGAGACTGTAGAGGAGAACTTTAGCCAGCGCTGGTATGAGCTGCGTCGTGGTCACCAACACGTTTACACAGTTGCTCCTGCGGGAAAGACACGTAGAACAGAACAGCTGTCAGTATTTTGTTTACCGTGTGCCTAATACACAGACTTCGATGATGCTAATGGATCGGGTCCAGGGGTCACAGGAGAGCGGGTGCAGTCTGTGTGAACGAAGGAGTGGACTGGGAATAAAGCGACACCTGGAGCTGATGATGGAGAGAGACTTGAGTGCGTGGGTGAGCCAGGAATCTGTCAGAGCTTCCACCTCGGCTCTGAGCTGCAGCCAGGCGTCTCTTTTAGCCGGACCCAGCAGACCTGCAACATGGAAACGGTTTCAAGGCGTCAAAACCGTCTGGACGATCCGATACGGGCTTTAATTCAAAGGTCACATCTTTGCTTTCATGTTGGAATAATCTACACACCTCTATAAGATTTACTCATGAAGTAACTGCTTTTATTGTTACATCTGTAGCTCAGTTTACTAAAACTTACTTTCAAGTTACAGTAGTCCTTACTTTAATTGAAAAACAAAACGAGTCATTCATCATCTCCCTCCTACCAGACTCCAGTTGTATCAGCTTACCCCCAACATTGTTTTTGTAAGTGCTATATAACTCCTTGACCCGTCGGTAGCGGAAGGCCAGCTTCCTCATCCAGTCGACCCCGCCGCGGACTCCCGTAGCCAGGCACAAATTAGCGCTGGTTGCAGCTGCATGGAAGCCATCAGTTGCAAAACTGTAAGTACTGTCAATAATAATAATGTTTTATTTGTAAAGTCTGAGCTGGAGGAACAGAAAAGTTGATTTGATGTCAACGTTATTACAAGAATCAACAGCTGCAGAAACTTTTAACGCTTCAATGCTCACCTCAAGTCCTGGCCGTTGTCGTCTGACGAGACGTCGTCGATGTGGACCTGATCACATTCCTGCAGTCACAAAAAGGGCATAATTTACACGAATGCGCGCCGCCTTGATCTGACATTTTATGCTGAGAAATGATGGCGCTGTAGTCGTTCCGGTCAAACCTCATCAAAGACGTTATGCACCATCTCGTTTGTGAGATCTTCCCAGATGTTAACGCTCATTTCAGATGTTAACACTCATTTCAGAATGGCTCTAACAGACCAAATGTTAGCGCGACAGCCATTTTTGTGTTGTCACTTAGCTGTGGTGGCCATTTTGATGTGGGTTAACTCCAAATGTTAATGAATTTTAGATGTACAGCCAATGATTACGTTCTGGAATTTTCATTAAAATCTGTTAAATTGATACATTTTTAATTGACATTTATAAATATATTCAACATATCCACTTCAAGTACTAGCAAAGTATCCATTTAAATGTGCTATTAACAACAAAAATAAACACAAAGGGAGTGAAAGTGTTTTTTGTTACAATCATTCAGAAACTGCTAGATCTAGATCAGAGATGTGTGATTTTATAGAAACCTTCCATTTCTTCCAGTGTAAAGTAAATCGATCCTTTTCGTCATTTACTTCTCCAGTTATTCTCTCCATCCTCCGTTGTGATGCTCATCCATATGTTCAATTTTGGGCTCTCCAGTGAAAGCCAATACTTTGCACAAAAAAAAGCCCTCAAAATACAAAACTTTACTTTCTAGAGGCGGTTGACGTCCCATAATATCTTGTATTGCTTTATGTATCTCCTTCCAATAAGTTGTAATTACTTTGACAGTCCCAAAAATATGGTAATAATTTGTACTTTTATTTCCAGTTTCTCTGAGAGTTACCTTTACAGTATAGTAGGATTAAGGTGTAATAAAGTTTCTTATCAAACTGTTCCACCCAAACTCCCTCCATCTCAACGAGCTGCTACATTTCCACTGACACCCCCAGATTATTCTCCACTCTTCCTCTGTTACATCTATTTCTCCCTCCGTTTCCCACTTTGTTTTGATGTATAAAGTTGAAACATGCTTACATGTTTATAAGTCCTTTATAAAGACCTGAGATAGTACCTGTCTGTTTGAGTCATGTGTCTCTTTAAACTGGTCCATCAGTCGTTTCCTCACTTCTGATATTTGTTTGGTCACTGACAAAATGTACTAACTGTAGATAACGATAAAAATAATATAGAAAATTTGACGTTTAACAGATAAAATGCGATGTTTTACAAACAGATGTTGCATGCTCAGTGCTCAGACTATGTTTTGGGAACGACTCGGCTATTATGGCCACGTTTAGCTCAGTATCTGTGAAATTCAAGTTACGGCCATTTTTGTGCTCAGCTGTAGCAGCCACATTGAACTGAATAAACTCCACAAAGGTAATCAGCTCTAAATGTACCTTCAGTAAATATTTCCTGAGTTTCATTAGAATATATCTACTGGATCATGAGATATTTTGCTAACACTACAGACAAACACTGGCAAAGGTAAAACTCTGCCACTAAAACTCAGTTGTGTCATTTTTGTGCCACTAGAGGGTGGTAATCGACAACTAACCTTCTATAGATGCTTTTGTTTCTCTTACCTCCAGGTCGTTGAAAAATAAGTGCGTGTCGGCCAAGTTGAAGATCATCTCCTCCATCCTCAGGCCAAGCGTCACCGCCATGGGAGGGTCCTAACAACAGGAAGGTCAGAATCATTTTAACAGTTTCCAGTTATGAAATCTGCCTCTCAAACCTACAAATCTTGACATTCCTAACTCTACCCCTCTGTTAGAATGGTACATTCCAGTCCTGGCCGCAGACACTGACAAACACTTGCGCCGTCCCATCTGCATTCCTGATGTTTGCAGGGGGGCCAGATGAAGAGCGTGTCTCCTGGTTTGTGTGTGTGTGTGTGCTGCGTGTATTTGGTATGTGAAAGGTTTGTGTGTGTGTTCTGGGAGTATGCGGCCTGCCCTGCCAGCCTGAGGCTCAGCTGCAAAAACCATCATCTGCGATAGGTCAGTGGGGGTCGACAGCTTGCCGCACGATTCGCTGACGCCGTCAGACGACTAGAATAGAAACAAACTATCAGGAAGGGAGGCGTGTGCACAAACTGAAGGAGACATCAGCCTCCCTGAGTGGGAGAAGGAAGAAAATGAACAACAAAAAGACGCGTCAGGCTTTTGAAAGACGCAGCTTTGTGTGATTTCCTTCCAGGGTTTAATTCACTTCTTTGTTTGTTGTGTCAAAGTTTATGAAGCATTCACTCTGTGATCCAGTTTTCTTCTGTATGTTTTTCAGCATCTTTCTTTTTCCACAATGTTTGTGCCATTTTCAACAAATCAAAAAAATCCAAATGTTCAGCTCTTTCAGGAGAAGGGTTTTGGTATTGGTGCAACTTCAGCTTTTTGAAATATTTAGCCTTTTGCCATCTTTTTTTTTTTATTTCAACATCCTTCAAATCTTTAGAGCTGTTTACAACCTTTCACATTTTGTTCTGTTTCAGCTTCTTTAAGCTTCCTTGATCAAATTTGAACTTTTTTCAGCTACTTTCAGCCAATTTTAGCTGTTTTGTGATCCTTTCAGATCCTTTTTGCCAACAACATTTTCATGCTTCTTCTAACTTGTGCTAATTTCAGCTTGTTATGCTCCTTTCAGATTATTTTTGCAAGTTTCAGCTTTTTCTGCTGTTTCAGCTACTATTTAGCTGTTCGTATGCTAATTTTAACCCTTTCAGCTAGTTCCAATTTTGTACGCTCATTTAAACTTTTTTCAGCCTAATTCAGCAAAAATGTGCTCTCTTCACTTCCTTCTGGTAATTTAAGCCTCTTTCTGCTTTTTAAGCTACTTTTCAGCAGTTTTTGTTGTTGCAAATTTCAGCTCTTTTCAGATAATTTTCAGTATGCTAATTTCTGCTTCTTATGCTAATTTAAGCTCGTTCTACTTTTTCAGTTAGCTTTACCATTTTTAGCCAATTTCAGTTTTCAGATAAATTCAAGTTTTTCATGTACATTTCTGCTACATTCAGCCTAATTAAACTATTTCTGCTCATTTCACCTTGTTACGCTCCTTTCAGCTTTTTCTGCTCATTCAGCTACTATTTAGCTCTTCTGAAGCTAATTTTAGCCTTTTCAGCTAATTCCACATTTTTGAGTGCATTCCAGCCCTTTCCATTTCCTTCTGCTCGTTTAAGCTTCTTTTTGCCTTGTTTGAGCTATTTTTGCTTATTTCAAGCTTTTTTAAAGCAATTTTTTGTGCTCATTTCTGCTAATTTATACCAAATTCAGCAAACATGTTCTTTCTGCTTTCTTCTGATAACTTAGGCTTGTTCTTTCCATTCAGCTACATTTCAGCAAGTTTTTTAAGCTAATTTCAGCTGTTTTCAGCAAGTTCTTCTATAACGCTGCATTTTCCAGGAAATGCAATTTCTCTAGTTTCCTTTAGAATTGATCACTGTGACCTTCTCTGTTCTCAGAGGTTCTGAAGAATCTAAACTACATAATAAACAAGAGGAATAAAAACACCATTCCTCTAACGCGCCCGTACTGTGAGTCTGATCAGAACGTGGTTGATTTTACATTTTTGTTTTCAGCAGAAATACTTTAAAGCAGGGGTCTGCAACCTTTATGATCAAAAGAGCCATTTCTGCCCCTTTGTTCACTAAATTAAACACATTCAGAGCCGCAAAACTTGATATAATTGTCATTATCAACTGGTGGCCCATGGGCCACTTTAAGTTTGTTAAAGTGGACTTTTCTGGCCAGCAGGCATGAAATTATAAAATTAAAAGCATCCAGTGATTGTTAACATTTATTGATATTTTTTACATTTTGAGACAAAATAATAGACTGGATTCCATCCATCCATCCATCCATCCATCCATCATCTTTACTTGCTTCTTCATTTTCGGATTGCAGGGGGTCACTGGTGCCCATATCCAGGTCACAAGTCCATAAGACTGGATTCTTGTAAAGAATATATATTTATATACATATTATTTTTGCTTATTTTTAAAAAAAAACTAAAACAATGAACGGTGCAGGCGAATGTGATGTATTTATTTAATTGTGGAGAAATTGAGTACAGTATTCTACTTTGAAGAAATAAAGCATAAAGTTAAAGGGAGTATAATTTACTCTGTGTATTATTACTGTACTAGTATCTACATATTTGCAAAGGAATCACAGGAAAACTGCTAAAACTAGTATTTTTCGTTTTGTTTTGGGTAGGGGTATAACATCCTATAAAATTCAGTTTTAGGTCAGTTTTGGTCAAAGCTTGAAAGAGCCGCTGTGGAGGGACCAAAGAGCCGCATGTGGCTCCAGAGCCGCAGGTTGCAGACCCCTGCTCTAAAGGTTTGTGCTTCCTGTGGCGATGTGGAAACACAAACAAAGCAGCTGGTGCTGATCTCACATCAGCAGAAACTAAAAATGTTTAAACATTTAAACGTTCATTTGAAGGCTGAACTCTACGAGTTTATTAATGTTTGTAGAATTACTCAAACTGAACTTACTGTACTAACTTCTGGGACTGTTTTTTGTGCCTGCGCCGACACAACTGCTATCACCCGCCAGGCGAAGACGGACTTTAATGTTTTTTTCACAAACTCGATTCAAAATGGCTGCCACAGTCAACTGAGCTTAACTCTCATTCTGTTAGTTTTACAGACACTGGGCTAAAATTTGGCGAGGTAGTAGCTGAGACTGATCCCCAACATATATTCCAAGTGCCAACATATCATTTGAGACCTTAGTTTAAAATTTAGCCATTACCTATTTGGAGTCAACACTGTTAGTAAAATATACTGTAATAATCTTGAGACTTATGTCTACAGCTGATTAAAGTTTGGAGTCTATCAAAATCAAGATGGTTACCACAGCTAATCAATATTACACAACACAAAAATGGCTCTAACTCAATCAGTTCGACAGATATTGAGCTACATTTAAGTGTGATAGTAGCTGAGAGTGATTTACAGTAGATATTTCAAGAGCTACTCATTACATCTAATTGTTTGTAGAAAACATTAGAATTAACCATTGGAGTCAGCCCTTTTTGTCTGTTAGCAAAATATATCATGAAGCACAAGTCCGATTTTAATGAAACTCTCAGATAACAGTGATTGAATGAACATCTAAAACTGATTACCGCTCAGGTTCAATTGCACATAAAATGTCAGCCACAGTTAATTAACAGTACTCTGCACAATCATGGGTATAACTCAGCCAATTCTAAAGAGAAGAGATAAAATTTCATGTGGTAGTAGCTGAGAGTTGTTCACAACAGATACCCTGAGTTTGAAGTGTTGCATCATCATGTGGGATTGCTCTTGTTGTTATACTTGAAGTTTTGTCTAAACTCGGTCATTTCTCTGTACAAGATGTTCTTTAGCATGACAGAGGCAGGCAGTGCGCAGTCTTTCAGAGAACGATAGATCATTTAAATTAGATTAGGATAGACACATAAAAAGTTCTGAGTTTAATTGTACAAACCTCACCAACCAATGAGTTGCTCTCACAGTACGTGTTGGTGATGATTCTCGGCGACTTCCAAAACAGATTTTAACTCAATGTTATGTCAGGCTGTCTTGAAGCATAAATCACATGTACATTGAGAGTTTCATTAAAGAACCGAAGAGAGACAGCACATGTCACGTCAAGGGGCCTCCCTCCCCTTTTTCTTAAAGAGACACGCTGCTTACTCCAGTACTACCC
>JARVLU010000179.1:16282191-16300753 GCA_031762415.1 Simpsonichthys santanae | reverse complement strand
AAACTGTAGGAAGAATATGGAGGCGCTGTGGAGGCTATTGGCCACTTATCATGGATTCCTGTTCAAGGGGTGGATAATGATCGATCATACTGATTTTGGTGCACCTCAGTTCAAATCTGTGGAATTTAGAGCCAAACGCATGGTGACGGCGTTACGTCTTAATTTGCCACGTTGCGACACCCACATGCTCCACCCAAAACTGTCAGTGTTGGAAATCAAGTTACACCAGCATGTCTTGGGTCACTGGACACACTATCATGCTGATTAGGTAACGGGTCAGATAGGGACCATTCAACGTAAAACTTTATACTTCCTGTTGTCAGGGTGTGTGGCTTAAGCAATGTCATGATTTGACCATTCAGTCTTGTAGAGGACCGGATGTGGATCAATCACTGAAGGTTTGATGTCTCAGACAGTTTTTGTGTACCGGTACGTGCTATTAGCGTTTCATTTTCCATGGTGAGATGTCAAACTTTGAGGTCTGGCCCTGCCCCTTCATCATGCTCCAAAACAAACCATTTAGATAACTTTTTGTCCCCCATGCCTTTTGAACAAAATGGCCAAGTTTGAAACCGATTGATTGAAATCCTTAAGCAGAGTTAGTTCAAATGCGGAGGCTGTAAACTGCCAAAAATGTGTGAAATATGGGACAACGTTCCAAAATGGCTGCCTTCCTGTTTATTGTACAATGTTGGTGCCAGTGGGGTTTCTGTGCATCTTGGGGAATTGAACAAGTGTACCAAATTTCATGATTCTTCGAGAAACTAAGTCTAATGCAGAGGTTATTTTGATGCTCTTGAGCCGCTTCTGTTGCGATTTTTGCAATGCCCTTAAAATACGTAAATTTTCACCAGTCCAAATTTGGTGAGTTTTGGGACATGTTAAGGCCCCAAAAGGCCAATGCATTTGGCGGAAAAATTGCAGCTCTGGCTTGAACACTAAGATTATAATAGGTCTCCACAGCGCTTCACTGCTCGGGCCTAAAAAACAATGAACTGATTGCATTTTAGGCAGCACGGTGGCGCTACTGGTAGAGCTGCTGCCTCTCAGTGAGCAGGTCCCTGGTTCAAATCCCAGTCCAGGGGCCTTTTTGGGTGGAGTTTGCATGTTCTCTCTATGCACGTGTGTGTTTTCTCCGAGTACTCCAGTTTCCTCCCACAGTCAAAAAACATGCATGTTAGGCTGATTGGTAACTCTAAATTGTCTCTAGGTGTGAGTGAGAGAGTGAATGTTGTTTGTCTCTATATGGCCCTGTGATGGACCTGTGACCCATCCAGGGTGCACCCCACCCCTTGCACAGTGATTGCTGGACATGGGCACCGGCGACCCCCGTGACCCAAAATGGAAGAAGGGGGTAAAGATAATGGATAGATGGATGGATGATTACATTTTAATGTATTTTATTAGGAAAATGTTTGTGAATAAAACTAAAAATGTTAAAATGTATAAAGATCACAGCACTTATCTCCTGAATGATCCTAACATTTTGGTACATGAATGGATAAAATAACAAAATATGCAGACATAGGTCAGTTCCTAAATCAAGGAAAACAATACATAAAAAAGATTGTAATTCACTTATGATTCTCATTAATGTTATGAATAAAGAATGATCTAATATGTCTGTTTATTTTTATTTTAGCTCACGTCTAAGCTCTCTTTAAGGCAAAGGTGAGGTACTGCATCAAGTGGAGGAGTTCAAGTATCTCTGGGTTTGGTTCATGAGTGAGGGAAGAATTTAGAGTGAGGTTGACAGATGGATTGGTGCAGCATTTGCAGTATTATGGACTCTGTACCGGTCTGTTGTGGTGAAGAGAGAGCTGAGCTGTAAGGCAAAGATCTCTGTTTACCGATCGGTCTACGCTCCTACCTTCACCTATGGTCACGCAGTGACCAAAAGAATGAGATTGTGGATACAGGTGGTTAAAATGACTTTGCTCTGCAGGGTAGCTGGACTGTTCCTTGGTAATAGGGTGAGAAGTTCTGTTAACCATGCGAGACTCAGAGTAGAACTGCTGCTCCTCCACATCGAGAGGAACCAATTGAGGTGATTCTGGCATCTGGTAAGGATGCCCCCTGGGCGCCTCCCTAGGGAGGTGCTTCAGTCATATCTGACTGGAAGGAGACACCGGGGAAGACCCAATGTAGAGACTACATCTCTATATTGGTCTGGGAACACCTTGGAGTCCTCCCAGAAGAGCTGGAAGAGGTGGCTGTGGAAAGAGATGTCTGGACCTCCCTGCTCAAGCGGCTGCCTGACCTGACTTTGGAACAAACAGAATGGATGGATGAATGAATGAAAAATAATACCATTAACATTAACTGGAGGCCAAACTAATTCCATCCAGAGGAAGTGAAAAGCTGCAAAGTTTATTCCTAAGATGCTCAGGTCCAAAAATAGCAACTCTGTCTTGTCTGAGTCAGAAGATCTCAAGTTTTCTGTCAGAAAAAATCCAATGCAAAACTGATGGCAACTTAAAGTTTTTTTGTTGGTGTTTTTTATTTATTTAATTATTTTACATATTAGAGTATTTTTTTTAATTGTGGCTGCAATCCACTCTTCTCAAACCAAGCATTAACTCGTCAGAATGTTCCGAAATTAATCTCTGCTTCTCAAAACCGAGGTTGTTCAAAGTTGTTCTATCTACAACTGGTAAGACGTTAACTGTTCATAATGCTTCCACAGAACCCCTGAACGATCCCTTCAGTTTAAAATAAAACACTAAAAAAAAGGTTACACTTTTTTTTGTTTCTTCTTAGGTTTCAAATGAATAAACAAATAAATGAAGCATGAATAGGAGGTGGTCAGTGGGTGCATGTTGTTTTTACTCAGGTGCGATATTTAAAACTAAGAGCACGTGACGTCATTTGGACCGAACTATTAATAGTCGTTTTGGTGCCCACACTCCCCCTCCTCCCCTCTCATCTGAACCCCTTCTTTACGCCATTGGACACTCGACCTGTCCGTGTCGGCATAGCAGCTGTGCGCATGCGCAGCGGCGCGCGGTCTCTCGGTAAGCCTCTGATCCCGCGGGCTCAAAACCCCTTCGGTCTGATGGTAAATAATGTTGTTTCCCGCGGAAGTTAGCGAGCCTGACACCGAAACAGAAGCCCGGACTTTGAGCCAGAGTTTGTAAGTGTGTTCAGACCGGGCCTGAGGGCTCAGGTTCGGTTCTGGTTTAACTTCTTATTTAGTTCTTTGGTGGGGGGTAATGCCCTGCACCGGCTGAGCCTCAGCTGTGAGGAACCTGGGAGCTGGAGCTACAGTTTTTCCACAGGTATGTTAAACTTCCTCTCTTAAATGTTTCACATTTTATTTCACACAGCTGCATATCTGCTTTTATAACAGAACCTGTCCATTTTAATGCAAACCAGCAAGTTCAGACTTTATTAATCACTTTAAAACTCGTTAAATTATCAAACAAATAAAATAATTAGCATAAATGATTACGTCTGATGCTAATAGGGGCGTAACACGCGCAACAACAAACGAGTTTACGTTTCCACAGTGTTCAAACAGCATTTTTTATAGTTTTCGGATTTATTCTGATAAGTTCAGCCTCCAATTAAAGTTATTTATAGGCGCTTGTTTTTAAAAGGCTTGTGTGATAGTGTTTTGTCCAACACGCGCTGAAATGATGAAAATGGTGCGTTCAGGGGCCTCGTGCAGACACAGCTCGGCCCCCACGTGGAGTTTGTGTTTATATTTGATCTGTAGGAAATAGAGGGGAATCTTATACCGCAGCCCTGCTCTCTTATTCCTGCAGGGCTTCAGTGGCCCCTGGTTATTACCCCCCACCCCCTCCTCCTCCATGCAACAACCCATACTGTTACACACCAACCAGATTCTGACCGGGGCCCATAATCCACGCAGATTAGATTACACACCTTTAAAAACATCTGATGAAATTTTGTAAAAGATAGTAATAATAAAAACAATCCTCCCCATCGAGTTAAAATAAACAAACCGATCACATTTCTATTAGCAGCTATTTTTCCCGTTGGGTTTGAGGAAACAAAGCAAGGCCTGCTGGGAAATTGTGTTTATTGTCTTACAAAATGTTCCTGCTCTGATTGGAAATGAGGATATCTGTAAATAGAGTTAAATTTAGCCACAGCAGTAAAATATTAGTTTTAAACATTTTAAGAGTGCATCACTGTTATAAACGTATTTAATCTGCGAAAATTGCAAATAAAAAATGTAAAACTGCAAACAAAGAAAATGGTGAATTTCTCTTAATTTTGTTTTAATTTTATGTAAGTAAGACCTATTAATAAGCGTTTAACCAAGCTGAAGGTAAATGTTGGCTAATTTGTCTAAAAGTGTATAGAAACATTATTAAATTCAGAAGTTGAAATAGATTTAAGCACCAGTCGGTAAACATAAAAAAAAAAAATATATATATATATATATAAGAATCTGTTTAGAAAAAACATGTAATGTTGATTATCAGTTTGTATTCTTGTGCCAATTAAAAATAAAAGCTTCATTGCATTAATTGTGTTCCACATTTTGTTTAGTTTATTAAACTTTGAGGGGAAAAAAAATCTTCCAAATACATCATTTGGGAGTTATTCTTAGGATTTTATTAAAAAAAAAATTACTTCCCATTTAGTGTTTTTTGCATCAGAAAAACAAAAACAAAACTTCACTGATCACAGTGATACTCTGCTTGTAGCAAAAATATTTCCTGCAGCCTAAAGTCAGCCTAATTCTGATGATATATACAGTATTATATATATACAGTATATATGTGCCTATTTTTGTCCTAAACATTTTTCCTATTCACGTTATCACCTTAGATTCCTTCTTAAAATACAGATTTAATTTTCTTTTAATTTTTTTTTATAGATATTTCAATTTAAGGACATCAGGGGGCCAGATTGAGATAATCCAAGAGCCCCTTCGAACCTTCATATTGTATTTTGCTGATGTTTTTTCATACATAACACCATTTTCTCCTTCCTCTGGCAAAACAGTAATTATTCAACAGGCAATAAAATAATTTCCCCAGAATAAGAAGGGTTGCAGATTATATTCCAAGAGGAACACGGCCTCTGTGAATGCTTCTTTTTGAAATATATTTGTTTTTTTAACTGTCAAAGTGATTGATTGTCTGAAATCAATGGTCGGATCGATCGGGTCTAAAATGCGTGACGTTCCTCTGCAGCTTCTTCAGTTTGCAGCCGCCTGCGGTTTGTTGAACATTATTCTCTCTTAGGCTCTCCGAGCGTGAAATTACCGCAGTCTGCAGCGGCGTGCAGCCCTTTTTAACCCCCCACCACCTCCTCCTCCTGCTCCTCCTGCTCCTTCAGTCTCATATGTGTGTTTTTTATGTCGCTGTCAATAGCCACAGTGAGAAATATAATTCTCTCTTCGGGGACTCTGAAGGAAATGGCAGGCGTTATTGATCTCCACCCACCACCACCACTACCGCGGGTTCAGTGTCAGGTAACTGCTGGGTGGGTTTTAGGGCCAGCCGGGTCAGAAGTTGGATCCAAAGATGCTTAAAGACAACATTTAATCAACAATATCACCCGCTGTTGTAGGGAAAGTGATGTTTCTGTTAGAAAAAATATCTAATCAACCAATTAACACATTTTATTAAACCTCTCAGAATGTAATCTACAGCGGATAAACCTTTGGAGTAAAGCCATTTAAAGATGGCCGCCACAGACTGCTAGGCTTAAATAACAAAATTGGCTATAACTCAGCCACGTTTACAGATATTAACCCCTAATTTGTTGTGGTAGTAGCTGAGAGTCCTCCCCAACATGTACCTAGAGCGCTACATGCTGTGCAATACTTTTTTTATTTTTTTATTTCAGCAATGTTTGTTGGTGTCCTGTTTGTCTGTTAGCAAAATATCTTGTGAACCACTTGACACATTAAATTGAAACTTTCAGAAAGTAATTGTTGGATGAACATTTAACTTCTGGGGTCAGCCCAATACAAGATGTCTGCCACCGCTAAGCAACATCACTTAACACAAGCATGGTCGTGACTCGGTTAACGTAGCAGATGCTGAGCTAGAATTCAGTGTGGTAGTAACTGAGAGTCAACCTCAACACGCACTCTGAGCACCATCAGATCTCACAATGTTACGTGAGATTAAACATTGAATGCTTGACTTTTGGTCAAACATTGGTGTTTGACCAAAAGTCTTATTCAAGTCTTCTCATGAGATGATTTCAGTCAAAGTTTTTGGCACGAAAGGCGGTCAGCGATTTTTATTCCTTCACGAATTTCCAAGTTTTTAATTTATAAATAATCTGATAATGATGATTAGGCTTGTCACAATAAACGATAAATCAAATAATCACATGATAAATGAAAATGATCAACCTCATTTTCATTTATCAGCTTTATTGTTTCTTCGTGTCTCTCTCTTTCTACTGAAGACAATGGATGATAAAAGGCTCAACTCTGGTGCTCTTCACTGACCCCTCCCTTTGTCTTTTCTCTTTAAAATATGTTTTAACCCTCCAAAATCACGTTTTTTGGATCGTTAAACGCAGCTAAGCTGAGAAGCTAAGCTACGAGCTAAGCTAACAGGTCGACCTTGGGGGGAAAAAAAAAACATGTCTTGTCAAAGCTCAAAAATTCACGGTTGAAACCCATGCCTTCATCTAAAAAGTCGCTTTTCTCTGCAAAAAGAAGTTTTATTAAAAGCTTTGTGGGACAAATGCCGTGATAAAGATCCTGATGCATGTTCAATGCTATGCTATGCTATAGCTAGCTATACTAGCTATGCTAAAGAGCTCAAACCACATCGAGCGTCTACCATTTGGAGAACCGAAAAACAGGAACGAGAGACAGCCTACGTCACGTCAAGAGGCCTCCCTCCCATTTTTCTTAGAGAGACACACTGCTCGCTCCCTCACTATCCATCCTTTGGGTCAAACTATTTTATACTGTCATCCAGTGGTCAAAAAAGGTACTACACACAGAAATTAACCAGCATTTCTTTATAAATTTGACATATAGCAATTATTGTCAAATTTCAAACAATATTATCGTTTATCACAATTTGAGACAATTAATCGCCCAGCAAAATTTATTGCCATAACAGACCTATATAAATTTGATTTGAGTACAAATGTGGTGAAGAACCTGAAGAAACACACCATTAGTGTGCAACCCTCTCAAATTAACCACAGCTTCCTCCACTCCTCGCACTTTATCCTGTGACTACCAAACTCCTTAGGATGTCTGGAAAGTCAGCAGGTGAGAAAGCGAAGACCCAAAATGAAGAAATAAAGTCTAATTTACACATAAAAACTGAAACTGATTCTCTGACTATTTGTTGGGTCACAATTTGCAAGCTTCCGTGTGTACGTGTGCGTCTGTGGCAGCAGCAGCCGCATCAATAATTAAAGCTAATCTCATTAGGCCTCGGATTCCTTTCAGACGCTTTTAATTAAATGATGAATGGGCTCCCAGCTGCCTGTTAAATAATGCTGCTCATGACATCACGAGCCAGTGAGAGGTACAACATAAGGTAGGTATCCTTTTAAAAAAAAAGGATACAAGGAGGAACATTTAGGCAGAGAGAATGGTATGGTTTTACACACACCATCTGCTCTTAGGTTTAATCTGCGTCCCATTATCAGAAGCTACTGCTGCCCTATGGAGGGGAACAGGAGTTTGCAAGCTGTTCTATCATACCAAGTTTTGAAAAACTTCATATCATCCTCTTTGTAAAATAACACTTTCTGATATTGTGAAGAGGAAATAGAGGTGGGCCATAAAGGAGGTTAAAAAGGACAGTGAAGCATTTGGGTGTGTTGATGGGAAATAAGAGAGCAACACCAAGACTAATAGGTACAACAGAACGAGAGCAACAAGTAAACCAGAGGACAAGTAGAGTGCCAAAGCACCTCGGGCTCCAGACAGCATGGATACGGCTACAGGAACACCCATAATCCTTCTTGGTTCTCATTCCTCCCCCTGTTTACCCCTCCCATCACCACCTCCCCACCCTCGCTCTCGGGCTGGCTCTGTATCGGATTGCTGGATTCACAATAGTCCCTGAATCATCACTCTGCAGCCAGCGAGACCCGGTGAGAGGTGAAGAGGCAGGCTGGCTGGCCAGGAGAGAAACAACAGTCGAACAAAAAAGGAGTACGCTTCAGAAAGTAAAAACCGCTAGAGCCAGTCCAAGATGAACAAACGGGCTTCAGTTGGTGATTTAACCTATGATATGTGTTGTAAAGCGCAGCGTACCGTTTCACTACAATGAGTTGGGACACAATTTTCTGATAAACACATCAGCAACATACCAAGATAGATTAACAGCAGAAAGTCAACTATGACACATGTCTTAGCATCGTATTGTGGCAAAAATTCAAATCAAACTGATGAGAGAAAACATGAAAAATCCAGGGTTTGTAAAATTCAAGAATCCCACCTTTTGTTTGCTTTTCACAACCTACAGTCTCTGTGCACTTAGATGCTGCTTAAATGTGTGCTTCCTGTTCTCAAACTCAACTGGCAGTGGGCAGCATAGTGTCTATCCATGCGCTCATCCATCCGTCCATGCATGTATCCATCCATCATCTTTCTTAGCTTCTTCTTGTTCCAGTGTCAGGTTATCACTGACAAGGGAGTCTCTGACATCCCTTTCCACAGCTAACTCTTCCAGCTCTTTTGGGAGGACCCCAAGGCCTGGAGCACCTGCCTAGGGAGGTGTCCAGGGAGCATCCTTATCAGATGTCCAGACCACCTTAACAGGCTCCGCTCAATGTGGAGGAGCAGCAGCTCTACTCTGAGTACCTCCTGGATAAATGAACTTCTCATCTCTAAGGAAGAGTCCAGCCGCTCTGTGGAAAAAACAACTAATTTTGACCTTGTGTCTGTGATCTTATTCTTTCTTTCACTACCCAGAGTTCGTGACAGTAGGTAAGGGCAGGAACGTAGACCGACCAGTAAACAGAAATCATGCTGGTGTCAGTTCAGCTTACTGTATTTGTGAAACACGATTTTTTCAAGAAGCTGGAAGACGATGGGACGAGCACACAAGATTGCAAGTTTGTTCCCACGTGCGCATCGTAAACGATAAAACACCAAAAGCCAAATTAAAGACAAACAGATGCTTGTTTGACTTGTGGAGCTTCTGTACAATTTATTCTAGTGATATTTGCCTCATATTATGGTGTTTTTATTTCCTCTATGGTTCAGAATAAAAGACTGCAGAAAGACAATTGTACTTCAGTGGCTGAAAAAACTCACTTCAAATTGTGCTAATATCAAAATTTACTCAGACATCGACTACGGCTGCGAGAACAATTGGCTTTAGAGAAGTAAGCAACTTTCATTGGGGGATAAGTACTGTATATTCCACAATGTAGCGGTGATTTGTCCTAATTTAACCCAGCTTCACCATGTGAACAGAGATTATCTTTATGCTGTTTGTTTCAATCTCACCATACAAGTTGACAATGTTGACCAGTCCATGTTAGAACAAGCAAGTAAAGGTTGTGCTGATTGTTTGTCCAGTCTAGTCAGAAACTGAACCAACCCTGGTCCATAACTGAAACCACAGATGACTTGGGTCATCTATCAGCATGATGCTCCTACTTGGCAAAATGTAATCTTAAATCTCATTTTCTGCTTATCAATCAGAGCTGTGAAAATATTTGGCCAGAAACCTCAAAACTGTAGTACTGGTCTATGTGCATGGTCATTAGCAACAGTGTGTAAAGTACTGTATTTACAAACTGCTTTAGTTTTTCTGAAAAGTTGTAGAAATGTAAGGCATCACGAACAAAAAGATTTAAGTTTTCAGGAAGGAATGTTCCTCTATTTAAAAAGTAAAAACTTCAGTACAACTCATGTTAGTAAAATCTAATATCTTCTAAATCATGGGGGAAGCATCTAAAATGATAAAAGATCTAAGTTAACAGCTTATAAATCAATTACTGTTATTAATAAAACACAAACGTGCCATCTATCACCAAATTCTAAAATTTGTATTTTAGAAATCTGTATTTTTTTTAGTTTATTTAAAAAGCAAAGCAATAATCTGCCACATGTGCCAAGATGATGCTAATTAACAACAATTTAACGATTAAACACAAAACACTGGTTCCCAAAGAGAAATAACACAAATTCAGAGATAAATAAAATTAACTTTACATTGGAGTCCGAGGTTAAGAGTCCAACTGGCACCGGCGCCCTCTCTGACTGCACAGAGAGAAATCCAATCTCCCAGCAGAGCAGCGGAGGAAGTTCTCGCGGCAGGCAGGGCGAGCAGGTTCCTCCAGAACCAAAGCACAACTGTAGCAATTTCATTTCCTTTGCAGCAAAATGAGGAAATATGCTCTTTTCTTTAACCTGTTGCAGATGAGCATTAATGAAGGGACCGAGGTGAACTAAAAGTAGGTTCAGCCTTAAAGTTCATTATGACATTTAAAAGAACGCTCCACTAACTTAAGAACTTTCATACATTTAACACACTTAAATTAAAGAGACGTAATTTGTCTACAATTAGCTAAAGCAGATTAGGTTTAAGTATCAACATCTGCCATTTATGTGCTTTTCATTTTTTTCTGAGTAATCACAGAGAGATGAATCCTGGAAAAAAATGCAGCGTTCTGACCGACTTCCACTGAACGAGACTCTCCACTCGGATGACCTCAGCCACAGAGAGTGTATGTGTAAAACAGAGAAACACACACAGAGCAGACAGCAAGGCACACTTATCATGCGGTTTCCTGTCTGCTACGTTCCCCTCAGAAAGCTGCTCGCTCCAAGCTTCTAGATGAATTCTCCAGCCCGTTTCGAGGATTTGATTCTGTCGTATTGTGTCTGGCTCACAGGCCACCTTTGACCTCTTGGCCTAACACCTAGTTGACTTTTTGTGTTTGGACAGACTTTCACTCTGCTCTCCTATGTTCCTTAGAAAGGAACTGAACGGGTTTTTGGTTTAACGCCTCGTAAATGAAAAAGATGTGTAAACACAAGAGGCACGTGCAGTTTTCTTTACATAAAGATATTTTATCTACAGTTTGTGCTGACTTCACCTCGTTTTAGCAAAATTCAAAGATTTTTTTTGTTTTGTTTCACAAGTCAAAGTAAAACAGGGGAGGAGGGCATGGCATGATGTCAGTGTCCAACTAGAGCCTGCTGCAGCCGTAATGGTGTCTACACCAGTAGGTCTCAAACTGGGGTCCCTGGACCACCGGGGGTCCGTGAGCCAGTGCTTGGGGGTCTGCAAATTTATTTATTTATTTATTTTTACAAGCATGCAGATGTTTCACAACCAGTTAAAATACACAAAAATTCAGGAAATCACATCTATTTTATTCAAAACTTTCTGGGCGGTAATTTTAAGAAGTTGAAATTAAAAATGTTGTTAATTGTGTCCTGAATAAAAGTACTAGGGGTGCAACGGTACGCTATAATCACATTTCGGCTCGGTTCGGTTAGTTTTCGGTAAAAAAAAAAAAAAAGACAAAATAAAGACATAAAATGTTTATTTTGGAAATAGGCCAAGTAAAAAATACATTTGTATAAAAATAAATAAAAGCGACCCATTTGGATGATATTTTAAATAACAGCACTTTTTGCAATAAATAAACTATACTAACAATAATAAAAATCTTAATAAATACAATAACAGTCAAAACCAGATCAATAAGCAGCAACAGGCCGTTTACAATCTAACTAATCAAGTTTTAAGTTTTTGTCCAAAAAGACCAACTTGTCCACATTTTCTGCCAAAAGCACAGATCTAGTTGCAGTGAAGATCTCCAGCGGTGGAGAAAATCATCTCAATAACAACAGGTAGCAGGAATAAAGAGGTAGAGCTTTGCTAATGTTGCAGTGTGGCTGTATTGTCCTCATTACTCTCAACCTCTTGGACCTGCTCTCACAGGTGAGACAGGTCCCTGGAAAAGTTCAGAGTTCACTCATCACAGACTTATTAGCTGGAGGTGATCTCTCGTGGATTTCCCTGAAGAGGAAGACTACTGCTACTCTTTCTAGACTGGAAATAAAACACAAAGAGGTTAAATGAGTTAATAAGATTATAATTTTAAATAAAAAAAAGTTGATTAGAAAATAAAATAGCAATACCTCTTCTTGAACGCTCATCATTTCTGTTATGAGGTGGTTGAATCTCTCGTTCACCATCATCATCATCATCATCATCATCATCATCATCAAGGCAGGACTTTAATCTGGTCTCCAGGGCTTGTTGACTATCAGTTTTAGCTTTTTCATAAAGTGCTGCTAACTATTTGGTTAAAGTGGTGACGTGATGGATGTCATAGCAGGGCTCAACAACTTTAATGTGTATGTTTGTATCTTATCTCAGCTTTACAACCTGAACCACACGCGCTCTGCTCTTTGAATTGAGAAAGCTTCTAGGATGAGAAGCGAAACGTCTTCTGTTACAAATAAAGTCCAGTTGTTTTTGTCTTAAACCTTTTTGAATTAAAGAGACAAATTGAAGAAAAATATTAAATAAACATGAGGGTTATGAGGGGCTCCCTGAAACTTTTTCCCCCCTGTAAGAGAACCCAAAAAGTTTGAGAACCCCTGCTCTAGAAGGGTTTAGTTAAGATCTTTAAAAAAAAAAAAATAAAAATACACATTTGCCCTACAAAAGCCTGAATGAAGGAGATCCAAAGTGGAAACTCGGGCTGTGAATCAAATCAAGAGACAGCAGTGTGGATGATGTCTTCATTCCATATTCACCGCAAGGTCTTTGAATTTTAGCACACAAAGTGCAGGACTTTTTTTGTTGTTTCAGTTTCCCTACCTTCCTCACACAGTGAGCACGTTTGCCTGCCTGGCTGATGATGTGCTGCAGAGTCATGATGTAACTCCAGGAAACAGATTTTTCATGAATAGAAGGTCATTTATTTTTTCATACTCTAATATGAACTTATAACACCCCAACACTTCTGCAATGTTAGATCAGATGAAAACTGAATAAAAAAATTAAAAAAAAGTTGATGTAAGGCGGAGAAATGGAGGTAAGTCTCCTCTTTTTGTGTTTTAAGTATCAACAAAAGAATTCTAATCAGATCTTGTACCTAGCTGTGCAGAAAGAGAACATAGCATGAGTGATGTGATGTAATAAGCTGTAAAACATGGGTGGGCTTGCTGATCAAGAGTTTGAATGCTGGTAAGGCTGTGACATGTCTCTGACTAAACATAGAAAAGCGCTTTACTGCTGTTTTCACTCGGTCCTGTGGGGATTTAAGATAACTGATGAGGAGATTTTACCTGTCTCATGAAAATACCCTGTGGCGTATGTGCAAGAAAAAAATGTTAATTTTTGACATCTCTTTATTTTCTGTTGTAACTGCTTTACAAATACATATTGCACATTCTTTAAAAAAAATAAAAAATAAAAAATAAAAAAAAAAGTGTGACTCTCTAATTTATGACTATAAATTACTGGCCATAAGCAAGAAGTACAATAAACAATACTATTTGAATTTTACTTATTTCTGTATATAAAGTGTCTAAGTTAGTGTTAAGATGGTGCAGGAGGAAGTTAGTTTGAGTTGTAGAAAACAATGTACTGTATTTAAAAGCAGGTAAAATAGTTTTATTGTCACTGAAAAACGTTAAAATGTACACAGTGTGTATACCACACACTGTACTTTGTTCTTATAAAGTTTGTTGAAAAAATTAAAACAATGAAGGCATTTTAAACAATACAGGTTTGCTTGCTCGCTCTCTCATCCACTCATCCATCCATCCATCCATCCATCCACTCATCATCCATCCATCCATCCATCCATCCATCCATCCATCCATCCATCCATCCATCCATCCATCCATCCGAATAGGCTGCACTGGCGGTTAGAGAAGCAAAAACACTTCCATTTATCAAAGATAGCCTTCTGCTGTACTGTTGTGTATCTATTGTTGCTAGGGTGGCGAGATGGTGTAGAGGCAGGGCAGCCGACTCAGGACCCAAAAGTTCCAGGCTCGATCCTGAGTCACTGTACATCCTGTGGTGTCTCTGAGCAGCACACCTTATCCCCAAAAATGCTCCCCGGGTGCTTTCAATAGCTGCTCACTGCACCAGCTAGTGATGGATGGATTAAATGCAGAGATCCAATTTGATGACAATAACACATCGTCATTATTATTATTATTATTATTATTATTATTATTATTATTATTATTATTATTATTACAGATTGAAGCATTGCCTTTTTAAACAATCAGCCATAGGTATATCCTCGTAATTCTTTGATTTGACAACCAAATGCTGTTTTTTATATCTTGCAGCCTGCCTGTTTTTCAGTGAGGTAAAATTTCCAGTTTGTAAATTGATTGGCTTTAATACTAAGTTGAATGACAACATTAGCTCTGATTGTGTGGCTGTTAGTTGTGGTTTCCTGTGCTTTTCAGTTCTATATTTCAGTATCAGATGTCGAACCAACAATTTAACAAAACATTGATGAAAAAAATCAAATAATCATTCTTTGTATTGTATGTCTTCTTTGCGTGTTTGTTTTAGCTGTACAACACTTTGGTTGGCCATGTTGTTTTTAAGTGCTTTATAAATAAAGTGGTATGGTATGGTATGGTATGGTATGGTATGTGTGGTATGGTATTGTATGGTATGGATAGTATGGTATGGTATGTATGATATTATATGGTATGGTATAGATAGTATGGTATGGTATTGTGTGGTGTGGTATGGTCTGCTCTGCTCTGGTCTGGTCTAGTATGGTATGGTATGGTATGGTCTGGTCTGGTCTAGTATGGTGTGCTATGGTCTGGTCTAGTATGGTATGGCATTGTCTGGTCTGCTCTGGTCTGGTCTAGTATGGTGTGCTATGGTCTGGTCTAGTATGGTATGGCATTGTCTGGTCTGGTCTGGTCTAGTATGGTGTGGTATGGTCTGGTCTGGTCTAGTATGGTATGGTCTGGTCTGGTCTAGCATGGTGTGCCATGGTCTGGTCTGGTCTAGAATGGTATGGCATGGTCTGGTCTGGTCTGGTCTGGTCTAGTATGGTATAGTATGGTATGGTGTGGTATGGTCTGGTCTGCTCTGGTCTGGTCTAGTATGGTGTGGTATGGTCTGGTCTAGTATGGTATGGTATGGTAAACCATCACATATTGTGTAAATTGAAACTGAATTACTAATAAAAAAGAACAAAAAGTGGTAACAAGTCATTTGTGCTGCTGACTTTTGTAACCATATCTACAATAGTTGTCTTATATGCAGCTCAAAAGTCAAAATAAATTAGGCAAAACTAAAATCAATTCCTATATTCTTTTTTAAGCAAAAAAAAAAAAAAAAAAAGTCAAATTAACAACATCCGTCCATCCATTCTCCACACTTGTTCCTCAAGGGTTACAGGGAGCTGGTGCCTGTTTCCAGCAGGCGTGAATTAAAATGTGTGTTCTTGTTCAAGAAATGATTTTAAATGTCTGGAGTGTTGCTTTGTATTTAAGAATCAAACCATGAAAAAAACTGTTTGTTTTTGAGAGATGAGATTAAAAATAAGCAAGTCAAAAGTTAAGAACTGCAAGATGCATTTTTATGACTAAAAATACTGAGGACAATCGGTATGTTTCCTACCATTCAAGAAGAGCTAGCATCTCTTGTTCTGCTTGTCAACATATTTTCTTTCCTCTGTTTTTGGCAGCCATGGATGCACCTGTGAACCTGACAGCCAGTGAAGTAAACCACCGCAGCGCTCTCATTTCCTGGCAGCCGCCAGTCACAGAGATTGACAATTATATGCTCACCTACAAGACACCTGATGGAAGCCGTAAAGTAAGTAACACTTGCTCTGATTTCACTCTATCATCTACACACTAGCTACACTTTTACACATAGTGCTTTTTATATGGTCTTGAATGCATCTGCCCCAAAAAAAATGTGTGCTGACGTTTAGGTTCTCTGCAACAAACAACAACATATTAAGAAGAAATATGAAGCTATTAAAGGACATATCCAAACCCCAACTTGTAGCTTGTGTTAATATAGCAATATACTTATTTATTTACCTCTATAGGTTCAAACATAATAAGAAAAATAACAAAAAATGTAAAGGCACAACTTTGGTATTGTGATGCTTCAGCATTCAGAGTTAGTCTTTCAGTTTGTAATCCCCTGAAGTCTTCCCGGATACTCATGCACATATTGTTACACACAAGGGAGCCACACAGTGAAATTGCCTGTCCAGCAGAGGTATTACTTTAATGAGCCTCAGCAGACATTGTTTATTTTGATTGAGGGTTTTGATGTGGCAGGGTAATAGTAATGAAGTACATTAGTACGAGCTATGTGCTTGGAATACTTGCACAGAGTCAAATGCTGATGGAGTGATCATCCACCGCAAGTCTCTCTTCTCACTCGAGCACACATTAACACTATGACCTTGTAATAGTGACATTCATGTGTGTGTCGCCATTGGGTGTCACTAATGCACAATGAATGCACCAGTAACTCCTCAAATCATCACCTTTTTTTACATTTTTATTTCATTTTAATTTGTAAAGCAATTAGAAATGCATGTATTGTTGTCTGCCCTTTTGTCCCTGAAGAGTTGTTTTAAACAAACATTTTTTTTAATACAGTACTGTATACACCATTACCATCAAATCTGTGCTTCACTGACTGCTTTTAAAACATCATTTATTGTATTTTTGTGTTATATCACACTTACCGTACCATACCATACCATACCATACTATACCATACCACTTTAATTATAAAGCACTTAAAAACAGCAGCAATCCAACTGAAGAGCTGTACAGTAGAACAAGCAGAGCACACAGGATAAAATACATAAATCAACAGAGGTAACAACAAAAGAAACCTGCGCGACTAGATCAATAAAAGCACAACAAGGTTAAAATCAACCCACACTGGGTCGAAGGCCGGGGAATAAAAGTGTGTTTTTAAATGAGACCTAAACACAGTAAGAGAGGGAGCCTGTCTAACATGCAGCGGTAAATCATCCCACAGTTTCGGGCCTGCGGCAGAGAAGGTTCTATCACCTCTGAGCTCGCATCGTGTGCGTGGATCCATTAAAAGCATCTGACCTGCTGACCTCAGAGAGGATGGCTGCAGCAGTTCAGAGAGATGAGACAGGGCAGAACTGTTAAGAGACCTAAAACCGTGCAAAATAATTTAAAAATGAATTCAGAATTAAACTGGAAGCCAGTGAAGGGAAGCCTAAACTGGTGAAATGTGGTGTCTTTTGCCTGTTCTAGAAAATCAGGCTGCAGCGTGTCGAACAGGTTCTAAACGATCAATAGATGTCTAGCTTGTGTCATAAAGAAGCACATTGATCAATCAACCTAGATGTTATAAAGGCATGTTCACTGTCAAGATTTATTTTAGACTGCTTCAATTTAGACTGTTGCCTCAACTGAACCGAATGCATATAAAAAATAAATAATATCAGATTAATGTTCTGATCACATATCGGAATATATGACACACAACACAATATCATAATAAAACTACTTTCAGTTTATATTCTCAGATTTATTTTTATTTTTTCAGGATTGTTCTAATTTGCAATTACTGCTATGATGATTCTGTCATGGTTTTCTCGGCACAGAATAAGCAACAACAACAAAACTCAATATAAAATAATGACACATAGACAAATATAAAAATTATAGGTGACAAACATATTGTGACAAACACTACTGTTCTGCACAGACCTGCATTTTGCAAGGGATTGTTTTAATGGAGTTAAGAAACACTAAAAGTCATAAATAGTTGGACAAATAATAAACCTTTTGCATAAAACGGCATTTCTTTTTTTTTTTTTACTGTAATTGTAGGAGCAAAAGGTTTGAGTCCACTAAACTACTTGATACATTTTAATTATCTGATTCTTTAATCTTTCTCAATACATCTGAATAGCATTTATAATTTCAAAAAGACATGGGCTTACTGGCATCTTACTTTTTTTGGTTAAACTTTTATAATTAACTCTCCTATAGTTGGTCCTTGATTTGCAGAAAAGTAAACTTCTCACGTACCAAAATGATAAACACACATCTATGTGTGACTCTTGGTAAAAAAAAATAATAATAAAATGACAGGATGCAGATAACTTAGGATGTTTCTCTTACCTCAAACAGTCTTTGGATGAAAACACACATTGACTGCTGACAGTTTTAACAAAATAAAGACATGTAATCATGTTGCTCACAGATTTGGTGTTAATTGGTAACAGTTGGTAAAATCTGCAACTATTATGTTCTTCAACCAGAAGCATCTCTCGCATGCTGAGTAAAACTGAAATGTTGATGCCTGAATATTTATAGCACTGCTCTTTGATTTAAGATTAAAAGACAAAAAAATGGTGTGTGCGTGTGTGTGTGTACAGCTTTGTTTCAGCCCTAACCAATCTGTTAAATAAAATATCAGTTTGCATGTCAGCTGTAAAACTTCCCTGCAGCTGGATTCACGTTGCAGGTTTATTTTACTGAGCAACATCAAAAATCACTTGGTTTAATTTATAACACAAGGTCTTTCATTTTCTCTTGTCAGAGCTCACTTCATCAGCTTCAAGTGAACTCAAACACAGATTCATACTTTCAGAGATTTAATGG
>JARVLU010000179.1:16126135-16145043 GCA_031762415.1 Simpsonichthys santanae | reverse complement strand
TTAACCCCCCCCCCCCCCCCCCCCGACTTGGTCCCTGTGTGTTGGAGTTTTTTTTTTCCCAGTAGATGAGAGGGTGGCTTCCCTGCACCTTCGGGTGGAGGGTGGGCTCTGACAGTTGGTTTGTGCTTACGCGCCAAACTGCAATTCAGAGTATCCAGCCTTCTTGGAGTCCTTATCTGGGATGCTGGAAAGTGCACCAGCTGGGGACTCATTTATTCAATTCATACCTCTGGGAGAACTTTAACTGCATCCCAGCTGAGATGGGGGATACTGAATCTGAGTGGGCCATGTTCCAGGTCTCAATTGTTTAGGTAGCTGCCTTTAGCTGTGGCCACAAGGTTGATGGTTCTTCTTGCCGTAGTCATCCTCAGACTTGGTGGTGGAAACCATAGGTTAGGGAGGCTGTCAAGCTGAAGGAGGAGTCCTATTGAGCCATGTTGGTTGGTGGGACTCCAGAGGAAGCTGAGGAGTACCGGAGGACCAAGCGGTCCACAAATTTAGCTGTTGCTGAGGCAAAAGCTTGGATGTGAGAGGAGTTCGGTGAGGCCTTTGGATAGAGACTCCATCAGCTCTGAGGAAATTCTGGCAAACCATCAGGCAGCTGAGGAGGAGAAACAGTTCTTTACCAACACTGTGTTCAGTGAAGGTGGGGTGCTGTTGAACTCAACCAGTGATGTAGTCGGGAGGTGGAAAGAATACTTCTCGGACCTTCTCAATCCCACCAGCACGTCTTCCATGGAAGAATCTGAGTTGGGGGACTTTGGGATTGGTCTGTCCATAACTGTGGATGAGGTCGCTGAAGTCATTAAAAAGCTGAGGCGGCAGGGCTTCGGGGGTGGATGAGATTCACTCTGATTTCCTTAAGGCTCTGGATGTTGTGGGGCTGTCTTGGTTGACACGCCTTTGCAACATAGGGTAGACATTGGGGGCAATGCCACTGGATTGGCAGATTGGGGTGGCAGTTATTCTCTTCAAAAAGGGGGACCGGAGGGTGTGCTCCAATTATAGTGACATCACTCTCCTTAGTCACCCAGGTATGATCTACTCAGGAGTACTGGAGAAGCGAGTTCAATGGTCGAACTTTGGATCCAGGTGGAACAATGCAGATATAACTGGCCAGAAGACCATCATTGATACCTCCATAGGATGGGTAAGACACAAAAGTTCATAGCTAAGGAGGCTGGCTGTTCACAGGGTGCTGTGTCCAAGCATATCAATGGAAAGTCTAGTGGAAGGGCAAAATGTGGCAGGAGAAGATACACCAGCAAAAGAGATGACCATGGGCTTCAGCGGACTGTCAAACAGAGAAGATTCCAGAATCTGGCAGAGATCCAGAAAAAGTGGAATGAGGCGGGAGTCACAGCTTCAAAAACTATCACATTCAAACACATCCAAGAGATGGACTACAACTGTCGGGTTCCTCGGTCCTCTTTTCCGATGAAAGTAAAGTGTGTCTTTCATTCAGAAATCAAGTTCCAAGGGTTTGGAGAAAGAAGGTTGAGGAACAGAGCCCATATTGCTTGAGGTCCAGGATGAAATATCCCCAGTCAGTCATGATTTGGGGTGCAATGTCCAGTGCAGGTGTTGGTAAACTATGCTTTCTTAAATCCAAGCTCACTGCAACAGTCTACCAGAATGTTCTAGAGGACTTCATGATTTTTTTTTTCTGCTGAAGATCGGCATGGAGATGCAGATTTCATCTTCCAGCAGGACCTGGCCCCTGCCCAGGCTGCCAGAAGCACCAAAACCTGGTTTATTGCCCGTGCCACAGTGCTTGACTGGCCAGCCAACTCGCCGGACCTAAACCCCATTGAAAATCTATGGGGTATTCTCAAGAGGAAAATGAGGGGCACCAGACCCAACAACAAAGAAGAGCTGACAGCATCAAGGAAATCTGGGCTTCCATAACTCCCAGTCAATGCCACAGTCTGATTGTCTCAATGCCACGTCGCATCGAGGCAGTGATTAAGACAAAGGGATTCCCAACCAATATTGAAGATTGACATATCATTTTGAAAGTACCATATTTTGATTGATTTGTTGTGATAATAATTTCTTTTGTTCTGCAAAAACTGAGAAGTGGTGTGAGCTGATGTCTTCACAGTATTCTGTTTTTGAAATCTTGTTTTCGTGGGTTTCATGAGCTGGAAGCCCAAATTATGTAAAAATAAAGAAACAAATACTTGAAATCGTTTAAATTGCGAGTCCTGAATCTATCATCTATTAAAGATGAACTTTTTGAATGGGATTATGGAAGGTTAAACAACTTTGCCATGATATTTTAATTTTTTGGAAAGTCTGTATATGAAGCCTGTTTGATTATTTCAGCACTGTTTTGGCCTCATTAACATGAGGAATCAAAAGAGAAGAGCCAATTTAGAGAGTGACTCTAATGGCATTTGTTTAACTCTCCTGCTTTCCTTAGGTCAAAATGACCCAGGAAGGCTTTGTGGATCATTTTGACCCAAGGGCAGCAGGAGAGTTAAAGCCATAATAGCTGTCAAATCACACCATTGATCAATGTTTTTGTTTTGAAATTTTTTGTATGTTGTAAATCATATATGATTTAAAAAAAGTAATAAATTATTAATTACAAAAGTTAATTTAAAAAAAAGGAGTGAAATCAGCAGAGTCATGTTTTGTTGCCAACAATCACCAGTCGTTGTGTTTACATATGAACAATGATGAGTACTTTTCAGGCAGTCTCGGCACGCGATGGATATTGAGTCGGTACATTAATCCCCGGCTGGAAATACAGTCAGAGGGCGAACAATGGAATCAGACGCCAGGTCGAAAGACAATAATGTAAAGTTCTTTTCTCTTTTTCTGAAAAGAAGCAGAAAGCTGTTAGGATGAGAGAAGACAGAAGTAGTTATTTTGAGAGAAGTGCTGGAGAGAGGTAAAGTAAAAGTTGGAGCTCAGGTCATCTGCAAATGAGCTGTGCCAAGATTTTCTGAACTTTTACAAGATAATTTCTGTTTTACTGATCACCAAATTTAGTTGAATGCAAAGGCAAAAATTATTTTTTAATCTTCAAATGCAATTTTTGTACAAAAATTCTGATGAGTTTAAATTACATTAACCCCCAAATTTATTGCTGTATAAGTAATTTTAGAAGCATAACAATTCAAATTAAAACCATTGAAAAATCCCATATTTGAACAGTCATTCTGGCTTTAATGAAACTCTTAGACACTAACTTGTTACCAACTACTATTTACAACCGACTGACTAGTCAGCCTGATTCAAGATGGCCGCCACAGCCAACTGACCTCACAAAACACAAAATTGCAATAACTCAAACAACTTTGCAGATATTGAGCTAAGATTTGGTGCAATAGTAGATGAGTTATCTCCAACACTTACCCAGAGTGCTACATGTTGAGCAACATTTTTGCTCAAAACTTTGTGCATTAAATGTTGGAGTCACCTGTATTTATTTAAAGCTCAGCCTAGTCACTTGATATACATACTCAACATATTAATTGGGGTCAAACAGATCCAAGATGGCTGCCCCAGCTAATCAATGTCAATGTCACTATATTTGTGTATCACATTCAAACATCTAAAGTTATTTAAAGTGCTTTACAGTTCGGTCAAATGAAAATGTAAAACTACAATAAAAACAAGAAAACACGACATCTTGTGCCATTAAGTAAACACAAGCAAAATTAAAACAAGGTACAGAAACACATAAAATCCATCAGCTCTAACTGAACCTCACACTCTGCCCTAATTAAAATAAAATTAAAATAAAGTGCTATGTGTTGTCATCACTGTATATTTCCATACAAAGATGAAATTGGCTCTCTGCATTTAACCCATTGCACCTGGGATACACCCAGGCGGAGCAGTGGGCAGCTATGCAAGCTGCCTGGGGAGAATATCGGGATTGGGTGTCCTGCTAAGAGACACCACGAGGTGTACAACGACCAGGGATCGAGCCCAGGAACTTTGGGTCCCAAGTTGTCTGCCCTGCCCCTACACCATCCCGGCCCCTAAAAATGTGTCTTCAGTAAAGATTTTAAAATTCTCAACATCCTCAGTGGATCGTATATGAAAAGATAAACTGTTCCACAGTTTTGGAGCAGCAATCGCAAAAGCCCTATCTCCTCTGGATTTCAATTTGGATCTGAGGACATCTAAGACAGTGGTTCTCAAACTTTGGTCCGTGAACCAGTGCTTGGGGGTTCGCCCTCCCCAAATTTTTTTTTTCTTTTACAAGCACATAGATGTTTAACAACCCATTAAAATACACCAAAATGAAGGAAATCACATCAACGTTTTCTGGGGGAAGACTTGATCTAAGAGAACCTGCTTGGTAGACTCGAGTGCTCTTACTAGATCACATCAATACGATGAGGCCAGACTATTAAGCACTTTGACAGCAAGCATTAAAATCTTAAAATCCATCTGGAAGTGAACAGAAAGCCGATGGAGAGAAGCCAGGACCAGTGGGGTCATGCGCTCATGATAAAAAAATTTAAAAAAAAACCTGTGAAAAGATGAGCTGATGTTATCTGGACATTTTATAAGTGATGCAGAGATGAGTTATCCAAGCCGACATAAAAAGCATTACAACAGTCCAAACGAGAGGTAATAAAAGCGTGAATCACCTTTTCAAGGTCTTTAGTGGTGCGATATGACTTCACCTTGGCAATGAGTGTTAGTTGGAAAAGTCTGATGGTATTATCTGTTCGTCTGAATAGATAATACCATCACAAACATTAAAAACACAATGAAAACTAACAGCCAGATTCCTGACAGCAGACTGGGATGAAACCAGGGGGCCATCAACGATGAGTGTGGTGCTCGTTCTTTGTGGCTTCAACTTCTGGCTTCCAGTCCTGTGTCTAGTTGTGATGTATGGTGATGTTTACTTGCTCTGAGTACTAAACATCATTCCAGAGCTCAGTATCGTGTGAGATGACACATAATGGTTTGACCAAAACGGAGTTGAAAACTCTGGTCTCGAAGGTGGTGTGCAATCTAGGAATACCTATCACTCCCCAATGCTTGGCTTTTAGTTTCACTTCAAACTGCATTTCTTTATTACATAATACCCAGAACATGTTTTTTAGCTGAAAACAAAATAATACACCTACTTTCACAGAACAAAACTACACATTTTTTCCCTTCTCATTGGGGTCAGATTCTTAGACGTACAAGGTTTACAGGGTTCAAATGTGGCAGCTTTTAAGAAACACAGGCATAATTATTAACCTTGTCTTCTGGTAAACTGCTGTTCCACTTAGCACTTGTGTACACCCATCTCTTTTCTAGGAATAAGGTTTGGAAAACCTTCCTCCCCCACTTCCCAAGAGATATGAGCAGACGTCAAAGAAAGGGTTATGAGGTTGTATAACTTGTTGCAGACATTGGCATTTTAACTGACAACTTTGCAACCGTAAGCTATTTTTTCTACTTCTTTATTTTTCAATAAGGTGTATATATGTTGACAATGCTGCAAAAAATGCTGAATATATTTTAAACACAAACAGTTTTGGTTAAAACGGTTAATAACATGGAAGCTTGATTTAATTGAAGAGAAAAAAATATTTTTGATGCAGTGTGAGAAGTTTATCTTTCTTAAAGATTTATGATTAATTTCACGCTGCTGTGTTCATTTGTACTCATCTGCTCACACACACTCATGTTCATGCTGTTGTTTGGCATATTGTTTTTGTACTACTTAGTGTATTCTTAGTTTAGCATATTTCTTAGTTCATATCTTGGATCTTAATACTGTTTTTCTTTTGCAATTTATACTTTTGTTGGAAGTAACAGGGACCCTGTGTACACATTTTCATTCTACCACATGTACCACATGATATGTGAATGACAATAAAGAAACCTTGAACTTGACCTTGATTTAAATTTTTAATCTATTTTTATTACGCTCTCATGTACTTTCACACATTTTACCATTCATAAGCTGCCATTGATAATTGGGTTTTTAAAAGTTCAGCTATGGGATGCACTTGGGAGCTGTCACTTCCTTCTCCATCCTGATTCAAATCATCAGCGCTAGAAATCAATCAGCAGATCAGCAGTGATAAAGTCCAAGGTGAAAATGAATGATTTTGTCCCCCAGCTACACTGTGTTGCATTTATTATTAAGAAAGCAGAGCCAAACACAAGCAGTGATCAACGCTCGCCCACAAATTCTAGCTACAGGAAGGATAATGTGCAGGTGTGACTTTGCAGCATTTAAATACGACCTCATATCTTTTATTCTGTCCTCTGCAGCCATGCGCTCACACACAGAGCTGGAGACCAGAACAAACCTGCAGAGACCCCCTTCTTTCTAAAACATTAGGGCGTTTTACTTAAAATCCTTTCAAGATATCCTTCATGTCCCATTCTCGCTGTGCCACTTGAAACTTTGATTCAACTTCCCATTGTGTGATTTGATAGACACAGTTTTTTTTCTTCTTCTTTTAAACAGTCCAGGATGAAGCAGCACCGTCCTTCACACATTTCATGTATAATTTCTCATCCCTGACACCACAAAGAAAGCCCTCGTGGGACACAATCTGGCATGTTTCATCAGCAACGACAAGCAGTGCGTGGCAAGCAAGTAAAACGTTCCACATCCATCGTTATCTTAAAAATAATAATAATAATAATAATAAAAAGTGGAGAAAATGTAATATAGAAAACAACCTTTTTGTGGGGGGCAAAGTCACTTAGACATCAGTAACTTAGTGGTTCCCAACCGTAGTCCTTGAGGAACACCGTCCTGCATGTTTTACTTGTTTCCTTGCTTTGATGCACCTGATTTGAATGAATGGTAAGGCTTCTGTAGAAGTTGAGGAAGTATGTAAATCTCTGAGCATGTTGGAGCAGGAAACAACTGCAACATGCAGGATGGCGTTCCTCGGGGACTAGGGGTGGGAACCAGTGACTTAGAAAAAGGTTAAAAAAAGTTGCTTTAGGAAAACTACATTACCTCCACTGGGGTAAATGCTCTTGTTCTGATACAACCGAGAACTGAATCTAAGGAGAGGGAGATGGTGAACGGAGATTGGAAGAGAGGGAGTCATTCAAACAAAAGGTCCTCTTAGTATTTTTTTCTTTCTGCCCCTTCTTTCGTTTCTCGATTCACACACAGGCAGCTCAGTACTCAGCCCCCTCAACAAGAGGAGGCTCCACACCACTCAGGCTGTGGATTTGTTACCTCTATATGTGTTTGAAACATGAGTACGTTATGTAACCTAGTGGCACTGACTCACACACTCAGAAACTCTCTGTGGGCCACTCCAGGAAAGGACAGGGTTTGCTATGGTGCAGGATATTAAAGTTGGAGTATGACACTTATAAATCCTACACACTCACACTCAATAACGTTGTTTCAGATGGAAAACATGTTTCCATCACATCTGCCCCTCTTTCAGTTGAGGATGATGAGGATTCAGTTGATCTGGGGATGAATGAGAATGAGCCTCAGCGGTGACAAACCAAATGACAGCGTTACATAAAGAGCTCTGTTATTCAGAAGGAGGACAGCTAAGCCTTTATTGTGTCATCGGGCGCCATGATTGTGTTTGGTTCAATGTGTGTGTGGCTCGCTTGGCTTTTTGGGTTACCAGAAGGTTGCCCTACTTATCGCCTCAAATCCCTTCTGATGGAAGTCATGTGTCCATCCTTGCTGTTGCTCCTCGCTTGAGTTTTATCTTTAAATGAAGCCGTTGAAGCTGGTTTGTGGGCTTAAAGGTGTGTGCGACTGATGGAAATCTCTAACTTGTGTGTCACAGTCATTTTCTAGAAATGAACCAACATGGAACTGGTTTTCGTGGGAGATTCTCGGAGAGGGAAGCCTGATTCTTCTCGTAATAAAGTTCAAGACAAATTATCCAGAGCAATAATTAACAAATCCTATAATGAGTGAACGGCTGCTTATCTGGAGTGAAAAAGGTTGCAAACATTTACCATCTGCTCAGCTGTAGATAGCTTTTTTGAACTATTTTAGTTTGGAGAAGATTCATTCAGACCAAACAGTCGAGCCGATGCACAAGTGGGCAACTTTTATTTTCTCCCCGAGGGCATTTTTGATTTAGTCAACGGGATCTAAGGGCCACTGTTTGAGCTGAAGCATGGCCAGATGTTGCTACCTGCATCTATTAAACGCATCACATCATCGGCAAAAAGAAACACAAAAAGGATCACTTACTTTTGCATGACAACATGAAGCTTACATTTGTTTTTATATATACATAGGCATGTCAAAAATAATATAAAAACTTTATTTTGATCAATATAAGCCATATTTGTTGAAAACACAACATTACCCCAAATAGTGCTTGTAAAATAGCCATTGTGACAGTTATTTCAGACATTAACCAATGGCTAGCAACATGCAATATTTAGTTTAGTATTTTTCACACATCAGCCTTCATACATATGTCAGTACAACCTCTGACCCTATATGTCCTGGCAAAGAAATGCTTAAGTCTATTTCTGTGAAAAGGTGCATTCTTCTGTAAATTTATGTTTTCTTCTATTTCTTGTTCCTCATGAGTCATTACTAAAAATCTGACATTTGCTATATTATTTCAAGTTTCTTTATTTTTGTGCCAAGTGCTGGATTGAGATAGCTCAAGGGCAACTTCTGGCCCTCGGACCTTATTTTGCCCACATGTGGGCTACAGTATAGGTTATTCCGACCAAGACCAGTTCTAAAGTGGATTGCTTCTACCATCATTCACAAAAAAAATCATAACAGTTTATGCAAATGTTATTGTGTAAACTTTTACACTGCCAGTTTTGGATTGCATGACTTTTTATATCTGTTTGCAAGTATTAATAGCAGCAGGAAGCACTTCTGGTGCAGCCGAGGGCACTTCCTGCAGGAATATCATCATGTTACTGTTGGAAATAAAACGTAATGTTAGCTTAAAGGTTTATCAAATAATATTTGCATGAACGGCAATGAAACTTTTGGGATTCAAGTTGTTTTAAGACAGCAAAAGTCTGTTCAGACCAGCTAATTTGTTACTCCGGTCAGATTTGAACTTTGCTTCTCCAAAATGAGTCAAAGTCGCTCAGTCATTTTTCCACAACAGGTAAAATATGGTTTATTTTCACAGAACTCTACTTCAGAACATCTGACCTATCCTCTTAAAGGAGCTGTTTAATCCAGCTGCAAAAACACAGCAATAAAATCCACCCAAACCTGTCAACACTTTTGTTATAAAAATGTTCAGACCTCTAAACTAATGGGCACATTTGGGTTCAGAGCGTCTTTAAGGATCCATAAAGTATATGTTTACTTTGTTTTTGTGAATAAGTGCGTGTCTTTGAGTAGGCGTGCCTCTGAAAGCTCCTGGGGCAGGCTGGTACAAGCGAGATTTATGTAAAAAAAAAAATGGTGAGAGCAAAAAGTTGAAGAGCACACACACAAACTCCAATCCAGGGTCTGTAATTACATGTTATGTAATGTTCTCTGAAAAAGGGAAGTACTATTAGCAGGAAAATAAAGGCTGATTCACTGCTGCAGCAGGATGATAAACACACTGAGGCTTTTAAAGGTTTTTATTTTTATTTTTTGCAAATGCGTTTTGTTGCACAAAGCAGGTATGTTAAAGGAAAATGTAAAAACCTTAAACTTGTTTCCCTTCATTGAACTGACTGTCAAAACAATGCTGTCCATAATCAACACCATCTTTATTTGCCTCCTACTTTTAGTGAGTCGTTGTTGTTGGCACACAGCTGTGTCCAAGACTCATAAGTGTTTTTTTTTTTGTTTTTTTTTTTTGTTTTTCAAATTCTGAGTTATCCTAAAACCCCTAATTGGTGAACTTGGATCAACAGGGTGTAGCAGTGAGACAGCCATGGCCACAGGAACAGCTTGTCAGCAGCTCACTAAATTGCTTACACACTTCTCTACAACCTTAAAGCTCTTTTTATAATAAGCAAACCAGGAAGCAAAAATAAACCTGTTTTTCAAACAAAATGGAGTTCTTGTGATTCTTAAAGATATACCAGATATATGCAGATCTTCAAAAGTGGCACAAAGTGATCTACTTCAGGCCTGTTCTCATGTTTATACTTACACGTCTGCTGTTTAATCATCTTTATATTGGACATTTTAAATTTTTAAATCACAAAACATGAATATCGAGCTCACAAATAACAATTGAATATATCAGATTGAACAATATTATTGGACTGAATGATCAGTGATAGCTTAAAGGGGAAGTTCAGGTCTTTTGAAGTGGGGTCTGAACACATTAATATGAATTATTAATACCTTATCTGTTGTAGCTCTTTAATGACCTCAATTTGGAGAAAAAGCATTAGATTCTGACCCCACTGATGAGCTAATGGCTAATCCGAATGTGACCATGAAGACGGTGGATTGCTGCTCTCTTAAAATTACTCTAAATTTGACAAAAGTGATTGCAAATTAAGCAAACACTATAACGCTTGCTTACAATTACAGAAATATTATGATTTTCTTGTAGAAAGTTCCCCAGGTTGCACCCAAAGTGCTCCTGCTTTTGCTAATTGCATTTTACAAGTAATGATTTATGTAAATACAAAGTATAATGCTTTATATAAATTGTTTATTACAACTTTTGCATAATGTAAATGTTTACAAACTATTGTTTGCATGATCTGGTTTCAAATTGCTGCAGTTACAGGAGAACATAAATGTTGTGTTTTAGTCTGACTTGGTTTAGTTTTTAATCCAGCCAGAATTAAACTCTACTCCTCCAAACAGAGGCTTTTCAAAAAGCTATCTACAACAGGTAAGATGTCAACAGCATTTCCACAGAACCTCATTTCAGATGATCTGAACTGCTGCTTTAATCAGTTACAACTAGAGCTGCTCAGTGCACTGGTATTTTGTTTCATTGTGTGCAATATCCATCCATTATCTTCCGCTTGTTCTGAAGTCGGGTCGCGGATGTGTGCAATATCGTCAGTGCAAAACACCATTTTGATTATATCAATTGGTAATTAATGATATTCTAAATGCCATGCATTTATGATTTTCTTGCCAATAATTTATTGAATCAAACAGTTACTTCCCACTCTTGGTTAACTGATATCAATGTGGCAGTTCTTTTACAAAAATATCCTTTGTAAAATCATTTGACTTGCAGTCCTGGTTAGAACAATAAAGTAGTAGAATATCTAATAACATTGGAATAGCTTAATACTCAGGGGCTAGAAAACTGTAATATGCTTTTGGTGGTTTATAAATGTGTGTTCCAACAATGACTCGAGGAAATTATTTCATTTTTACATAAGAAAATATGAATATTGCACATGACAAAATGAGTGCATGGTTCATGGTAAAGCATTTTATAATACAATTCTAAATGCCACCTTTCATCTGCTGATTATGAAGAAACAATCCAGACTTGTATAACTGCACAGTGAGCTCACATGCTCATTAGCGCCCATGTCTTGTCCGAGCACGCCGATCGTGTCTCAGCTCGCGGACTTTAAACCGGTCTCTGATTTGTGGCACAAACCAGCAGCGTGATGCGAGACAAAGTTCCCTGACACAGTCCTTTCAGCAATAAACGCAGACGGACTCTCACCCAGAAGTGGTGTCACATACATGTAGGCCAAGCCGCCGAGCTAACGTGCAGCCAACAGCTGGCGTGAAGCTGTAAACAGACGAGGTCAGAGTGATGATCTGTCCTGACGATTGTGTCTGTAAAGAGCTGCTTCGTTAAATTCCGCAAAAAGGAATAACAGTAATTTGTGGTTTGGGACAACAGTAATTATCCTGCAGGTTTAGAGGCTGGATTGAAAAGCCAAGTGCTGAAATAAGATAAAGTCATCACAAACAGAAAAAAAATAATAATAATAAATAAAGGACGAGGCGAAAAGCCAAAGAGGGAGCATGGAGACAAACAACAAAAGAAGAATAGTTTGTGGTGAAGTCATTGTGTTGGAACATTTGGAAAGAAGAAGGTTGGAGGAAATGGATGAATCTAAGAAGAACAAAAGGCTTTGTTGTTGGTTGCTTACCGTTGTCGCCAGGGCAACAGTAGTTGTCCGAGTCTGACTCATTGTGGTAGTACAGGTCCATCGCCTGCAGAAAAAGACAGTTTGACAATAATTGGAAAATCAACTCACTCAGGGATAATAATTTATGTTCAGTATAAATCCATTAATATTTATCTGTGCAGTTCTTTTTTTTAGTAGTTTATATAAAGCAGCATTTTCCCTATAGCATTATCCAAAGGGTGCTCTATATCCCTTGGATAATGTTAAACAGGTTCCACTTTACAATAAGTCTCCCCTTATAGATGGCTAATAAATAGTTTACGTACGTTATTGATTTCTCTATAAACACTTTATAATTCATTAATAACGGCTTATTATGCATTAATTAAGGGTGACAGAGACAAAACTGACCAGTTTCTTACCAAATAGTGAGTCAAAGCTGTTCACCTATAGACCTCATCTAGAGTTGTTATAATTAAACATTTCAAACTAGGTTACTACTTTGTAAGCACTAAAAGCATTTGTAAACCTAATTTATTTAGCATATCACTGCATTATAAGTACAAATAATATTATATCCTAAAAAAGTTTACAAATGATTATTGTGCTTACAAGATAGTAACTTAGTCTGAAATGTTTAATATAACAACTCTAGATGAAATACTGTATAGGTGAAAATATTTGGCTCACTATTTGGCAAGAAATCTCTCTCTGTCACCCTTAATTAATGCATAGTAAGCAGTTATTAATGATTTATAAAGTGAGGAATTAATAATGTGTCTATAAACCATTTATTAGCCATAAGGGGAGCCTTATAGTAAAGTAGTACTACAGTATTCTTATTTCTGCACAGTAACCGTATGGTACTGCAGTTAATTTATCCATTGAAATGATCTTTGTGTCAGTTTACATGTTGTCTTCAGTCAGCAGCTTTGTACTAGGTAATCAACACATATAAGTAAATTAATGATAATATAATTATGATAATAAAATTAAACAGCTTGGCTTTTTAGATGGCCAATTGGGTAGAATTGTTAAAAAATAATCTGTGAACAACCATTTGGAAAACATTTGTGCTTGTATCACATTTTACACAATTCTAGGTTTTAGCTGCTTCACAACCCAGAAAGCAAGATGTGGGTTAAAAGAAGTGTGTAAAGATAATGGATGGATGGTTTTATGTTTGCAACCAAATAAACATTTGATTAAATACTTTATTCCAGCATTCACCGCTACATGATTATTACATATATTATTAGCAAGATACATTGTATTGAAAAGAATCAGAGGTCAGAGAGGTTTATTGTAGTGATGAAAGTGTTGGACTCAACAAAACCAGTTTGATCCAGCACATGAATACAGAAGTAGTCCAACTGGAGGATTTTAACTTCACATCTGAAGCAGATGTTTCTGCACTAGACGAAGTTGGAAAGATCATGGGAACGTGATGCAGGAAAAACCGCCTGGTCAGTTTCCCATCAAGGCATGTAAATAATGTGCTCTGACCTGAGAACTTTGAACCCTCCCAGTTCTGACCCAGTCAACTGAGAACCAGTACTTAGGCCCAAAGGAACAGAAGTACACGAGGCTCAGAGCCAGAGCGTCCATATCTAAATAAACTCACATTATTACATCAAAAACAAGAGACATGCAAACCCTGAAGCCAGTTTGCTGCAGTGTTCTGCCCTTTATTAGCTAAATATTATGCTAAATACTTTAAAATGTAAACATAAAAAACTAACAGAAGTTATCCGTCTGTCTTTTTTCACCTTTTCAAAATTTGTTCTGAATCATAATTTGGGGTAATTTTTGGAAGTTATAAAGTTCATGAAAAAAAAAACTACTACAAAGTAAATGACTAAGAAAATAAAAAATGTTAATCTGGATTGGTTCTTTTTTTCCCTCCATTTGATTCCTTTTACTGTAAAATATACCAGTGGAAGTGTTGAAACTCTTTGAATAAATAGCCCTGGTGTTTCTGTTTTTATCTATTTTGATTACATTTTTAATTGTTTAGTTTAGTTTTTGCTTTTGCACATTAGGTTTAGTTTTCTGTATCTTGTGATTCTAATGATTAGTTCTGTTGCTTGCGCTGTTTTACCGGATCAGTCTTTTGTGTTGTCGGTCAGTTTTTCTCAGTTTTGAACATGAATGGCAACCCAACTGAACACCTAACCCGAAAAATTGCACCTGTTTCAGTACCAAGATTACCCAGAAGGCCATGCGGCTCAACCTGCCTTTTTCAGGTGTGTGTCTTGTACATCATGTATATTCAGTCATTCATACCAATGTAACAGTAACCCACAGAACTTACAGTTTCTGCAAAATGTCATCATATTACTGTTAAATTATTAATATAAACCTGAATTTGATATTTAACCTTCATTTTCAGAGTAAGCTAAAATTTAGGTGCGGGTCTTTTAATTTACATGTTGCCACTGAATACATCCCAAATCTACAATTGAGTTTTAGGGCCACACTAAGAAAAGACAAAATTACACTATGAGAAAAGTCATGAAATTACAAGAATAAAGTCGTAAATTACCAGAATAAAGTCATAATATTATCAGAACTCCAAGACGAAAAAGCAGTCTTACAACTGCGCTAAAATGATTAATGTTGATCATCTTGTTAAGTTATACTTTGATATTGATTTTACAAATAAGGAAATACTTAATATGTTAGCACATTAGCTTTAGATTATCAGTATCAGGACTTTGGAACGATTGTGCAAACAACTATGTCTGTTTTGAAGAATCAACCATACAGATTTGGAAGATCTTGCTTCTTTTGTGGAAGAGGAGCTTTCTGGCAGTGGTCGACTGCAAGGCTATAGGTGGTTACATCTTGGACCATTTGAAGAGGTTTTGTTGTTTCTCAGCAGACAATGAGGATGGTCATCAAGATTTTGGATCCAGTGGGAGTTAAACTTCGGAGAGCACTGTGTCTCCGACATTGGTAGTACAATAGCAGGGGGCCTAATGTACTGTGGCATATGGATTCTTGCGATAAATTGAAAGCGTATGGCATTGCAATTAATGGCTGCATTGATGGATTTAATTGTCATATAATGTGGATGGAGGCATATTTCACAAACAGTGACCCAAAAATGATTGCGGACTACTTCATAAACACAGTGACTTGAAATGGAGACTGTCTACAGCAGGTAAAGCCGACCCAGGAATGGAAAATGGACATGTCAATGAAATGTAATAATAAAATATAATATTGTGACTTTATTCTCAAAATATTAAGACTTTATTCTCAAAATATTATAACTTTATTCTCAAAATATTACGTCTTTATTCTTGAAATTTACAACTTTATTCTTGTAATTTTATGACTTTTTTCTCATAATGTAATTTTTTTTCTTTGCGTGACCCTAATACATGTACTCCGTCATGCAAATCTTCACATTCTCAGGAAAAAACAAAACAAAAACAAAAACAAAACAAAAACAGGCCAACAGTTGTCTTAGCTGTTAGCTGTTAGCAGTTAGCGTTAGCCTCCACAATTTTTTTTTTATCTGTTTAGCTGTTTAGTATTAGCAAAGCAAATTCTTTAGTTAGAGGATTGTGGGTTAGCAAAGCTTACTTTTAGTTTAGCTGTGCTCACCACTATCTGAAGACATAGAAGGCCCTGAGGATGCCCTATTATTTTAATAAAATAATAATAATAATAATAATAATAATAAATTAAGCTGAAATTCCAGATTCTAAGGCCAAAAATAAAAAATAAAATAGAAAGATTACCAAGAGGAGTGACTACTTTTGCAAGCCACTGTAGTCAGATACACAGGGAAATCACTCCATCATCTGTGAACAAGCAGCTGAGATGTGTTAGTTTGGAGCAAAGTGTTGGTTTGAATTACACTTGTTGATGGGATAAACAAACAAACTTTTCTTTAAATAAAAAAGTCAATTTTCTGAGCAACAGATGGTGTTACCGGAATGAAAGTGTTCAGAATGATCTATGGTCTTTGATCATGCTCCTATCCAGAGTTCAGTCAGTATTCGTCTTCTCTGTATCCATTTTTTCATCCTTTGGAGATTTTACTTGTCGGTTCTGTTTCTTTTTCGCTTCACCCTTCTCATCCATCTCTTTGGCTCCTCCCACATGTGTTACCTTACAGTCTTTGATATCATCCATCTCCATCAGATCATCTTTTTCTGGACACAGAGCTGGTCTAACCTTGGCCCCTGAGGTTGGACCGCATTCTTTATCACCTGAAACAGAAAAGTCGCCCTGCTGATTGACGGCTGAGTCTTCCTCACCTCCAGCAAACTCTTTCTTCTGGTCTTTAGATGAATAGGAGGGTTCTTCTTCATCCAGCAGGGTGACCACAGAGAACTCTCTCTTGCTGTCTGGGCTGGCTTTAACAATGGCTACACTACTTATTCTGCTTCCCTTAGGTGAGGATTGCAACAACTGACTGCAAGGAATTAAAGGCAGACTCTTCAATCCTTGATCAGAGAGAGAGGAAGAAGTAGAACCTTTAGAACCATCTGTGGAGAGTTTAGCTGTTTTTAGAATTCCAGCTCTATTTATTTCTGTCTTCACATCAGTCTTCAGGGTTGCATGTGTTTCCGGTTTCTGTTTCTTTACAGGAAATGAACCAATGTCCCCTTTGGTTGCTGGTGTTACTGGCATTGCATGTTCTAAATTCAGGGCTGGATCAGGTGGATTTACGAAGGACGAGCTTTGGTCATCTGTAGCTGATTCCATGCTTCTTGGAATACTTTTAATACTTGGAGACTCTGCCAGAGATGAGGTAGGCGTTTTAATAGAAGAGGCAGAGGACAGGGTCTTGTTTGGGAAGGAGGTTTGTGGAGATGAGCCTAAACATGTTACAGCCAGGTCACCTCCTGTACCTGCTTGGTCTGGACTCCAGCAGAGGTCAGAGTAGTTTTGGGGAGTCACAGAGCCTTTCTCTGAATGATTGCTGGAGGTGGAATCAAGCATGGGTATGGGGTTGATAGGTGTTGAGGTCTGTTGCGGTGCCACTTCAGTCTTTAATATGTTACCATCAATATTCACTCTTGTCTCAGGTAAAACAGGAAGGGAGGTGGGGGGTTCAGTCACAGCCTTAGATCCATCCTGGGGACCAGAGCTGGAGTCATAGTCCAGTTTCTTACTCTGAGCAGAGGGAACATTAACAGAAGCTGGTACTGTACTAACAGTAGGATCAACATTCTCTGCCTTTAAAGGTTCCTCTAGCACTACAGGTGGCTTCTGAAAGAGGAACATGGCACCCCCAGTCTCCTTCCCCATCCCCTCCTTTACTTTTAAACCCAGAGGATCACTGCCCCGCCGCAGCCCAAAGATAGTTAAGCTCTTCTTTGGTTTTCCCATATTTGCAGCTACTCCATTGGCTCCTTCTGAAAGTGGTCGGACTTCCCCAAACATATTCTTCAGATTATACCCGCCCTCTTTCCTCTCCTCGCTGTCCCTGGACTGGTCCAACTGGTCCTCTGAAACAGCCATTGGATTCAGACTCCCATGTAGCTTTTTATCAGTGTGTGTCACCCGAAACCTGTGCAGACAGATTGGACATGTATGTAATCCCGTTCAACTGACCTTATTGCTCTATTTTATTGCTCATTTCCAGAAGAGTGAGTCATTACCTTCCAACGGAAAAGACGGTCTGCTCTCCAGGTCGCTGTTTGAAGCGGGAGGTTCTGCTTTGTCTGCGCCCCTTTTTGGATCGAACCTGGGTACAGAGGAGGCATGAATTGTGGTCGGTCCCTGAGTGGACCGTATGGAGATGGGGAGGTACACCACCGATGGACTCCTTACGTAACCTGGACATAAAAAAAACACAGTTTTTAAGATGAGACCTCACATTTACCTCGTTTTTGGAGTATGAAGATTAAGCCTAAACAACACAATACCTTGCTTTAGAAGATACAGTAGCAATGAAAGATTCAACACAATCTGCAGGCTTCTTTAGATAGATCATTTTTACAAATTCAATTAAATACAATTAAGTTTATTCATATAGCGCCAAGTCACAACAAAAGTCATCTCAGGGCACTGAACAGAAACACTCATATACAGTACATTAAAAAGCCAATTAGTAAAACTTCTCTATCTAAGGAAGCAGCAGATTAGATTGAACCTTCACTTTGTTGCAGCCTCTCATCCTGAGCAAGCTCAAAAGTTAACAGTGGAAAATAAAAACTCCCTTTTAACAGAAAGAAACCACCAGAAGAACCAGACTAAGAACGACCAGCCATCTGCTTTGACCGGCTGGGGTTTGAAAGGACAGGAAGGAGAAACAAACATAGTTTATTATATTAATTACATTGCCATGTAAATTAATGTATTTGTCCTGAGCCATGAGATGATTCTTGTTGTGAACTTGCTCTATATAAATAAACAACCGGTCAATTCAATTGAATTTAGACACAAACTGAAACATTCCTGTTCTCCCAAGCTTTAAATAGAGCTTGTTACCAAAACCCAAGGCTGATCCCCAACATGCATACTGAACACTAACAGACTGTGAGTGATCTTTGTTTAAAACCTTTCAAGAAACTATCAGGAGTGCTCTCTATCTGTTAACAAACTATAACATGAACTATAAAATGGATTTTAATTAAAAAAAAATAATCAGGAAATAATCAAGTGTACATGTATAACTGAATAACTTTTGACACCAAATTCAACTTGGCTGCGATGGCCAATGCGCCTTGCAAAACACAACAATGCTTACAGTTCATTCTTTTTTTTTTAATATCCTAAAATTTGAGATGGTATAGTACCTGAGAATCATTCACAACACAATCTCTGAATGTGATAGTGTCATATTTCTCATGGGATACTACATAATGGATTTGTCAGACCAAAAGCATGTACAATCCAGATTCCAAAAAAGTTGGGACACTAAACAAATTGTGAATAAAAACTGAATGCAATGATGTGGAGGTGCCAACATC